>JBBMOL010000112.1:0-378478 GCA_037954665.1 Laguncularia racemosa | reverse complement strand
GTTCCAGCAAAGATGCGCCAAGTCGAATCAAGGCATATGATCCTAGTATTGTCACCATTGGACCCTATCATCATGGCGATAAGCGATACAAAGAAATGGGGGAGTTTAAATTGAGATACTATCAGAAGCTCTTTCGGGCGAAATGCGAAAATGAGGTTCATTTAGATCAAGTGATTGAAGAAATTGAGAAGCTAGAACCCCAAGCCAGAAGTTGCTATGCAGGCAATGTGGAAATGAGCCGAGACAGGTTCATAGAGATGATGATCCTTGATGGCTGCTTCACTGTCCAGCTACTTAGGGAGTCTATGCATCCGAAATTTGTGCATAATTCTTCCCTCATTAGTAGATGGATGCTGCCGACTCTTCGTCGAGACTTGATTATGCTCGAAAATCAGCTTCCTATGTTCATTCTACGCAAAATATTCGATTTGACAAACGAGAAATCGTTAAATTCCTCTTCAATTGAGGAACTAGCCCTCACGTTTTTTCACCCCTTGTTGCAGAGAGATTCAGAAACTCAGGACTTCGTACACGATGCGCCATCGACAGCAGAAACGCCGAGTCATCATTTCCTGGATCTTTTTCACTCTGGGATCCTCCCTGAAATACAGGAAAGAAAGAGGCAGAACCACATGATTCGGTCAATAACCGAACTGAATGAGGCCGGTGTTGTTATTGAGAAAGCAGAAAACCGCAGACCACTTGATGTCAGATCCCAAGGAAGGGTACTAGAAATCCCTCCCCTTTTTATAGAAGACCACAGGGGAACTCTGTTCCGCAACATGGTGGCTTTTGAGCAATGCCATAAACAATGCAAACCGGATGTTACAGCTTACCTATTCTTCTTTGATGGGCTTATAAACTCGAAAGAGGATGTGGAGCTGCTACACTACAATGGTGTCATCCACCATTCTCTAGGAAGCGACAAGGAGGCAGCAAATTTGGTGAATAAGCTATGTGAAGAAGTAGATTGGGACGGCGAAGAGTCGTATTTGCACAAAGTGGTGTGTGAAGACATCGATGTGTATTTCAGGAGTAGGTATGCCAAAGTGAGAGCTAAGTTGGTGCGTTCCTATTTCAGCAACTGGGTTGTTGGTATCTCAACAGCGGGTGCTTTCTTGGCTCTCTATCTCACATTAATCCAAACAGGATGTGTTATAGCTGATTATTTGAGTAATTTTAAGGAGAAGACCTTCTGGTCATATTTGGTTGCCTCATTGTCAATCCTTTTCTCAACTCCATCAGGCTCCACCACAGTCAAAGTTCATTCCACAGGTGATATGATTCTTGATGCATTTTGGTTATTCCTGTAAGTACTTGGCTTAAGCATTGAAATACTTGGGAATTTTGAATTAAATGTTTTTTTAATTTTATACTTGCAAGTTTGAAGGTGATTATATTGTATTAAATTAAAATTTTACTTGTTAAGTTATTATCTTAATCATGTTTCCTACTCTTTGATTAATAAATACTTTTCACGATATCTTTTGGAGATACTAAGATAGTAAATTTGACAATAAATTCAATTGAATATATAACAATTAGCAAGCATCAACTTTCTTTATCAGCAAAAGTTCTATTGGAACAAAACTATTTAGATATAAAATTGAAAAAAATAATCAAAATTAAGATAAAATTGGCTGCTCCATTTTGAATCAAGGCATTTTTTTTTTTTTTACAGTTTTCATACATGTCATGTCGGTAGAACTTGCATATTGAGCTTTTCTAAAAAAATTCATTATGGTAAATGACATAATATAAATTAGTTAAGTTTTATTTGTAATATCATTCATCTATGAGTAATACGAGAAATAACATAAAATAATATAATAAGAGTTTTAAATATCGATAGCTCGGATTAATACTTTTAGTTATTTATGGAAACATAGGCACAAGGCTAAATTTTCTAATGTCTAGGTTTGTCTCACGTAAGTGAGGAACTCAGGTTTAAATCATTTTCAACTGGGTGAAAGAGACATTGCACGCTAGATGGGGCCGTCAGAAGAGAATAGCACGTTTAATTACATCATTGGTCTTTAGTCTTTGTTATTTACTAAATTCTGTGTGTGTGTGTAGACTTGAGACCATTACTCATCCCATGTTACCTAGGCCAAAGCGCATGTAGGCCCACTTCAATTAAAAAAGAAAATTTTTATAGGGAATATTAT
Organism: Laguncularia racemosa; assembly: GCA_037954665.1. Lineage (NCBI taxonomy): Eukaryota > Viridiplantae > Streptophyta > Magnoliopsida > Myrtales > Combretaceae > Laguncularia > Laguncularia racemosa. Next base: position 376,310 of record JBBMOL010000112.1, on the reverse strand, counting down.
ATCGGTGAAGTCTCATGGGTTTTTTTTTTTTTTTTAGGTTTTTCATATAAAATCTTGGCATTATAGCATTAAGTTTCTTTATAAACATATTATAACATGAAATTGTCTTTTTTGTTGCTCTGATATACCGTTTTTGCTTGTAAGGATAAATTAATTTTTTCTATTGAAAACACCAAATAAATTTTTTAATGGAGATGAAACTTTGCTATGAATAAATCCTTGATGCATTTAAGCGCCTTCTTTGTAAAGCTTCATTTATTTTTTTCTTTTCTTTTTTTCACCACAACAAAGCTTTATTACTTAGGTTCAATAACCATTTTCATCAACACACTCAATACCCAATTTTTTTTTAAAGAAATAATATCTATCAATTATTACAACCTTCAATAAAACAGTTAAAATTCCATTGAAAATGACTATTAACCATTACAATCTTCATAAACATGGTCAAAATTCCATTTGTAATGGCCATTAATTATGGCAACCTTCATTAACATGGCTATTAATCATTATAATCTTGACTAATATAGTCAAAACTTCATCAATCTTCTTCCAAAATTGTGTAATAATCTCCATCATTTTACAAGAATATTGGAGACAATTTATATATTCTTTTATAAATTTATTGGTAAATATATACTCTTTTATAATTTTATAATAGAGCTATGAGAATTATTTAGAAATTTTGAATAAAAGTTAAATTTATGGATATTAGTTGTCTTGAGCTCTTGCATATTTCTACTGTTAGTGAAAATATGTGTGGACATTTTACACCTGTCTTAGGATGTGATCATGGGGGTGAAAGCCATGAATCACTTGTTAAATGTTAAAAAAGAAGAAAAATGATCAACTTTTTATTTTCTCCAATATTGATTTGATACTTAAAGAAAAACAAAGAAAAGAACTTCTCAACATTGAATACATAATAAAAAAAAACAAAGAAAAACATCATCTGTTAAAAATTTCCGTATGGTGATAAAGGCATATCTCACCAATAGAACTGCATATAATTTCTAGTATAGCACATTTGTGCTTTATCTTGCAAAGATGCCAGGGCCATAGCAAGATCGAAACATATCAGCCAGTAAAGGGAACTGCAAAAAGGCAAATAAGATAGCAGGGACGCATGCAACCAATGCAATGGGATGAACGATCCATGGTACCTGGTGTCCGAGCACTATGACAAAGGTGGCACTGTAAGCAACAAGCATGGATACTACGGAAAGAAACAGGGTTGTAAGACCAACTATCAGCCTTTTAGGCAAGGATTCTAGGAAATCTTCCTCTGCGTAGCGCGAAGTGAAAACGGCTAAGAACACAAGGAGGATGTAACCGAAGAGAAGAGCGCGAATGCGTCTGACATTGCAGAGATTATGAAGGCATTAGATTTTAGGAAAATTGAGATGCCTTTAATACTGTCGTTACCCCCTGGCACCGTAAAGATTGCGGCAAACATCAGAGTCGTTATAAGGGTGGCAGCGAACATGCTTGAGGAAGCTCTACTTTTCATCCATTTCTCACCCTCTTTAACCAATGCTCTGTGTTCTTCACTGAACAGCATTCTAGGAGACCTGCCAAATTTATCCCTCATCTGCTTTGCTGACTGTTGAACCATCTTCTCCACTTCCTACAGGACACAAAAACACCTCATATATATGCGGGCCCGTAGGGGAAAACTCCACTTTGTCTAACTAATGCATGCTTGATGCCTTGGTGAAAATTAGTACTGATTTTCTTAGGACAATGATCTGTGTATTTGAAAGTTGATATAATTGGAACTTTCCTTCTTGCTACCAAGATCTCCTATAAAAACCAGTCTGCAAACTTAACTTTTCATATTAGCTGGTTGTAGAGCTAAATACTGCATATTATAAGAGCAGGAGGTTCATAGCATATTTTATAAGACGAATATCAGTGTATTATTGTAGTAAAGTTGGAACTTTTCGACATAAATATTGAACAATACCTTGAACCATAATATCTCCCTTCGCATGTGAAGAGCTGCTCCTGACCCATTACCAAACTGTTCAAGAGGTGCAAGCTTTCCAGCCAAATGCAATAAGTTTTGCCCATTGGCATCTCTGTAAGAAGTAATCATTTCCCTATTATCTGACCCGAAGTCGTGAATAAGATTGAAAATCTTTTCCTGGCGATAGCTGACTGAGATGTGGAAAATGTATTTGTTCTGCTCAATTTCCCAGATTATCTCATGATATGAACTTCTGAGTTCAGTTACAACCTCAGCTATTCCAAATTCTGCAGCAAGGAGTAATGGAGGCGTTGGGTTTGTTAACAGATCACATATCTTGGAGTCTTCTAATAATCAGAGCTGGTCAGATAGTATCTTAAGTAATCTTAGGGCTTGCATTTACTTCAGCCTTTTTGCACGAACCATCTTGGTTCCTGGTACTAGAAATTGAGATCAAATTCAATAAAAGAGATCTCATGTTTTCAGCATAAAGTAAAGACATAATTTTAAATGACCTACCAATGAAAGCTGCTGCATGCCAAAGCTTTTGCAGTATGCTTGAAGATGCTGCAGAAATCCATAATGCAGTCCTTGTCAGTGCCAGAATCTATAAGAATGCGCTAGTTTTGAGGTTAATGTTCATAATTAATTTTACTGGCTTTTGTGTTCTTCTAGTGTTTAATGTGTCTCTGTGTTCATGCTATTTCTAAAAGCTTAAAATTTTTTATCAGTAAGCTGTAGAGATAATTTATATGGTATGGAAGCAGGACATCCAAAATTCAATCCCGCATGCTCATTTAACTCCTATATAATTAAGTTGTTCAGTTAATAAATTTTTGGCACTATATTTACTGGTTTAAACTTTTAGATCTATTGGTTGTGTAGCTAAATCAAACACGAGGAAGTAGGAATGGTAAAAGGTAGAGAGAACAACCTTGGTAATTGTTGCTGATTTGGACTTGACATGGTTCCTCAACATGAATCACTGAAAGACATGTTTAAGATTCTACAAGCTCAAATTACCTGACAGATAACATCAGAATATTTTTTACTAGGGTACAATGCAACAATAATAAACACCCACATTGATAAAGTATCCTATACCAAGGCGTTAATGAACTTTTGCTTGGAAATGCTGATGGCTTCTGAACTAGAATATGTAGTGCTGTCATCCCATTGGGATCTCGAATGGTGGCTACTTCAGGTTTGTCTTGAAGAATTTTAAGCGCTGCATCTACAAGTGAAAGCATGTTTTTAAGCTTAGGCTTCATACAGGTGAAAGCATGTTATAGCTATAAAAAGCCCACTGTGATTTATACGATTTAAGCTTTTTGATCATATAGTTGTGCAGATAAACTCATTACGGTATTAAAGTATGAGATCATGAATTCAAATTATTGAATCTTCGTTCAGTTCGAAGTCCCAAACCACAAGCTGGGGGAATTTAATATTAAATCGAAAAGGTGCAAGGTTTTTTTTTTTTTTTTTATCAGGTGGATGTGAAGGTAGACTCTACAAGAATGAATCAAACTACTTACCAAACAAATCTGTATTTATGGTGGCAATAAGGAGCGCAACATAGTCATCTAGTTTCAGATCATCATTGTTTTTCTCGTTGTATAGATACCAAAACATTTCCCTGTGTCCGGACAGTACAGCAACATGTAGAGGTGTGAATCCCCCGTTATTTCTTGCCCCTATCAACTTTCTATTCTTTTGTGCCATGCAATTACTTCTGCAATCCTGGTGACCCCAGATGAAGCAGCAAAGAAAAGGGCAGTGTCGCCGCTGTCATTTTTCAGTCCTAAATCTGCTGGGGACATCGATCTGATGACTTCCTCAACAAACTTGGTCTGCCTCGCCTCTGCAGCAATGTGAAGAAGCGTCTCCTGTTTCTTTGTGATTCGAAAATTTACAGCTCTTTAATGTGATTTTAAGAGCTCCTCAGCAATTTTCCAATCACCTTTCTCTGCAGTGAGGTGTAGAGGTGTATAAAGCCGCTTTGGCCTGGAGAATTTTCTGTCACGGAAGTCTTAAGTGTGTCAAAAGAAGTTACATATGCAACTGAATTGATTAGTTTGGCACTGCCACATTTACGATGCAAATTATGAGTTCTATATAGTGTGTTGGTTTAGTAACTGATGAACTGACATAGTCTCTCATACTATATCAACTTTACCACCAAAAGTGGCTACAACTAGCTGATCAAAGCTTACACATGTAAAAAAAAAACTATATATTTAATACTCAACAAGACAGACCATAAGCACATCATAATTACTCGCAATGAGAAATGGAGGCGGTACTGGCAAAGCAACAGCCAATTTACCTGGCAGTGGGACGTTCCTACTAGATGGTGTTGAAGCGAACGCAGAAGCGGGATCAGGATGTGAAAAGGGTGAAGCAGAAGCAGAAGCAGAAGTAGGATTGGAAAAGGGTGTCTCTGAATTTGCAGTGGCAGGGTCTCCTGGCAGCTGTTCAATTGCAATACGCATCTCAGTTAAAGTTCAAGGTATAGTATATGAATATGAAGCATCATTCAAATTCAAGGTTTGGGTTGGATTATTCCGTGATGTGGTAATCTCAGGATGAGATACAAATCTCTTTGAAACGCGAGAAGAAAACGAAGGAGCCTTTGGCAACTCAGGCGGCATAGACATTTTGGTTTTCTTCTGTCCTTGTGATTCCTACAAAATGCTCTGTGCAGTCTATAGTGCGTTTCCAACAATATGTGAAAGGGAAGAGGGAGTAGGGCTATAGTTTGGGGAGCGGGAGCAGCAGAGAATGTTCGGTTGGAGAGAAGAAGGAGTCAGATGTAGCTTATATGTTTAGATGCTATGTTTTAGATTTCATGAAAGGTAGCATTTATATACATGTGTGCCGTGTCCCCTATGTTTTAGACTGGGCAAAAGGTTAAGGTTGGTGGACTTAACGGGAGAAAGAAGAAAACGCATCAATAGAAGTGCGCCCCATCTTTTTGTTTTTGTCTCTGTGAGGAGGGATGTCCCCTATCTCTTTGTTTTTGTCTCCTGGTGAGGGATGTCCACGTTGACACTCTGCTCTTGAGTAGTGTAATATCACAAGAAATAAGGAATGTTTTTCTAATATGTTATTGAATGAATACTGGTGCTTTAAATATAGCTAATACAAATTATATTCCACAAAATGTAGAGCAATATCATAAATAACTCTGGTAATAACACCAGTGATTAACAAACTAACAAATCAATAGTAAAGTGATAACAATAGAAAACAAACTAATCTATTGTATAGATAATACTAATCTAATTATGTAATCTTATCTCTCATTACGCCCCTTCAAGTTGGCAGTGGTGTCAACAATAGCCAACTTGCGAAAACAATTTGAAAAAGCAGCACCAGGAAGAGGCTTTGTAAGGAGATCAGCTACTTGATCAACAAAATGAAGATGATGAATTTGAACTTGGTTGCATTGAACTTGTTGGCGAACAAAGTGGAAATCTATTGCAATGTGCTTCATATGACTGTGAAACACCGGATTGTGACATAAATAAGTAGCACCAACATTATCATAGAAAATAGTTAGAATAGAAGTTAACGGAATGTGAAGTTCACAAAGTAAATGAGGTAGCCAATTTAATTCAGCCAAGGCACTTGCAACTACACAATATTTAGCTTTAGTAGATGAGTGTGAGACAGCACGTTGTTTTTTTTATGACCAACTGATGGGTATGTCACTAAAGTAGACAATATAACCAGTGGTAGAAGAGCGATCAGATGGATCACCAGCCCAATCCGCATTTGAATATGCTAATAGGCGATTGTCACATTTTCTGTTAATACTAAGGCCATAATGCTTTGTTTGATTCAAATAACGAAGGAGATGCTTGACAGCACGTTAATGAACTTCCAAAGGATGATGCATGAATTGAGAGAGTTGATTGACTAAATAGGCGATAGCAGGACAAGTGAAAGATAAATACTAAAGTTTTCCAACAACAATGCGATAATCTTTTTCATTGACAGGAGAACCAATACTATTGAAAAAAGAGCAACATGAACTCATAAGAGTAGGCACTCCTTTGCTGCCATTCATGTGAGTATCCCTGAGTATATCTGTCACATATTTAGACCGAGATAAGTAGATACCGGAGCTATGATGCTGGACCTGAACACCAAGAAAATAAGTGAGGGGCCCCAAATCTTTCAAAGAGAATCAAATGGCCAAACCTTGTATAACTTTCTGAACTCCCACTGAATCATTACTAGTGACAGTGATATTGACAACATATTCTAGCAAATAAATGGTGAGACCAAACTTGTGTAAGATAAAGAGAGAAGTGTCAGATTGGGACATGACAAACCTAACAAAGAGCATGTAATATTGCAGCTTCATATACCATGCACGAAGGGCTTTCTTGAGACAATAGATTGCCTTATTAAGATGACAAACATAGGATGGATGTTGAGGATTTTCAAAACCTGGAGGCTGCCGTATATATACCTCTTCATCGAGGCGCCCTTGAAGGAACGCATTATTGACATCAAGCTGACGGACAGACCAGCCGTCTTGCACAACTATGGTAAGAACTAGCATGATCGTGGCAAGTTTGACAATAGGACTAAAGGTGGAGTGATAATTAATGCCTGGGCGTTAGGTGAAGCCCTTTACAACCAGCAATGCTTTGTAGCGCTCTATTCGACCATCAGGTAGATATTTGATCTGAAACAACCACCTACAAGCAACCACATTTTTGGAAGGATCTAGTGCAACGAGGTCCCATGTCCTATTTCCCAATAAGGCATTAAACTCTTATTTCATTGCAGCAAACCATAATGGATTAGAACAAGCTTATTTATAAGTGTGGGGAATCATTTGAGGAGATAAAAGGGCAATGTGATAATTAAAGGGAAGTTTAGGAGTAAGGCTACCAGTTTTAGAACGAGTAACCATGGGGGTGAGTAGATGGGACTGGTGGAGGAAATGGAATTGGTGCCATGTTTGTTGGAGCAAGGGAGTTTACAGTTTGAAGAGGTGATGAGGAGGCAATAAGTGGAGTTGTAGGTGGGATTGATGTTGAGGGTGCAGAAAGTGGAACTACAAGTAGTGTGTTTACTGCAGTAGCAATGATGTTACCAGCAGGGCATGAGATAGATGTACCCGATATGGACGTTGCATGACATACATGTGAAGTAGACATGGCATCCAAGAACGGAATAGGATCTGGTAACACATCAGTATTGGAAGTTATGGAAGGCATGAAAGTGTGATCAGATGAAACAGTAGAGGACATGAATGAAAAATCTGTGTCTACCTAAGTCTCTGATTGTTAGTAGTGTGAAAACATATTTTGATAAGGAAATATATTTTCAAAAAACAAAACATCTCGGGATAAATATATTTCTAAGGAGACTGGATCAAAACATTAATGACAATAATATTTTATGGAGAAACCGAAGTATACACAGGGACGCAATCGAGGTTGTAATTTGTTAACAGAATAAGGCCTAAGCCACGAGAACCATAAACAACCAAAAACACAAATGAAATCATACTTCGAAGCTTTAGAAAAAAAAATCTCATAAGGACTAGTGTCGCGAAGGATTGGCGTAGGAAGCCAATTGATAAGGTAAACAACATGAGTACTCGCAAAAGACTAGAAATTGGGATGAAGAGAAGCCTGATGTAACAATGTGTGTGTAGTTTCAATAATGTGGCAATGACGACGTTCAACAGTAGCAACTCTTTGAGGAGTGTAAGGTGGAGTTACAATGTGTTCAATTCTTGTGTCTTTAAGGTATTGTGATAACCCAATGTACTCACCACCCCCATTTGTGTGTAAAGAGATAATTTTCTTATTAAAGTGACGCTTAAGTAGAGAATGAAAGTGTTTAAAGATTTGTTGGACATCAGATTTGGAATTAACAGTGTATAACCACATATATTTCGAAAGTGATCAACAAATAAGGCATAGTAGGATTTATTATCTACAGATTTAACTGGTGATGGTCCCTATAAGTCACTAAAAATAATTTGGAGAATACATGTACTTGACATAGAATGATCAAAAAAAGGAAGGCAATGCATTTTATTAGAACAACAAGAATCACAAAACTGAAAGGAATTGAAATCAGAAACAGGCAATGAAAATCTAGAAACAATATTATTTAAAGTTCGTCACTAAGGATGGCCCAACCGACGATGCCATAGCGAAAAAGAGGAAGCAAGAGTAGTTGCATTGACTTGTGGTGACGGTACACTAGATGGCCATTCATAGAGTCTATGTCTATTCCGTCTGCACACCAACATTATCCCCAAATTCAGATCCTTCACACAAAATTTTGTAGGAAAAAATTCAATAGAGGTATTATTGTCATGACAAAATTGAGAGATAGAAATTAAATTTGTTTTAATGTCAGGAGCACACAGAGTGTTGGATAATTGAAAAGAATGGTTTGAAGACTTCAAAAGAGCAATACCAATATGCGAAATAGGAATGTTGTTACCATTACCCATGGAGATGTCATCGGAACCATGATAATCTTAAGCGATTGTAAGATTTGAAGCATCGCTAGTGATGTGGTGAAAGGCACCCAAATCAATAATCCATGGTTAGGAAGAAGTCACAAAACTACTCATGTAATTGGCTTTTGCTTGCATGTGATTATGAGACTTTGAACAACATACACTTGCAATGTAACCTACTCGATCACATAGCTGACAGCGGACAGTAGAGGGAGTAGATAAATGAGTGCCAAGCATACGCCACACTGGCCTACCAAGAGTGGTAGCATGTTGCTACTGAAAACGTGAACCTAAAGAACGCCATGGTCGTGAAGATGGTTGAAATCCATTGGTCTACCCATTAACCCTGCAATTAGAATTGTGTTGAGAGGAGTCTTGTTTTTGTGCAATAGCAACAGTGATGGGGGGAGTTTTCTTGGATTCATGATGGCAAAGAAAAACTTCATGATCCAGGAGTTTCTCATAAAGCTCTTCATAGGTAATGGCTGACTCACAAGCATGAATGGCGGCTGAAATTTCACAAAAATCAGACCCAAAATCATTAAGAATCGTGACAAGTAATTCTTCATTCGTGATGGGTGATCCAACAATAGCTAGTTCATCAAATAATGAGCGAATACATCTTTAGATAATTAGCAACCGGTTGAGAATCTCTAGAACAACGAGCAAGTTGGTCGCGAAGACTGAAGATTCGAGTTTGACATTTGTTGGCAAATGCTAGATGTAGCGAATCTAAGCTTGTTTAGCATGAGAGGCAACGACAATGGTAGATGCAATGGTGGGATCAACAGATGAGATAAGTGCATTTTGAATCAATTGGTCTTGGTGAAACCAAAGGATGTAAGTAGGATATGGAACCTCCTTCTCATTTTCAACAATGGTTAAAGTGGGGGCTAGAATAGAACCATCCAAATGTCCATAGATATTGTGTCCATGCATTGACATGGAGAATTGAGCTTTCCATATTAAAAAGTTTGAGCCCTCGCTGAGTTTGATAGGAAGCTGAGATGCTAGGTTAAATTGAACTATAGTATTTAGTTTTGTGGTGGAGGTGTTATCAGCATTGGTGACAATAATATGAGTCATGGAGATATATGTATAAAGTAAAAGAAAATTGGATCAGTTCTACTCTGATACCATAATAACACAAGAAATATGGAATGTTTTCTAATATGTTATCGAATGAATACTAGTACTTTAAATATAGCTAATACAAATTATATTCCACAAAATGTGGAGCAATATTACAAACAACTTTGATGATAACACCAGTGATTAACAAACTAACAAATCAACAGTAAAGTAATAACAATAGAAAACAAACTAATCTATTGTATAGATAATAATAATCTGATTATGTAATCTTATCTCTCATTATAGCGCCCCATCTTTTTGTTTTTGTCTCCGTGGGGAAGGATGTCTACCTAGACACTCTGCTCTTGAGTAACGATCCAACCGTTCAGTCTTGAATGGGTTTTATAAAATTTGAACTCAATTCACAATTTTATAAAAGTATTCATAATATGTTTTAAAATCCTATTTAGTTTTAATTCACTAACTTGTTAACTTGTCACTATAATTTATGTGAATCACTTTCATATGAAATAAAAAAATAAAATATTATCAAGACTCTTATAAATTTATTTTTATCATTTATAAAAATATATATTGGAAATAAAGTAATAACATGTTATATCATAGCATAAATTATTTATATAAGAACAATTGTATTAGATATGATAACCTATAGTTGTAATTCTCGTAAAATAATTTTATAAAAATATTATTGAATCACACTTGAAAACTTAAAGTTTAATGAATGAACTTTATTAAATTACACTTAAAAGTTAATGTAATGAGGAGTTTAATATATTATATAAACATTTGTCCAAATTCTCAATTAAATAAAGTTCAACTCATCAATCACATATTTCTACAAGTTTATGACATAATTTACCAAATTTCAAAAATTAACTAAAGTTCATCCCATATACTTCTTAAAAATTCATTAAAATTAACTGAAATTCAATTCATCATCTTCCTTAATTATATTTATAACTATAAAGAGAAAAAAAATTAAATAAAATAGATTAGAATGGATATTAAAATAAATGATGTAGATGTGACTAAGAAGTGAGAATAGTGAGATTAGACAACAAATATATGATTAGGGTTTCCTGAACTTTAACAAATAAAATGAAAAAAAATAGTTTTTTTAATGTAATATAACAACTTAGTATATCACAATTCTTAACTTTTGAAATTTAAATTTGAAAATATTATTACTTAACATTTTTTAATGAATTAAGTTTTCTCATGGAATTTTTCCAAAATCCAAAACTTTATAAGGTTTTGGAGTAATACTCAAATTCATCTCGAAATCCTATGGAATATTACTTTATAAGATAATTAGCAAGTTGGACAAGTTAGGTACGTTATAATAACTTGCCCAATGATATCCTTATTAGAGAGGGAGGTTACCTATTTGTAAAAAGTGATGTTTTAATTTTTCCTATTGACTGTGGAGGGCACTCAACTGCGAGAGGCTTGTCAAGTGAAGTTTGATGAGGTATAGGAATCATTGACACTACTGGTTCGTGTGAGATTATTTTGTGATTTGTTGATCTAGCGATAAGCTACAAAATGGGTAGACATTTTGATCTCTGGAAAACTGCTTGAGCAGCTTGGAGTTTGTAGTGGGTTTCTTAGTTCTCTAGACATTTTGATACAAGTAGTTTACATATGTTTTGTTCCGTAAACTGTCCTATCCTGGGCGTGGTGGGACAGGTCAGTCAGCATCACAAAACAACATGTTGTTTATTCCGCCCGATCGTGCCGTGTCTGTACATAATATTGTCTAGTGCTATTCGGGCTAACATGGACTGGAAAAAAGGATAATCGTTTTGTCATATGACATTGAGGTTAGATATCTCATTTTAGGTTTCGTTAGATTTGGTTTTTTTATTTTTAAGAAAATAAATGTTTCGGTTTCATTTTTGCTTCTTTATTTCTTTTTAGTTTGTTTTCTTTTCTAGTTGTATAGTGGAGTTCTATTTGGACTAATAAATAGGAAGAGCTTGTAATATTTCACTTTTTATGAGTGTTTTTGTTGTATTTACATTTATCCCAACCCCTCCCAAGACATGTGGCAAGTGATCCGACCTTTGCCACAATTCCGTACCATTTGGAAACTTCCGCGGCTTTGCCTTTACCTTTGCGAGACTTACGTGTTTTTCGCGGCGGATCATTTGATGAAAGACATGTCTGAGATTCACCAAAAGCATTCATTATCCATGAAAGGCATCTAAGTACTTTTGAAAAGGTGCAACCGTACAATGTACCGGTAGTAAATAGTAAAAACCCACATTGATAAAATATCCTATGCCAATGAATAAATGAACTTTTTCTTGGTAATGCTGGTGGCTTTTGACTTAGAACATGCGGTGCCGTCCTCCCATTGAGATCTCATATGGTGGCCACTTCAAGCTTGTCTTGAAGAATTTTAAGTGCTACATCCACAAGCAGGACGAATGCATAGCTGTAAAATAAGGGGTTAGACTTACTGTATTTAAACTAATATCAAAATTATATCTAGCAAAATATCTATTTTTTATTATAATTATAGTGCATTTTATGTACATAAAGAAATCTTATCAATAAGTGCTCTTGCAACATAATTTGTTACCAAATTGAAAAGAAAATTCTTTAATTTTTTTTTCAAAATGATTACAGATGTTTGATGTATTTTATAAAAAATAAAAAATAAATAAACTTGTTAATTTTTTGTTATAGCATATATTTGAATTGATAAGTAACTATCAATTCGTTAAAAATGAAGCCAATATATAAGTTTTTGTTAACAAAAATAAATCACAATAAGTATTAAACAAAGCATTGCAAGAAAAATGAAACAAAGAACATAATATAAAAAATAGTATTCTATAGTTTCTTTATACTAACTTTGCAAAATCATTCAATTAGCAATGCCATAAAAAATATCCTTTTTCAATATAAATTATTAAATAATTGATCATTCGACAACATTCAATCATTTTCATAATATTAATAGTGAAAGAAATTATTAGTAAATCAAGTAATATCACTACTGTTATTTACTAATTCTTTATGTGATATGACCAAACTACTTATAACATTGATGATATAATTATTATTCATAGTGGAAAACTAATAAATAAATAGCATCCTATGAGAATTTGTTTAGTTAATTAATATTTTTTACTAATAAATTTTAATTTCATTAGTTATAGTAGAAACAAAGAAAAAAGAAAATGAAAATTATTTATTAAGAGGTAGACAATCATACAAATTATTTATTAAGAGATAGATAATAATACAATTTGAAAAAGTAAAAATAACTCCAATGGAAATTGAAACTAGGTTTTTTGCAAGTGAAAGCATGTTTTTAAACTTAGGCTTCATACAAGTGAAAGCATGTTATTGATATAAAAAGCCATAGGGATTTATAAGTTTAAGCTTTTTTATTAATGATTATGTAGATAAAGTCAATATGGTATCAAAGTATGAGATCATGAATTTAAATTCTTAAATGTCTATTCAGTTTGAAGGCCCAACCCACAAGTAAGGGGAGGAATTCAATATTAAATCGAAAAGGTGCACATTATATTTGTAAGCTCAAGTTTTTCTATTATTATTATTAGATGGATGTGGAGGTAAACACTACAAGAATGAATCAAATTACTTACCAAAAAAAATTGTAATGGTGGCGATGAGCACAACATAGTCACTTAGTTCAGATCATCCATGCTTTTCTCACTATATAGATACCAAAACGTTTCCTTGTGTCCAAACACTACAATAACATGTGGAGGTGTAAATCCCTTATTATTTCTTGCCCCTAACAAGTTTCAATTCTTTTCTACCATTACTTCTGCAATCCTAGTGACCCAAATTAAGCAATATAGTGAAGGGTAATGTCCCCACTGTCATTTTTCAATTCTAAATCTACTAGGGACATTAATCTAATAACTTCCTCAACAAACTTGGTCCGCCTTGCCCCTTGTTGAAGTTTAAGATTTTTCTAAGATCTTAAGTTATGCGGTAATTCTAATGATAATTTTTTTTTATTGACAAAGCATGGTTGATGATACTTTTGTTTTGTCCTTTCAAAGCTAATGGGATTAAATGATGTATTTGATTTTACTTTTGTTAAATTTTATCCTTTTGTAAGTATTGTATATTTTGATCAATGAAAGTATAACGCCAATGGCTTATGAGGGAAGTTAACCGTAGAAAAGAAGGGGTTGTGGTGTAATGTAGGGGTAGTTATGTAGAGCAATGGCTTCCAGCAGTTCAATAAGTATGGGTCCTCTAGTTTTTACAGGTGAAAACTTTCACATTTGGGCAATCAAGATGAAAGCATACTTGAAAGCACAAAGTTTATGGGATGTGGTGGAAAATGATGTTGATCCACCAAAACTAGGGGCCAATCCAACCTTGCCTTAGATGAAAAAAGCATGAAGAGGATTTGGTAAAGAAGCCAGAGGCACTTACTTGCCTACTTTCAATAGTGTTTGATGTAATTTTCACTAGAAATAATGCCATGTGAGACACTAAAAGAGGTATGGGAAAAATTAAAAAATGAATTTGATGATAGTGAGAGGGTGAAAATGGTGAAGCTCTTCACTCTGAAATGAGAGTTTGAGATGCTAAGGATGAAAGAAGGAAAAACGATACAAGAGTATTCCTTAAATATCATGGATACTGTGAACAAATTGTAGCTCCTTAGGGAGGATTTTAGTGATATGAAGGTGGTAGAGAAAATGCTTATAAGTCTAATCGCAAGTTTGAAGCTAAGATTTCTACAATTGAAGAGTCTTGTGACTAGAAAACTCTTTCAATTACAAATCTCATTAGCAAATTGCAAACTCAAGAGCAAAGATCAAGCATGAAAGAAGAAGGTGCAATTGAAGGAGCCTTTCAAGCATCCCAAAGCAAGCTATAAAGAAAAATTTCCTATAAAAGAATAGAAGAAATGTAGTGGAGATAAGGTTAGAAAAGGTAAAGTTGTTAGTAATTCCAAACAACTAGCAAGGCAAGGAAGGCTTCCAATTTGCAAGGTGTGTCAAAGGAACAATCATCTTGAAAAAGATTGGTGCTAAAAAGGAAAGGGGCCCATCCAATGTAGATTTAGTAAGAAAATGGGCCATATTGAACAAAATTGTAGAATGAAATACAAACAAACTTCTTATGGATTCCAACAACAAGCTAATCTCATAGATTAACAAGAGGAGATAAATGATACTCTTTATGACTTTTTAGTTAGATCAAAAGTATGAAGATCAAATTTGGTTTACTGATAACTTGGAGATGAAAAGGTTGTTCAAATAGAAGGGAAGGGTTCAGTGGCTATGCATACTAAACAAGGTATCAAATATATTGATAATGTTCTATTTATACCTTGTTTGGCGCAAAATCTATTAAGTGTTGCACAAATGCTTACAAATGGATATTCATTGTCATTCAAGGACAAGTATTGTTCTATTTATGATTCTTGTGACTGTTTAGTTGTTAAAGCACCTATTGTTGATAAGAGCTTTTCTTTAAATTGGTATGAATTGTATGATAAAGTTAATTATGTGGTGATGGATGAGTCCTTTCTCTAGCATAAAAGGTATGAATTGTGTGACAAAGTTAATTATGTGGTGATGGATGGGTCCTTTCTTTGGCATAAAAGGTATAGACATTTTAATTTTGTGGCCTTGAAAAATATGTAAGTGATAGGTCTAACTAGAGATTTACCCTAAGATCTCTGCTAGGTGACGTGTGTGCTTCATGCCAACTTGGTAGGATGCATAGGCTATCATTTCCAACCAAAGCAACATGGAGGAGAAATAAGAAGTTGGAATTGGTCCATACTAGATGTATGTGGACCTATGAGCACAAAATCCTTAAGTAACAATAAGTATTTTGTACTTTTTATTGATGATTATACAAAAATGGCATGAGTATATTTTTTTTAGTAGCATAGGTTAAGTATTTTCTTTGTTTAAAAAGTATAAAGCCATGGTAGAGACTCAGAGTGGATGTACTTTGAAGTATTTAGGATTGGATAATGGAAATGAATATATCTCTAATGAATTTGATAAATTATCTGCAAATATGATTATTGTACATCAGTTGACTATGAGTTATTTACCACGGTAGAATGAGATTTCTAAGAAGAAAAATAGAATGTTAGTAGAGATGGCAAGAAGCATGATGTTAGATAAAAAACTTCCACTCAAATTCTAGGCTAAAGCAGTTTATAGAGCAAGTTGTTTGCTAAATAGGCTGCC
Organism: Laguncularia racemosa; assembly: GCA_037954665.1. Lineage (NCBI taxonomy): Eukaryota > Viridiplantae > Streptophyta > Magnoliopsida > Myrtales > Combretaceae > Laguncularia > Laguncularia racemosa. Next base: position 360,520 of record JBBMOL010000112.1, on the reverse strand, counting down.
AACTAAAGTGTCAAAAGGAAAAGCACCTATAGAAGCATAGAGTGGGATCAAGCCTACTACTAAGCGCTTAAAGACCTTTGGTTTAGTCTGTTATATTCATGTTCCATTTGTAAAAAGGTCAAAATTATATCAAAAGGTGGAATAAAGGATATCTTTTTAGGTTGTGCGGCAATGTCAAAAGGGTATAGAGTTTACAATTTGCAAACAAACAAGATCTCAATCAATAGAGAGGTGGTGGTTGATGAATATGCTCATTGGAATTAAGAAAAGGGATTTGCTGAAACATATGAGATATGGAGATAGTCATCATCTCTCCTAAGCTCGAAAACTACTAATGATTCTCTAAAATGTGATGTTTATGAAAGTAATGATGATGATTCATCACTTGGTTCTCTTGTTCTCAAGATAAAGTCATTGTCTAAGATATATGAGAAATGCAATTATGCAACATAAGAACCTAGTTCCTTTACAAAAGCTATGAAGCATGATGAATGGAGAAAGGCAATAAAGGAGGAAATTAGGATGGTTAAGAAGAATAAAGCATAGGAATTGACTTATGGATTTTTGTCATTTGAAATCAAAATTCATATCTATTTGTCGATGTCCACTATTCTTCTTCAATTTCATTTTTGACGAGTTTAACTTTTATGCTTATCCTTTGAATAAATAAAAGATGGGAAGAGAGAGAATAGAGATGTGAGGAATCATTTTCAATTTCACTTTTTATGAGTTTAACACCTAATAATGGTGTTGCCTAATATAAAGTGACAATAATACTTTTGCTACCTCACTTTTCTTACTACACCATATGGCTATGGGTAAAAGCTCAATCTAGTCACATTATTGCTGAGTAGCATAAATGGGTCTCTTGCATTATTTCATGCATTAGAGTAAAGTTGTTGCTTGTTAATGATAACATTTAAATGATCCCTTTTGAAAAAGTATTCAATCGCACTTAAGTGGTGATGTAGCAATTATTACCTAAGATCAAGAATTTTGTTTTGTTAATCAAGGAGGGTATTTCCCATTACTTGACTTCTCATCATAATGTAATCGAGATACTACCTAGAAAGCCACATCTTGAGAGATTATCTTTTTTGCTTTTTTTCTTTGACATGCAAAGAGATTATTGTGGCTTATCATGCACCTAGGAAACAATGCTCTTACCAATTTGCAATATATAAGCCAAACTCATCATCGTGTACTTGGGAGTCAAGACTCTTACCAATCAGTAACGACATCTAGAATGTATCTTATGTTCGATTTTGTTTTTTATTAATCAATCAAGGGAGTTTAATTACCCCTAGTCAAACACCATCATTGTAATAAAGAGATTCATCTTTCTATTGCTTTTTTGAATTGCTTATTGAATTTAGGCATTATCAAGTACACCCTCTTGTGGAGTATTTCTTTGGTTTATATCACCAAGCACTAGTGCAAATAAAAAAGTTCATATCACAAGACTTCTTTATAAGTAGTATCAAATGTATATATTTTGATCTTATTGACTAGTAAAATTTCTAACCAGTCAAGGAAAATCAAATTAGATGATGAATCTACTTTAAAAAATAATCACAAATATATATTGATAGAAAATATTGACTTGATATTATATTAGAGGAAGAATATCATAATGTCAATATTTTTGTACCCATATTAGAGGAAGAATTTCATAACGTCCATATATTTTTATGCTGTAAGTGTGCTATTCTGAAAATCTAGGGCACTGTTGTAATTTTGATAATTTGCCCTCATCTTGTTGAATTTTTAAAACGTGCACTTACTGGACCTAGAAAGCACAACTTCCCTCCATTTCTAAGGTGCATACATAAAACTATTAAAATAATTTGGATGTAAACATAGATACAATAATTAATCTTTCTTTTGAAAGCATAAGGAATTTGGCCATACATAGCCCAATTAAGTCTCCCACTCGAAAACTACATTAAAACTCCATGCACTCTTTAAAAAAGTCTCTAAAATTGATTAAAATCACCCATTATGAAACATTTCATTCCATTAATTTTGTTTCCTTATTGTTCAGCCTTTGAACAAGAATTTGAAATGCTTTTTTTTTCTTCTTTTTTTTCCTTTGGATTCCAAAAACACGATTTTGATTCCTAAATTTGATTTCTAAGACATCAATTAAGGAGTCATATGCCTAAATCTATAGTAAAACCTTAATTTGATCTATACTTCAATTTAGGGAAACAAGTCCTAACCTCTTGAATCAGACCGAAAAATCCACGAAGCAACCTAACATGCTCCACGCACCAACCACAACAATCCACGATACACAACACACATGACACCTATTGACTTGATCGTTTGTTCACAATTCTTCTCAAATTGGAACCCTAAATGTTGTGTACAAGTCACCTGGATTAGGTAAAGAACACGTCTTATCAAGAGGTCAAGCGAGGCATTTCATTACCTTTAATTTCTTTTAAAGTTCATGCTGTGGACAAGACATTCAGTTAAGGCACCGCTAGAGAGAGCGAGTTTGTTTGTTTTACTTTTTGTAAAAGAGTGGAGGAGTGAGGAAAACCAATCATGTCAATTCTTTAAATAATTTTTTAAAATAAAAAATAAAAAGTGTCTTGAGATCTTGCACTTCATCTTTAAATGTTTTTCTAGTACCTTTCCTCATTGCAAGTGAAAGACCAACTCATAAGTTTCCTTGCTCAATGAGATAATTATTCGTGAACTATGTACACGAGTCCCTCGAGTGTAGGGCTAGTGACGCCACTAGAGGAAGAGAAAGAGTTTATTTGTCTTACTTTCTGTAAGGAAGTGGAGTGAGGAGGGTGAACCGCGTCAATTCTTTAAAGTAAAAATAAAATAAAATAAAATAAAGTAGCATTATACCTTTTCCATATCATTTTTTCTTTTTTTAATTACACCTATTAGAAGTTAATTTTTGGATATGAATTTTTCTTAAAAGCATATCCATTTATATAAGTAAGATAACTTTTAGAATGCTTATAACATTTGCATAAAGTAAAAAAAATGTAACTTTTTATATTTTTAATATTTTATTCTTATATTTTGAAAGTTTATAATGCTTTCTAAATTAGTGTATTGTTTTGTGGAAAATCATTCACTATTTCTAGCTATACATAAATTTTAAACCATAATCACATATGATGTGGGTTTTTGACTATTTTTATATTATTTTGACAATACCTAGCTTTCCAACAATTTCAAAATGTTTTAAGAAGAACATAGAAGTTTACTTTGGTATATGTTAGTTAGTAGGTGTAAAAGCTACGAAAGTATCAATCTTGTATGAGATACTTATGGAAACTATGAAATAAGGTATTCGTAGTTTTGGTTATTGATTGGATATTAAAATAATATTACTACCTTCCAAATTTGATTGGGATAAAGTCTTGATGCAAATATACCACTGCATTTAAGTCTTGAACATTTGACATTATAAAAAAACTAGAGCAATGTCAACAAAATAATGTTGTTACTATAGCGGACGATGTAAACAATATTAGTTATATATAGTTGAAAACTTTTATCTATATATCATAACATGGTTGTCAAAATCTTAATTCAACTTCTACGATTCTATGATTTTAAGATTTTGCCTTAATTAAGTCCCATATACAAAATCATTTTTAAGTAAAATTGCTAACATCTCAATTTAAATCCTTAAAATTGGTAGAATCCCAATTCTATGAAGGATTCTATCATTCTATGTATTTTTAACTTTTTTGACCTAATAGGTTAATACTCTTACTTAATGGGTTTTTAAACTAACCCATTATCAACATCCATTACTTTCCCTTATCCTCTAGTCATGATTCAATATAGAAAAATATATACACGTTCAGATTTCTATCTAATTTTTTCCCATTCAAATGCTATAACCTTAGATTTTTTTTTTTTTTCATGTCTCATTTGACTGTGATTTCAAATTTGAGATTTTTTTCATTGTATTGATGGGAGAGAGAATAATAGTTTCGGTGATTACAAGGCAACTAATGGTTTGTTTTAATTTTTTGTTTTTATTGTAATGAATTATGTTACAATAGTTTGTATTGGTACTTATGTTGTAATTTCATGTATTTAAATAATGATTTATACTTAATTATTTATATAAAGCTTATATTGTAACTAGAATTTATAATAAATTTTATTATTACATCATATATTATAAGTTTATTATTTACTATTATAAATATATTTATAGTTTTTAAAGACTAATTTATATAAGTTATAGAATCTTATGATTTTACAATCTTCCTAATGATTGTAAGTAGAATACCAATTTTGACAACCATATATCATAAATAAATTCAGCAAAACTAATGCAATATTTCATGTATGATATTGGTTATAAATTAGCTATATTAAAATATTCTAAAGGGTATAATTATGAGAAATTTATTAGTATGTTTTTATTTATTGATTTATAATGAGTTTTATATCAATATAATTTTATACTTTAGGGAACATTTCCTCGTATATAATTACGATGGGAATATATAGCCATGTTATATGTAATAGCATAGGTATAAATTTCTTTTTCTTTGCTATATTGTTATTCGTGTATATAAATGTAACAACAGGATGAGCTGATGAATTTTCCAGTCTTCTTATGTCGGTGGTAGTATAATGTGGGTTTTTCCAATGATTCAACTGATTTAAAAATATATATAATAGGCTGTAACTATTTTTATTATTATAAACACTATCGTAATATTGTGTTTTGACAGACGAGTGAATGATGGACGATACTCAGAAAGAGGTAGTTGTGATTTTAGGCTTCCCCTCTCCCCACGAGGAAAAGTAGAGCCAAAGAATAAAAACTGAAGATAAAATATTATTCCTTCATCAGCAGCCATTCACCTTTCACCCTAGGGTTAGGGTTTCGAACGCCTAGATAAAAGATTATAACATATTCGCATCATGCATGTATTTCAAGAATTCCTTCTTTAGGTGCATAAGGGACTGATATTGATAATATTGTCCAAATATAGTTACAGCAAACCATAGCCAGAGAGAGGACAACAAAAGACCTAGCCAAATTAACTAGCAGAGACTGGCTGCTACAGATGATAGTCCAATATGTACAAGGGGACTAATATCTGTTAACAAAAGTGGCAGCAGCTCATCAGGTGGAACAAAAGCTATCCACTCTTCCACCCTTTTCGAGTGCATCCCATTGGTTAGAGCATTAGCAATTGAGTTAGATTCCCTGGCTGAATAGGCAATCCGGCCGTCTTCAAACTAGGAACAAACATGCCTACAAGCAAGAACAACATTAGTATAAGCAAGTTTTTTGTTAATCAAATAAGAATTAATAGTTTATAAGCCGTGTGAGAATCTGTATTTGTCTCCAATCGCTTGAAGCCCCTGAGATTTGCAAAACATAAACCCCAGTATATGGTCCACATTCCTACCTATAGAACTGTAACATGCCGAAGCTTTTGCCCAAAACCAAAAAGTCAGCAACCAAATTCATCCCGAAACACACTAGCAACTGTTGATTGATCAGGCGCTTGGAGTTTGGAAGCGCCTATATTAATTTTGACATATCCATCCGAAAGGACAACTCCATTTAATGGGAACGGAATGAACTTTTTTAGCAGTCAGCTTGGTCTTGTGATACACCCAAATGTATTTCAAGAATTCTTGTCCTAATTGCCTATAGACATTAATAATAATAATGTCCAAGATTCAGGAGTTAGACTAGTATACTGAAAATACTACATAACAGCATTGGCTAGTAAAAAGAATTTTTGTCCAAGTTCAAGCCCTTCTAGCTAGGGGTGGTAAATGAGTTAAGCACACAAGCACAAGTATGCATAGGCTTAAGCTTGGATGGCAAAGGCACTAACACACAAGAAAAATGAAATGCACGAGCACATGCAGCCCAACACAGGCACACAAAGGTTCATGGGTAGTTCAAGTAAAAGCATGTTGGCATGTAGGCTGTTATGTGGGTGTTGATAGCATATTTTGTACTTAGGCCTAATCCAACCTACTTAAGCCCATGACCGAACTCTAAAGACTTAAGTCTAAACTCCTAGGTGCCAATTCGAAAACCTAAGATCTATCTAAGCTCCAATGAATAGCTTGAACCAAACATGAGTTCAAGTTGATCATGCTTACTTGATAAACGAGAGGATCTAGAAAAGTCATAGCTTGCATAGGGATATAGTGTAAACACAAGACACGAGATGAATCTACCTACCACACCTTAACTCCACCTACTAAGTTATCTCAACCCCAATACCCATAAATAGGGATTGAAACCATTTGAATCTGACTTTGAAATCTTAAACCCTCTTACTCTCTTAAGTTTATTGGTTTTGCATACACATTGTACCGATATAAATATCAAAGTGAGCATGCTAGCATCACCCTTGGCATCCCTTTGAGCCTCATGCATTCTCTATTTGCAATCATTTTCCTCTTGAGAAATTCTTTAGAACAAGTATTTGGCACCATCTTCTTGATCTTACTCACAATAAAAAATTGTAAATGGCACCCAAATCAAAAACCACCACTAACAAGGAAATAGTCAAAGCAATGGCAATGAACTAAATTTTCCAAGCTATGGCATCCCAAAACCAAAACACTAACCAAATTGATGCTTAACGCTTCCTTAACCTAGAAAATCTATGCAAAGCATTGGCTGCACATAATGAAATGATAAAGAATAATAATATGAGGCTACAAGCTCTAGTCGTGGAACTTGAGCAGCTCAACAACTAGCCTGAGTTAAAGGATGTGTTAACACGCTCTCCACGAAATGGGTAGAATAATGCACTACCACCACCAACGACAAATGCGCCACTAGCAAATTAGCACGCTCAACTAGTAGAAAGCAGTAACTAAGCTCCTATTGAGCAACTGTTGCCAACGGCATCACATGGGAACACACTTCGCATATTAATATTACCAACTACATCCTATAGCCACAATGGCACCACAACTTAGAACAATAGACTCGAGCCATCAAACGCTTGCACAAAAGCCCATTGTCAAGTCAATGACATGGACATTAACTAAATCAATGAATACATCAAGAGGCTCTATAACCTCAAAGAGAGCAAGCATGTAAATACCTTCACAAGATTCTCCATAAATAAGATGCCCTTCACTTAGGCAATATAGGATGATATTTTGCTACCCAATGTCCAACTACCCCAACTTGACATATTACAACACAACGAATCTTGACAATCACTTGTGCCATTTTTCTACAATGATAAATTTGCACAACAACAATGATGCGATCACCTATAAAGTGTTCTTGAGCACCTTATGCAAAGCTACTCGGATATAATACAATAACCTACCCAATAACTCCATCAACTCCTTCGATAAGTTAGCAAACCAATTCTAGTAGTACTTCCTAATAAGAAAGCTCCTAATCAAAGACTTATTAACCTTAAACCTCATCAAACAAGATCACAACAAATCAATAAAGGATCACCTTGCTCACTTCAACGTGCCTAGCTATTCAAGCATGGGCATCATCTAACTTGTGGTGTGCTTGTACTTGGACTAGACCATAAGCTTAAATACAATAGGTAAAGGTATAGCTCCCTAACACATAATTTTTCTTCTTTTTTTTTATGATTAAGATTTAATGTTGTCCAATTGTGATGCAATATGCAAACATTTCTCCAACACTTAGGTTAAAGGAAGAAAAAATAAATTGAATGATTAATTAGAGAAAACCTATATGGAGCCATTTGCAACCTCTCCTTGTATAAATACTGCCATGGTTCGAAACTAGCTCGGATCCGTCAAATCATGGGTTGGAGATTAAGGAAATTGAATTCAAAACCATGTGAACGGTTAGGTCATGGGCTAGTTTCAAACCCGTGACCTTTTTTTACTTTTTTAATTAAAATTTTTAATTTTGTTATTTTTTTCTTTTTAAAATTTTTAATTTTCTCTTCTTCTTTTTTTCCTTTTTCAATTCTCAATTCTTTCTCTAATACAATTTGACATTCTAAAATTTATAAATCAATAAATTAAATTATTATACTAATGATTAGCAACTATTTTCTATAATAAAATTATTTTGTATTTAAAAATATTAAAATTTAAAGATATATATATATATATATATTGTAGTTATCTGAATAACTATTTCTTATAATTCTTATTATTTTTTCGTTTTTTTAGACTCCATGAGTTAAAACCGCCGATTCTGACTTGTGAAACTGATGGTTCTTATACGAATCAAGACCCCCTATTTCTGAATCACCATTCCGAACTAGGTGACGAGTGCGAAACGTGACAATATCTCTCTCACTCTCTCACTCTCTCTCTCTCTCTCTCTCTCTCTCTCTCTCTCTCTTATATATATATATACATATATATTCTGCCGAGGCATGGTCTTGTTGCAGGCATCTAACTCAGAGTTTTAGCTACTGCAACAATTAACACATACAAGTGCACTGATGAGAGATAGTTCGTATTATTGCCATAACCATTGCACTGAGATTCACGTTAATATCTATTTACGGAAATTGAAAAAAAAAAAAAAAGGTCAATATCTGTAAAGACGTCATGACTAATTGCTAACATTTTATAAAAATGCTCATTATATAATTAGGATATTGACCAATTTTAAATTATTAAGATATACACCTGACTATCACCCATTTGGATAAATTGCTTGTATTACTTGATTATGAAAGTGTTATATATATATATATATATCTGACAAATAGCTATCTGATCGAATAAAAAATAATATTCATTACTATTAACAAACAACACTCTATAAGGATCAAACTTGAATGCTTTAGCAAGCCAAGCTAATTTTTCAATTACTGAGACAGTCTCTCGTGGGTGTTTGATTATTTAAGAAATTAAACACAAGCAACGATGTTTCCACATACAGCCTCTATTTTATCCTTTACAGTCTCAAGCACGTATTACATGTAGATTTAGTTGCTCATTCTCAGTTCCGAACGTTAAACATAAGTGGGATATCTAAGTAGCTCAAGTTTGTCTATTGATCCCACAAACTATGTTATAATTAATACATGGCTTTAACATAAATGAAATTCTGAGTTATCAACTATATTTGAAATTTGTTTCACTTGTAAGAATGTGAAATCATATTTTTATTATGCTGAAATTGTCACGAAAAAGAAAAACATGTGTTAGATCTTTGTAACGCACTAGCAATGATAATTAATTACTTTTGAGACTTATCATGAAGAAAATGAGTGAACATTTGTGTTTTCATGAAACCTTATTGTACGTACTCATATCCTCTAATATATAACATTATTCTTGATATTTAACAAGCAAACACACCATAGTTTATATTATATATATACAATATATATATATATATTAAAGAAAGGGCAGGTATAATAGTATCATATGAATTAACCTAGAGAATAACTAAGGAAATAAATTGCTGGAACTACAGGTCCATGTGAACACACGACAACAACCTAGTATGGCTGTAACTATAAGTCCATGTAAACACGCGACAACAACCTAGTATGAAAGTTAAGTCTGTTAAGATGATATATAGATATAGAAAGAGAGAACAGTCCTTCCTTCGGATTATGGAAAACCACAGCAATGGCTCTACGAACTTCTTGTCAACAATCCATCTGCATAAATTCCAGAAGTATAAAGTCACACGATGTGCAATTTGCCTCGTCAAGAATTACTATAGTTTATAACATATTTAACCTATAGATTCCTTAAAAAATGCTACGACCGTGAGATTCATTCCCAAGCAGTATATAATTCTAGTTATTTGTCTTTTATAATAGTACGTAATTCTAGTTATTTTTCATGTCAGTTCATCACGTGCCACATATTCTGATACAATTGACTGTTTAAATAATCGATCACCAAATTAGATGATGAATTTACCTAGAAAAATGATCACAAACATGTATAAATACAAAGGACTAACTTCATAGTGTGTTAGAGGAAGAATTTCATGGTATGAACATTTTTCAACAGGTGTAGGTACCTTATTTTAAAAATTCAGGATGTTGCTGTATTTTGATAATTTACCCAATCTTATTGAATTTTTGCAACTGAATAGTTTATACTGCAAAGAAATGCTTTACCTCGATACTTCGTACGAAATCTCTACAACCAATCAAGATAACAATGCCGCCATTGTAAATGATCGCAAAAGAAATCAAGATGTTCAATGTATAGTTATAAGAATTACCAGAGGTGGAATGGAGGAGAGTGGAGGTCGTGCTGGTGAAGGTGCTCTTCAATGGTCGGCTGATTGGGTTGAAGACGGAACGGATTGAAGTTGTCCGGAGGAGGAGGAGGAGGAGGCGGAGGAGGAAAGGTTGATGAACTAGCTAGCTGCAGAAAAGTATCGCTGGTCGGCTGCTCCTGATTGCTCTGTTGATGATTACCATGCTCATTTCCAAAGAAGCTGAACTGATCCAATACCATATGCCGCTGCTGCTGATGATGAGCAACCTCCTCATCCACCTCCACTTCCGCCATTTTTCCTAGTGGCTCTATCGCCATCTGCGGATGTCGTAGCTCCAGCACTTGATGATGATTCTTTATCTAACAAGATCAAAACCACATATATACATATCAATTATGACATATAACACGATTTTGTAATTTAATTTATATTACTCAAAACGAATTGACATCCATTTTTTTTTATTATTATTAATTTTCACTTGTAGTGGGTAAAAAATAATCATCAAAGACCAAGAGTTTTAAGGTTTTCTTACCATTTGATATATTTGGTCGTTCTCTTCTTCCATGATTTTCTCCTAAATATCAAACAAGAAAAGAAAACTTCATTAGGAGTGTAATGGACATGTATATACAAAAACATGCTTGATTGAGAGAGAAAGAGAGAGAAGGATCACCTTTCTTCGAAGATTATTCATCTGCTGCTGCAAGAGCTCAAACTGATTATGGCAATAATAACATATATCGGGTCAAACTAGTTAATTTAAAATATCAATGAGATGTATAATTAATAATCTTAAGTTTATAAGGTTATATATATATAAGTCTTATAGAATAGATAGAGATAATTATAATATATTACCTTTCTGGCTCGAACCTTGTTGACGGAAAACTCCAATTGGTGTTCAAGATGACCCAATTCCTCAATCTGGACAGCATTTAAATCCGGGGCAGTGTAACGTTGCAGGCTCAATTGAAGATTCCGGGTTTCTCTTCTCATTCTTCTTAACTCTACTTGAAATTGCTCCTACAAAATTCACAAATAAAAATTAAAATAAATAATGTATGCTTTAATTTTGAACTTGATATCTAAAAAAAATAAATCTTAATTGATCATTTCACATAGTATCTCGTTTAATTTATAGGCTCTTATTACCTGTTCGTTGTGCTCCGCTATATGATTGCCTGTTGCACTTAAATATCTCCCGATAATTTGCTCCATACTGCGTGAAATAGAAATTTGATATAATAGAAAATCAAGTATATATACACATATATATACATATATCTTTAGTATATACAAATATTCTAGCCAAAAATAGTTCATGATCGATCATATCCAAACTATATGAAAGCATGGGTATATATAGATCCATCACGTGTGCACCCGTGCTCGCGGCGTACACACACACATATATATATATATATCTATATCACTGATTTACGTAGAATATGTTTTAATAAAAATAAAATCTATGAAAAATATATTAAATTTACATGGATTAATTGAGCTTTTTATCTAGATAATTATCAAAAAAAAAAAAAAAAAACTATACAGTAGCCTTATGAATTGGCCAAATCTTTTTCTTTTGTGCTATAAATAGTTTATAGTAAAAAATTATATGGGGTATTTTAAGAAGAAAAAGGGTACATACTACGGGGGTGTGTAATTAATTAAGGATCAGAAGAGAGCGGCTATATGTAGCCTGATAAATTAAATTTGGGCAAAATTTTACATGTGAAAGAGTGAGCTTAGGGAAAAAAATAAATAAATAAATAAATAAAAGGAAAGTAAAATGAAAATTATATACAGTCAAAACTGAATCTGATATATATCATCATGACATTGCTCAGAAACTACACATGGGGATGTTGTTGAGAAACCCTAAAAGACTTAACTAGTTTTGGAGAAAAGTTATTGTTTTCATCTTAAGACAGTAGTCACTTGGACATCATGGTCCCATGGGATGAAACCCTAAATTGCAACATACACACATTAAAAAAAATAAAAAGGAAAAAGAAAAAAACAAGACAAAAAAAATTAAAAGCTATAATATTAGAAGAATTTAAACAAGGTTAAACCCAAATTAAAAATCCAAAACAAACTTAAAAAAAGAAAGGGAATAATTCAGATATTACTAATAAATTATGAAAAACACTTACGTATATAGACAAGTACATGGATCAAGTTACATGTATAATAGTATCTATAATTCTGTGCCGTCGCATTTGGTCCATATATCGGAATGAGGCAAGCAAAAAAAATCATGAATTACCTAGTACTTTCGCTGCAGTATTCGAACATCTTGCCGGAGGCGGAGAAGATGACGAGAGCGATCTGGGCATCGCACAGCACAGAGAGTTCATGAGTCTTCTTGAAGAGACCAGCTCTGCGTTTTGCAAAAGTGACTTGCCTTGTGGTTTTGTTCTCGATCCTACGTATGGCGATCTTTCCCCTTCCCATGTTTTTTCTGCAAGGAAATGCTCTTCCAGTTAGGGAAATTTAATCAGAAACAAAGGCAAAAGTAACACTTTTGGTACCCTCCAAAATTATGAATTTTTTAGTCGTAGAGAGAAAAATTATGTATATTTATTTTCACTAGTATAGATAGCATATGAAGGATTAAATTCGACAAGCATATGAACTTAGGCTTTTACAAATTATAGTAAAAGTTTGATGATGAGAAACAAATGTGTGTGTGTTTTTCCAGGAAGACTAAAAATTAAATGATGGAGTGGTAGAAGAAAAGAATTGCATACGATCATCACACAAGTGGAAACTTTAGTTTCTAAAAACCCTAAGAACATGGTATATATAACTGCTACATACATGGCATACGTCCACTATAGTATAGAAAACTCAGCACAGAGAGAGAGAGAGAGAGAGATTGAAGGAATTTAAGAAGTGGGAAGGAAAGGGCTTAGGGCATTGATTTCCAATTTACCTCTTCTTCCTTCTTAGGTTTGCTTTGTCTTTCGTTTCGAAATTTGGCTTGGAGTTATAAGTAAATTATGAGCTTCTGAAATGCTAAAGCAACACTATATTTAGATCAGTTCAGTTTTTCAAACAACCCCACTTTGTCACATAATTACCATTCTGCCTTCCTCACCAACCAATTAGTCATATATCGTAGCGCATAGAGGGAAATTTTATGATGAATCCAATTGATAAAATCCTGCCATAAATTATACAACACATAGTTCCTTATTTATTACTAGCAGTATGTGTTTTGTCACACATATAACAACATGCCACTTATATGCCAATTTGAAATTAAATCTTTATAGATCTAATCTATACAAATATTTCAAATCCATGAGAAAACATATTCTATACAAATTCAACTACAAACTATCTCGTATGTTGTATATATATTAATACTTATGGCTTGTGTTTTGCCATATACTGTCGCATACCACGTGTTAGCTACTTTATGGCCAGTGTTGTCAAAACCTTATTCATACAATTATGTAAATGTGTACCTATGTGGAATACATGCATATTTGTATTTAAGGAATTTTGAACTTTTTTTAAGTTAGTAAAAGTGGTGTCATTAAATGGGAAAAATTACCTCAATCAAATTAAGTGATACAAGAGGAATAATAGATGAAAAGTTAGGTACAAAGATCCAACGAGCGCATCTCTTCTAGCTTCTACATATCCAACATAAGGGACAGCAAATTTTCTCCTAAAACACAAGAGCCAAATAAAATAAAATCCGTAGCAAGGAAAGTGTAATCCCATATAAAGGATGGAAAAAAAAAAGGGAAAAAGAAAAATAGCAAACACATAAAAACATGCTTATTCTAAAAACCGTTGACAAATTGATATTTGCTCAATTGTCATAATCTTTAGACTAACTAGGTTTGTAGGAGTTAAGGGTGTTCATGGTTTAATTTGGCTTGATTCAAACCCTTAATGAACCAAATTACTTTAAATGGATCAACAATTTGAACTTAATCACTTGAAATGTGGTATGGTTCAGTTTAACTTGAATCACTTTTAAAAATACCTTAATCTAATTAATAATAATAATCATTAGTGGAATTTCAACCGAACAATGATGCTCAAATTGAGGAGCATTGCGCAAGAACTAAGGTCATATAACATTAGATTACAGTAACATTATATCTTATATGATAGTGAAGATGTGCAAGTTTGCTTAAGAGCTAAGAGATAATAGTGAAGGAAAATGAGCAAACTATAGAGGCTAGAGAGATAAGAGATAAGAAAAGGAAAAAAGTAAATATGGTTAGATTGAAATAACATAGGTTTTAAACTTAAAAAATGTTACTTATTTTTTATTTAATAATAAAAATAGTTCAATTTGAGTTTAAGCAATTCAATTTGTTCAACCCCTTGAATTGCATTGCAAAACATTTTAATCTTCTCTAAATTGAATCACAAACCAATTGAAATGTAACCATTTCATAGTTTGATCTAGCTCAATGCAATTCTCAATTAGATTTGATAAATAGTTCTAGTAGGGCAAGTAGAATTATGGAGACGAAAACATTTTACCGATGGAATGTTGATGGGAGATCGGCAGTGGTAGATCTGTTGATATTGAAATTAATAATGGTGAATATATGGAATTAATGTAGAGAATAAAAAGAGAGAATTAGCGATTGTGTATATTGAAAAACCTAGACTATGACTAATTCCGTATGCGATATTCTTTGACTGACAAGATGAAAACGTACTCTTTAAATTACAAGATATGAATTTTCGAAGAGCATACATGAGAATGATGCATAAATATACATGAAAAGTACTTGTAAAGAAAGAAAAGTTTGTATTATCTTATAACTTAATTGGAGGACAATCAGAAGATGAAGATGGTTTTCGTCTTACTTGGCATATTGGAAAACCTTGACTGTGACTCTTAACCAACCCCTGCGGAGGTTTATGGAAATTGCTAAATTAGGATGAGTTAAAGATGGGGGAAGTAGACTAGGGTTTGCCTAATTTGGGAAAATGGGGACCAATGACTTGGACCGTGTTTCCAAAGTGGGAGAGGGCAAAGTGCATGTGAGAATCTCTGACAATCTCTTGACAGCGTGTGTGTGTGTGTGAACAGCTTCTTCATCATGTAACGTTGTGACTTTAATTGTCTTAGGATTCATTGAACCATATGCACTTCCTGGAGATTACTTATGAATTATATTGATTCAGTTACATTCTTTTTCATCGGTTCTTATCTTTATGTAGCTTCTTCGAAATACTAAAGGGACATGGATTTGATAATTATTTACTTGCTCCATGTTCTTATGGTATGCTTACCTTGTTGCTGGATGTCTAATTATAGTTATTTGTTAATAGTTGTCATTTTGAATTTTACAGGTGTTATTAGTGATTCCGTCTAATAAATTCAAATATATCAACCGACCAACTAGGTCCATCATTTGATTTTCAATGAAATATCTAGTATACACATTATGGCAAAGTCTTTGGTCATAAACTCTTTGGAGTCTTTTCACTTAGCAAGAACCTGAGAGAACTTAGAGTTACCCCCGGTGGGTTGAAGATTAATATTTAATCCAATGTTAGGGAGGGCAAAAGTGAAGGACTAGCTTTATAAGGCCCTTGATTTTAATTCTCATTAAGTGGCCAAACTCAAAGTTGGAAACAAAAGAGCAGAAAGATGTTATTTGTATTTTTACATCCTAGATTAATCGACCGTGTTGTATCACGATGACACAAAATCAAATAATTATTGCTTATCACGTAAAAACCAATATAATTATACTTGAGGTTGAGTTCTGTAATAACAACGATATATGTTAATAACAATAAATTTTAATGTTCATCTATACTTATCCATATCAATAAGTACAATTATTTCACTTTTGGTATAAAGTTACTAATAAATAATGTACTAGTGATGCATTTATTTAAAATCTTAAATCTTTCAATTTAAGTTAAAATCTTAAATTTTTAAAAATCGGTCTCATTTCATTTTTCTCCTATAGTTTATTGTATTTGATAATTATTATATCCCATCCAATGAGGCGCAACCTTTTTACTTCAACTTCGGTATCTAAATCATATACACAATTGTTTCGATTGGAATACCTAAACGGTTCTAATTATTGGTTATCATTAAATGATTATATTTTACGATTTTTATAAGTATATGATCATATATTGCTGTTGAAGCATATACATATAATATGATTTATTACATGCCCAAGAAATATTAAAATAAAAAAAAAGGTAAAGAATAACTTTTGTGTTACTACTTTCATGAACATTACATTATCATCCTAAGTCTCTCCATGAATCCTTGCTATCTTTCCGTGAACCACCTTTAAACTACCTGGAAATTTGAAACACAAAATCTAACTTTCATATGCGATGATCATACATGATGGATGGTGTCTGATGAAATGAATCCATGATATGATGATTTATGCACATATATGATGCCACATAGGGGCCACATGCCCAAGAGAAAGAGACTAGTTAAATTTTTGTAACCCTCTTGTAGATGAAACAACATCTTGCAATTATTATTCGTACATGAAGATAATATGAAACAAATAAAATTACTTCTTTTTTTGTAATAGTATTTTACCTATATATCTTCTTTATTTTAAGGCACACACATAATAGTATATGTTCCAATTTTTTTATATATAGAAAAATGGTATTAGCTACTGGGTATCTATTGAGAGGCTAAAGAAAAAGGTTCACATTGTATATATATATATAGTACAAAATGTAGATTGAAAAATGTAAAAACTTTAAGTCTTATTAGTTTTCATATGTAAATGAAAACTGAAAAAAAAAATCCTCTAAACTCACTTTTTTTTAGATTTTCCTAATTTTACAAATCAATCAATCAATCCAAATCCAATTGATTTTTTTTTGTTGATGCATCATTTTTTAAGACTCGTTTATCCACCCCTACTTTTGATTCCTAGGTTTTATATTTGTTAAAAGTAGTAATTGACTTCTTGTTCTAACCACGGTAATGTTGGAAATTGAAGAAACGAAATGCATAAAGTCCGCACATAGGTGGATTCTTGATTTCCTAGAAATCACAGCATGACTTCTCAATGGAGCGAATTCCTATTGTCAACACGGCTTTATTTATGGAGTATCAGTATTAGGGTTAGGGTTTTCTTTTTTGTTTATGGCAATTAATTAAATATTTTTGCTCATAATCATTTGGTTTTCTAGTTTTATTCTAAATGGAAATGTGTGTCTAAGGCATATCAATACGTAACGCAGTATTTTCAGCTGCTGCATAACTTGTTCAATCTTGGGAGCTTAGTTAGCATTTTATAGTGGCCATATCAGTAATATACTTAAATTGTTGGGATGGCGTCCAAAATCCATAGGGTCACTTAGTCCGTACATATATTTGGCTGAGGAAGGTGGAGCTTATTCGATATAGTAAGAGCTAGTCCCTGGTTTGCAAAAAAAAGAAAAAAAAAACCACAACAGCAGCAACCTTTGGTTACTTTTGAAATTGGGTCGCAATTGTCATGTCCTTGTCATCCAAGACCTTTAGACTTAAGTACAATTTGCCTATTATACTATGCCACGAAAGCCTATTTAAACCCACCTATATATTCTTACCTATATTCTACCGGTATCCTATTTATAATTTTTGATATAGTTTTTATGTGTTGTGTTTAAAGTATCTCCATTCAATTCTTTAATTCTCTAACTTGTTCATCTTTTTTTTTTCTCTAATTTTGCATTTTTCATTCTTTCTCCTTATTTTTTTTTTATTCGCTTAGTAATAAAATCACATAAAGTTATAATAATGAAGATTGAATTTTTTTTTATTTCATAGATTTTGTTATAGGCTCCGTAAGTTTTGTATATAAAGAACTTATAATATCAAGTATAAATTATTTTTTCATATTATATAAACTTGAAATTGATAAGAAATATAAATTATATAATTTCCATATGATACCTTGTATCATGTAAGATTTATAAGGTACAAATCCTAGAATGGTTTTAGAATGTTACAAAATAAGTTCTAGTTTCAAAATTTGGGAACCTATACCTTACAGGATAGGGTACGGATAGAGTATTATATCTTACCCACTCTACATTCACTTATCCTTACCCACTACTAGCATTTTATTATATATTTTCATTTTTTTTTAATTTGTTTGTTTTGTGAATTTTCTATGTTTCCCTTCTACAATGAGTCCTTTTTTTTAATTAAATGTGTCGGTTTATTGGATATCTACTTTGTATTACTTTTTTTGCACTCATAACACAAGTACAACATTGTCTAGTTATTAACCGATACCATATTTGTTATATTATTGATTGATTATGTAATGTGTAATAATATTTCATTTCCCTTCTTTCAAGTTTACCTATCTTATATGATCAAGATGTAATCTTTTATCCAAAATAACATTTAAAAATGTTCTACTTAAGTATAATTTTCTACATAATGTAACAAGGGATTTATGCTAGGAATGTTGTCCAATCCAATAAAAATCCTATAAAGTTTGATCCTATAAGATTCTAAGACAAGTTTTGAGAAAGAGTGTAAAACCCTATAGGGTTTTAGGTTAAGTTTTGAAACTTAAGAAAAACTCAACAAGAAACCTAAACTCAGTTTAAAATAATAATATAAGATACTACTATTAAAAATAATAATAATTAATAAAGATATTTTGAATTTTCAAAGAAACCCTGGTTATACAAATAGAACATGTCGCACCCTACTTACTTCTACTATCTCTCTCATCTCTTCCATCAAATTCAGTCATCAGTCATCATTGGTCACTCACATAGCAAAACTACACAAAGCCATCTCTCTCTCATCTTTTTCATCTCATCTCTCTCTTTACTTAGTAATCCGCCAATCTCTTTGTCTCTCTTATCTCTCTCAGACTAAATAATTCACTCTACCTCTCAATCTCGTTAGTGTGACCCACACATCATCTATCATCTCTTTCGTCTCTCACTTAAACTAAATAATCACTCTATCTCTTTCATCTCTTTAAGTCTCTAACTTAGTCACATTATCTATCTCTCTTGTAGTTGCCTCTCTATCCTCTTCAGACTCCGATAACCTACACAACAAATGGTGCATGCTCTTAGCTCTCGCTCGTCTCAACTGTCTAGTTAGACTTGGAGATCGTTTATGCTTTTTCAAGGTATGAGGAAGCTAATTAATGAGCAAAACTACTTTTTGTTTCATCTATTCCAAATTGTAAGTGTTGCATTTCTATTTTATACTAGTTTCTAAAATTCTTTGTTTAATCTCTTTATGAGGAATCTATTTAATGAGGAAAACTACTTTTTGCTTGAAATTTTGAAGGATGTAATTACTTAAGAACACTTGAAAGGCGCAATAATCAAGCATAGTTGTTCCATTATCATGGGTTTCCCCTACTAAAAGTATTAGCGCAATGGAAAGAATAAGTGACTTAAGTTTGCCAAATGTTTTTTATTAAATTCCTTAACTTTGATTGAATATTCAAGAAAGTCCACAATAAATATCACAAAATCAAACTATTAGATATCTAAAATTTTGAAGACAACCAAGTTATCCTAGGAATCTAATTTTGCCTAATTGTTGTTCAAAAAGTCTTTGTACTTGCTGTAAGGCAATCGAACTAGTTATTTCACAAAATCACAATTTACTTTGCAATGAATTCATGGAAGCTCACCCAGCAACCATATTAAAGACCATTACTCTAGCAAGTGTTGGTGCATTTTTAAGTGCCTTCCATACATGACATTCAAGTAGTAAACAAAAGAATTTTAGAATGTAATAGATTATGGAGATCATCATTGTAGTGCTTTCCTCTCTTAATTATTCAAAGTTGTCATATGAAAGCACCTTGTCGATTTTTTATATCAGATTATAAGCTACTTGTCTATTGTTTCTTACTACATGTATAATTAAGTGTTGACGGTCTCATTTACATAATGCAAAGAAAATGGAATTGGATAACATTGAGATGAACATTAATGCAAATGCAAATATCAATGGCGATGAAGAAGGTCCATTATCGAATTCTGGATCTGAAAGGGAAGTACTATCAAGAAATGATCAACGGCGACAAGTTCTCAATCTCAAGTAGCAAGTAGTGGCTAGCGACCAAAGCGACAATCCTAATAAATGTAAGTTGACTTCTCCTATATGGAATGATATGGTTAGAAAAATGATTAACGGGGTGGAATATGCTATTTGTAATCATTATGAGAAAAAATTGAAAATGAATAATCAAAATGGAAAAAAGTACTTACATAACCATTTAGTAAGGTGCACGAAGAAAAAAAAAGTCAAAAAGACTTAAGGTAGTGCCCTTTATCAATTAAGAAAAAACAAAGTGAGAGTGATGTTAGGGTCGGCACACACAAAAAATGATAAAGTAAAGTTAAAAGAGGAAGAAAAATAAAGGCACAAGATTTTATCTTAGTTCACCCATTAACTAGAGCTACATCTAGTAGAGGATTCCATTATAATTAACACCCCACTCTTTCGTTACATCACACAATTACAAGCGAAAAAGAAAATATATAGTAACAGCTATTCGTGAGCCAAAGCCTAAACTTTTAATAAACAAATATGTGCTTAAATGCTAAAAGCCCTCTAGTGTCCAATGAGACCCACGTGTTTTCCTGTTGTAGGGAAGTATAAACCACACCCCAACATTCTCCCACTTGGTGAATACTTCCCATGGTTTTCTAAACTTAACACAGTTGTACACCATTCAAACTTTTCTACATTCACTTCCTTGGTCAAAAAATCTACACTGTTCACTTATGTGTCTACTTTTTCTGACACTATAACTTTTTGTTCTACTTTTTCTCGAATGAAGTGATATCGTATATCAATATGCTTTGTTCTTGCATGAAAACCAGAATTTTTAGCTAAAAATATAGCACTTTAGCTATCATATCCAATCTTCACTCCTCCTTGTGTAAAACCAAGCTCTCTACATAATCTGCTTATCCGAATCACTTCCTTAGCAGCATAAGTAAGAGCCATGTATTCTACTTCAATACTAGATAAAGTAACCATGCTCTGTCTTTTGCTCATCCAACTCACAGCTCCATTAAATGAGGAAATAACATAACCGCTAGTCGACCTTCTACTATCAATGTCACCTCCCCAATTAGCATTAACAAAACACTTTAGTTCTAATGCTTACTGTCTATATGAGCTTTTCATGCCTTCATAACATAACTTAAAATCAGATGTACCACAAAGATAACGAAGCAACCCCTTTGCAGCTTCCCAATGCTCCTTTCCTGGATTGGACATATAACTACTCAATACTCCCACTGCTTGAGCAATATCTGGACGAGTACATACCATGGCATACATCAAGCTCCCCATTGCTCTTGCATATGAAACTGCTGCCATCTCTTCGATTTCCTCTTCAATCTTGGGCATTAAGACACTGATAACTTGGAACTTGTAGACATAGGAGTCTTTACTGGTTTACAGTCTATCATATTGAATTTTTTCAATACATCTTCAACATATTTCTTCTAACTTAACCTCAACTTTCCATTCTCTCACTCCCTTTTTATCTACATGCCCAAGATGAAGTTTGATGGGCCTAAGTCTTTCATCTCAAACTCTTTTGCCAACAGTCCCTTCATAATACTAATCATCTCATATTATTCCTAACTAGTAGCATACCATCAACATATAAGGTTAAAATAACACAATCATTATATAACCTCTTCACATAGACACAATGATCGGCATCACAACGAACAAAGCCAAGCTTTAAAGCATAGGAGTCAAACTTCTGGTACCATATTCTTGGAGATTGTTTCAGGCCATATAAAGACTTGTTTAGTTTGCAAACAAAATCTTATTTTCCCTTGACCACAAACCCATCCGGTCGCTTCATGTAAATATCCCCCTTTAAGTCACCATGTAGGAAAGTTATTTTTACATCAAACTGCTCTACCTCTAGATTGTATGCAGTAGCTACAAATAAAACAAGTCTTATAGAATTTAATTTAGCAACAGGAGAAAAAATCTCACCATAATCGACTCCTTCTATCTGCGAATATCCCTTCGCAACTAGACGAGCTTTTTATCATTCTATATCTCCATCTATGGATATCTTCTTCTTGAATACCCACTTACAACCAATTACCTTCCGATCTGTAGGTAATTTTACTAAATTCCACGTTTTGTTTTTACCCAATGAGTCTATCTCATATGTCATGACTTTCTCCCACTGTTTTGCATCTTCAACACTTCTTACTTCCTTAACATTATTTGGATCATCACCTATAATAGTTAAAGCACAATCCTCATTACTAGCAAATAAAGTATACCTCTCAAGTGGTCTTCTCTACCTTGTGGACCTCCTTAAGGCTGGTTCAGGTAGAGCTTCAACTTCAAACTCAGTATCAGAATCTACAATATCATCCTCCACATTAGGTTTATCAATTTCAAAATCTGAATTTTTTGTTTCAACTTGTGTAGCCTCTGTCTTTCCCTATAAACCAACATCTAACTCAACCGTCTGTGGTTCTTTAGGAGCCTGTGAATCTGATTTATCATAGATTCTTTGAATACCACATCTTTGCTATAAATGATGCATTTAGTATCAGGATTTCACAACTTATACCCTTTAATACCATCTTTATACCTAATGAAGATGCACTTCTCTAACTTACTTTCAAGCTTATTCCTCTTTTCCTTAGGCACATGCACATACGCTTCACAGCCAAATACTCTAACATGAGATATATTTGGCTTCTTCTTAAATAGTGCCTCGAATGGTGTCTAATCCTTCAAAGCTGATGTGGGAGACCTGTTCTTTAGATAACATGCAATAGCCACTACTTCTACCTAAAATTCAGTTGCTAAGTTTGCACCACTTAACATACTCCTTACTTTATCCATGAGGGATCGATTAAGTCTCTCGACCGCCCCATTTTACTAATGTGAATATGGTATGGTTTTTTGCCTTGCTATGCCATTGGTTGCACAGAACTGATCAAATTTTGCTGAATAGAATTCTCCTTCGTTGTTAGTTCACAACACTTTAATCTTTCTATCAAATTGATTTTCCACAAAAACTTTGAATTCACGAAACTTTTCTAACACATCATCCTTTCTCTGCAAGAAATATATCCACAAATATCTAGAATAATCATTAGTAAAGGAAACATAATACCTTGATTTTCCAAACGATGCTACAGGTGAAGGACCGAAAATGTCACTATAGATTAAATCCAGAATCCCTTTTACTCTCCCTCCTATGGATTCAAAGGATAGCTAATTATGTTTTCCATGTAGAAAATATTCATAGAATCCGAAACCCATTGAACAGCTTGGGATTCCATCTACCATCTTCTTTGAAGTAAGGGTCACCAATCCTTTCTCACCGATATGACCCAATCTCCGATGCCATAGCATTGCAAAATCTTCTTTCACCTGCTTTATGATATAACTCTCACCACTAATCACTGTGCTTCCCAACAAATTCTACAACTTTCCACACCGTTCGCCTCTAACAATCACCGTAGATCCACAAGTTAGCTTACATGAATACTTGTCGTTGATAAAAGTAATACTAACATCTACCATAGTTCCAATAAAAATAAGATTCCTAGTAAGACTAGGAATATGCATCACATCTGGAAGATTCTTGACTATCCCATCCTTCATCTTCAGCTTCACCTTTCCACAACCGATAATCTCAAGCATCGAATCATCTCCCATTTGCACTATACCTCCTTGATATGGCTCATAACAGCAAAACCAATCTCTATGAGGTGTCATGTGAAAAGACGCTCCAGTATTAATTATCCACGCACTACGGTCAACCTGAGATAAGTTGCAAATGAGATACATATCTCCCACACTACTGTAATCGTCTTTCTTTGTACTAGACGATGATGCATCATCTTGCTTCTCTAGACCCACACTTTTGCTTCTACAATTCTCCTTCAAGTGTCCAGTTTTTCCACACTTCCAACACTTTATTTCAGATAGATCACAACTCTTAAATCTTCCTCTAGACTTATTCTTACTAACAAATTTGGATTTGGATCATTTACTATTCCTTCCTCTTACGAAAAGTGCATCATTTGTTGCATTATCAGAACTTGTTCTTCTCATCTCCTTAGACAATAAAGCAGACATAACATTCTCAAATGACAGCACACTAACACCAGTGCCAATCAAAACAATTATATGTTCCCATGAATTAAGCAACAAACACAACAAAGTACATGCTTTATCCTCCTCATCTAGATTAATATCAATAGATGTAAGCTGCCTACAGATAGTATTAAAATCGTTTAAGTGTGCAAAAAAGGAAACACCTTCACTCATCCGAAGATTATATAATTGCTTCTACAAAAACAACCTGTTCACAAGCGATTTGCTCTAATAAAGGCTTCCCAATTTAATCCAAAGATCCTTCGTTGTCCTTTTAGAGGTCATGTTCACCAAGACGTTATCAGCAAGGCATAGCCAAATCAAGCTCCGTGCTTTCCAATCGTTGTTGATCTACGCCTTCAATTGAGGATGCAGTCGCAATCTCCTCCTCCTTCGCCTTCTCCTTAGTAATTAGCTCAGGTTTATCTTCTTCAATTACATACCACAAATCTCTATCCACGAGCAGAGCCTCCATCTTCAATTGCCATAACTTGAAACCCTTTTCGCTAAACTTCTCCACTTCAATCCATTATTGGCCAGCCGACATCTTCCCAAGTTTTGATTTTTTTTTTTCTTTATTTCTAGATCTCTCTTCACCAAGAAAACCCTAATCTCAAACCTCGCTCTGATACCAGATGTTAGGGTCAGTGCACACAAGAAACAATGAAGTAAAGTTAAAAGAGGAAGAAAAATAAAGGAACAAGATTTTATCCTGATTCACCTATTAACTAGGGCTACGTCCAGTAAAGGATTTCATTATAATTAGTACATCACTCTCTTGTTACATCACATAATTACAAGCAAAAGAGAGAATATATAGTAACAACTATTCATGAGTCAAAGCCCAAATTTTTAATGAACAAATATGAGCTTAAATGCTAAAAGCCCTTTAGTGTCCAGCGAGCACTGTCCCCTTGAGACCCCTACTAGGGCAGCTTTCGCGGACCCCCACTCACTCAATGTAGAGCAAGACCCATGTGCTTTTCTATCGTAGGGGAATATAAGCCATACCCCAACAAGTAAAAGTGGTGTAACAATAGGAAATTGGTCCTTCAAGCAAGAAATTTTGAAGCAGAAACTTGTACGAGCAATTATTATTCATAAGTATCCTATCTCGATGGTTAAGTATGAATATTTTAGAGATTATATTAATAGCATTCAACCTCTTGCTAATCATGTGGGTCGCACCACAATGAGGAAAGAAACTATTAATATTTACAATTGGGAGAAGGAAAAATTGAGAGCTCTATTAAAAGGTCTTAATTCTCCAATTGTGATAACAATATGTGGACATCCAGTTAGAAAAAAAAAAAAAAAAGGATGCATGGTTGTTATAGCACACTTTGTTGATAGCAATTAGAAGCTTCAAAATTGACTATTGAAGTAAGCTTACTTGTTAGTGTATCTTCTAATTTCAACTTTATGTAATTGAAAAGTACATTTTTATAACTGTGTTTATATTTTTATGCAGTTTTGTCTATGTTCTGACTCCATACATAAATGAGGTTTTGGTTGATTGTTTGTTTAATTCATTGATGACATGAAGTCTGGATGGAAAATCATCTACAATCATTATAAATAATTGTTTAACAAATGATGAAAGCTACGAAGGGATGACTTAGTTCTTCGAGGTAAGGTATTACATATGCATTGTTGTGCGCATATCTTAAACTTGATTGTGAAGGAAGGAGTAGCTATAATAGAACAATCAATAGAGAGGATCTGTGATGGTGTCACATATTGGTTAGCAACACCACTATGAGTGGAGAAATTTAAAGAGGCATGCAAACAACTAGATGTTTTGTACAGGAAAATGCTTTGTTTAGATGGCAAAACTAGGTGGAACTCCACGTATGACATGCTTGCCATAACAATTGAATATAAGAAAGTTTTTTATAGAGTTCAACATATGGATAAACATAACAAATGGTTTTCGACACAAGATGATTGGGAGTTGGTAGATGAGATTTGCAAAAAGTTAGCTATTTTTTATGAGGTAACGACTTTTTTTTCTAGTACGTAATATCCTAATGCCAATTATTATTTTGAGACGGTGTTCAAATGTAGAGAGGCATTAATTAATTGGAAGGGTTCCTTTGATGTAAATATTAGTGCAATGGCAAATAAAATGTTTAAGAAATTTGAAAAATACTAAAGTGATGTTGTAGAGTCTAATTTTTTATTTCATATTCCTAATCCGATCTATACTAGACCCCATGCTCATCTAATGTAGATCCTCGACTTGAGTTAGGAATTTCGTTTCGTTTTGGAGTCGCCACCCAACTATGGTTGGGGAAAATTGAATTAGGACTAATTGAGCAGATTAATCCTAATTTAGACCACTAGTCATCGTGATTTCCTTTTTCATTTTTTGTGAAAAGAGGAAAGGGAAAACCAGAGCTTCTAAGTTCGGAGGCTAACCTATTAAAACCCTAAAGTTACCACTCTAATCTCCTAAAATCTAAACTTTATCCAGAAATGTCTTTTATTTATTTTCTTGTTACCTTTTTATTGTGTTTTTGAATAAATTATTCTAAAAATAATTTTTCATTCTTTTTAGGATTGCCCCAAATGGGTGCCTACGTACCTGCTATTCAGGATCAAACATGTCGTAGTTCGCTTTTCCTGAAAAAAAACTTTAGTGTGTTGGTGATTTTTAATTTTGAAATTTCTTTTGATTTATGTTTTTACCATCTTAGTATTTTTCTAAAAAAAATCTAAGCCTAAACTTAATAATTTGATTTTTTTTAAATAATAATTTTTAGGAAAAAACCAATTTTGGATTTATTTAAGAAAATGATTTTTCTAAGTGATAAAAATTTCATTTTTCTATTTTTCAACCCATTTCTACTATTATAAATTTTTATTGATTTTTATTAATTTTTATTGATTTTTGTAATCTTTATTAATTTTTATAATTTTTATTAATTTCTAAAAAATTTCTCCTATATTATTTATTTATCCTAAACTAAATCTAAATTTTACTATTTTTTTCAATATTTATATTTTTATCATTTTCTTTATATTTTTATTATTCATCATTATTTATTTATTCTCATTATTATTATTCATCCTAAATTAAATCCTAAAAAAAACTAATATAAATTCTAATATTTTATATTTTTGAATTATAAATAACAAGTAAATAAATAAATAAATTCAAAAAAAATAAATAAAATAACTAAATAAACAAATAAGAAACAAATAAATAAATCGAAAAATCTGACTTACTTGGATCCGGGTCGGTGCGCGGGTCACGTCAGTCGGGTCGGATCAATCGGGCAAAACAGTTGGGAGTGCTCGTTGATGGCATTCCAACGGCTTTCTACGGCGTTTAAAGGCGGCTTCCGAGCTTCTAAGGGATAGGGAACTCAACCGTGGTGGTATTTTCTTCAAGATCGCCTCTAGGTGGTGGTTTCAAGCTCGATCAGCAATCGCGGGTTGAAGAATTCCGGCGAGGCTTCGATTCTCTCTTTTTCTCACTTTTGATTTGTGCTCCTGCCTCCTCCCTTCATCCTCTATTTATAGGCGTAAGAAATCGAGCTGGATAAGCTCGGATTTCCACCGATTGAGGCAAATCGGATTTGCGGTTAAAACCCATCTCCGATTTGTGCAAATCCATCAATTTGTTGCGATTTGATTCTAATTGGATGATGTTTATCCTATCTCTATTGAAGATCTGCTGGATTTGTGCAAAAAATCAAACAAAATGGCTGAAATTCGATTTTTTTCCTCCTCGCCAGCAATCTCAGACGAAGGTTGAAGATGATCACGCGCTCGACACGTGCATCCGCTCCAGCCAATCAGCTGCTGCCACGTGTCCTAAGAGATGAAGAAAAATTGCAAAACACGGATTCTGCCTCCCCCGCGTTTCAAACCCGTGACCTGACCCACTCCCGCGCGCACCAAACCAAGGTTCGGACCAGCTGGGCTAGCCCACTTTCGTGATTTTTTTTATTTTCGCAATTTGCATATATGCAATGTGATTTTTTTATTTTTTTGTATTTTATGAAATTTCAAAAATTTGTAAAAGTTAATTAATCCTTTTTATTGCCATTTCTGCAATTATTTTCCAAAATTGATGTATTTTCCTATTTTTTGAATATTTTTCCTATTTTTGCTAAATTAGAAAAAAAATGAAAAAAATTGAAAATTGTTTATTATTGATTATTATTGATCATTAGGGCAAAAATGGGGTGTTTACAGATGTGCATACTATTATGGCTATTTATACTATTTTTTATCCTCATTTTAAGGTAAAGGCCGTAGATTTTATAATTCCTACTATTTATGGAGCAAGTGCTTCTATGGAAATTGAAAAAGTTAAGGACACTTGTTATGAATTAGTTCACAAATATCAATGTAGAGCTAAATCTCGTTATCACAAGAGCGCTGGCAGTAGCTCTTCTTTAGTCCCTTCAACAAGTGGCAATGGTTTTCCTTACAATCCTATGAGGAAATCAAAGTTAATGCAATGTTTGAGCACCATTAGTATTGATTACGAAGTAAAGTTAGAGTTGGATCATTACTTAGAAGAGCTTGTATTACCTTGGAGTTAAAATTTTGATATTCTTAGCTAGTGGAAATTGAATGGAATCAAGCATCCTACATTGCAAAAAATTACTAGAGACATGTTAGCTATTCCTATATCTATAGTTGCTTTTGAATTTGCATTCAATACAAGTGGATGACTAATTAAGTTAGATGTCAAATGAAAACAAAGGTCAGAGTTTTGACTATATAATATTGAGTTCATTTTTTTATGATGAAAAAAGTTTCTTTTATTTACTTTTTGATGTATTTTGTGAATTTTCTTTCTCTTTGTAAGTATGGAGGTGATTGAGGAAGAGGATGAGTTTAGTAGTTGTTTAATTTAAAATCTTGTTTATTGTTTTTCATTGTAGTTTAAGCTTTCAAGTTTATTCAAACTTATGAGACAATTACTTGTAATCAATGTTAGGGATGCTATAGAAGTTGATGGAGATGATGGACTATGGTTGCCTAGTAGATTATATCTTTTATTATAACCTCTTGAGGAAGCTTATGACATTATAATGTATACTTATTTGTTTTACTTTTACATCTTTTGCAAGTTTTTGGAACTTGTCAATAATACATATGGACCATAGGTATTAATTGTAATCTATGATTTTATGATGGTAAAACTTAAAGAAGGAAAAAAATGCAATTGACTGGCACATAACTAGTTGGGCTAAGTGTTAAACAGGTTTGAAAAAACCCTACAGGAGCGAGTTTTAATAATAGAGTAAAAACCCTATAGGGTTTTGAGGCATTTTCTAGGGTTCTCTACAAGGTACCAGGTCAGGTTTGGGTTTTATAAAACCTGTGTCAAACCCACCCCGGTAGCATACCTAATTTCTATTAATTCAGTTTACTCTTATTATATTTTGTGCTCAATGTGGATGTAGAATATACCTTATCTAATGTTAAATAGATTTTTTTTTTTAATTTTACTCTTTATATCTTTGTTCCGAGCTTTCTTTGATACCATGTTTCATTATTAGTACTTTCATAACACAAATTGCACTGTAATGTAATTAAAGAAATATATATGACATAATTTCTCTATTTACATTTACTTGATAATGTTATAACCCAAAGAAAAACTTCCTAAATGGCTTAAGGACTATTGTGTGTAGAATAAGAGTGATTGCATCATATTAGACATAGATTGTAAACAAATTTAGTTGATGTAACCAATACATAATAGAAATAGAACTACTGGATATAAACATGTAAATAATAAAAACTAAGAAGGGAAAAGGTTTCAGTTTACATCCTAAATACTAGAGTCTTTCTCTTTGGAGCATGGCTACTTGAAATAGACTACAAAAATATACAAATCTATCAAAAAGTGAAAGGATGTTAAGATAGAGAAAAAGGAAATTAGGGTTTTGACTTATCTAAAGAGAGGAAAGAGAGGGATACACAATAAATAGATAAGAGAATATTAGATACTACATTTGTTGGGCTTAAATAGTACTTGGGCCTTAACATTTTGGTGCTCTCACTAGGAAAAACACAACAAAAGCTAGAGTTTTTTTATGAGAAGATTGAATTATTGCAAGCAAATTAAAATAGAATACAAGAAGAAAACAGAGCATTCTAATAAGATGCTAATGATAAGTTTAGTAATTTAACAAGATTGTTAGCATAATTATTTTGGAGAAAGTAGCTAGAATCAGATTCACCAACAATTAATTTCAATAATGGATCAACATTAGGTGTAATCATTACATTCTGTTCAAAATTTTATTTCAATAGCAAATGCTACTCTTAAAGGAATCAAATTGGAACTACCAAAGTTTAATGGATACAACCCATTAGGGTGGATTTTCAAAGCTTAATGATACTTTGATTTTCAACAAATACTAAATGAACAAAGAATCACAATTGCATCATTTGTAATAGAGGCATGTGCATTGGATTGGTACTAGTGGATGTACAAGAATTAATAATTGAATTCTTAGCCAAATTTCATTATAACATTAGACATATGTCTTAGTCCTTTAGAATATGAGGATGTGGAATGTATATTGTCTAAGTTGATAAAAAAAAAAAAAAAGGATCTGTGTATAGATATCAATCACAATTCGAGACACTTTCTAATAAAGTGGTTGGTTTATTTGAGAAATCTTTGATTAGTTTTTTCATTTATGGATTTCAACCCATGATTCATAGAGAACTATTGATTGCTAGACCTATTAGTCTGTCACAAGCACTGAGATAGCTAAAATGCATGAATCTATTCCTAAATCCTTCTATTCTTCATCTTTTCCTAAACAATTTTACCCTTCTACAATAATTTCTTCCTAATCACAACAATCTATTTATGTTTCCAAACCACATATTCCATCACCTAATAATGCATCTCAAACACAATCTTCATCTTCTAGTGTTCCTAAAGAATCTTTACCAATTAAGAGAATGAGCGAATTAGAAATGCTAGCTAGAAGAGAAAAAGGTCTATGTCATAGGCTTGTAGCTACAATGAAAAATATCATAAAGGTCGTAAATGTAAAGCAAACTTTTTATTTTGTTGCATGATGATGAGGATGAGTAAATTAGTGAAGAAGTGGAGAATGGGGGACAAAAGGATTATATGTAGGAGGATGCCTTTTTTTCTATCAATTATCATGCAATGTCAGGGAAGTTGGTACCTCGCACTTTAAGTTTCAGAGGTGTGTTTAACCACCAAAATATTACTATTTTATTTATTCAAGAAGCACCCATAATTTCATTCAAAGCAGATAAGTTAATCATTTGGGCTTAACCATTTCTCCATCTCCTAAATTTCATGTGATGATTGATAATAGATGAAAATTGTTATATGAAGGACAGTGTGAGAATGTCTATCTTTTTGTTCATGGCTTAGATTTTTTAAATACTTTTTATGTGTTATCAATTCAGGGGATTAAATAAGTACTAGGAGTTCAATGGTTGCAGAGTTTGGGACTAGTTACAATTGATTATTCAAAGTTAACTACGCAACTTATGAGACAAGGGAATTTAGTGACATTAACTGACAAAAATAGTACTTATGGTGTCTAAATTACTCATAGTCAATTCTATCAAATGCTTCAAATTGATGTTATGGTATCGTGTTTTCAATTAGTGGCTCAAATAGTTTATAATGTTTCCTCCTAGAATACTACTAGAAACACTCTTCTAGAAGAAGTGTTCAACAAATTTTCTAGGGTATTTGAGGCACCATCATCATTGGCTCCATTAAGAGAAGTTCAACATCAAATTCATTTGGTTAATGGGTCTTCACCAATTAATGTCAAACCATATGGGTACCCACATTTCCAAAATATAAAGATAGAGAAATAGATCAAAGACACGATGGAGTAAGGCATAATATAACATAGTCATGGTCCATTTACATCACCAGTATTGTTGGTGAAAAGAAAAAACATAGAACTTGGAGATTTTAGATAGACTACAGAGCATTGAATCAAGCCATGATCAAAGATGAGTTTCCAATCCCAACCATAGATAAAGCATTAGATGAATTAAAGGGTGCCTTTATTTTTTCCAAATTACATTTATAGGCATGATATCATCAAATACGTATGCATCTAGATGATGTTGAGAAAACTACTTTTTATACCCATGAAGGTCACTATGAATTATTGGTCATGCCATTTGGTTTTTCTAATGCTCCCAATCCATAATTAATCATATCTTTAGGTCATACTTAAGGAAATTTCTCATTATTTTCTTTGAAAATATCCTAGTATAGAGTACAACCATGGAAGATCATGTGGTACACTTAGCTAAAGTATTGGAAGTATTATCTGCCAATACTTGGCCAATCTTTTGTAAAATACTTAGGTCATATCATATTAGTAGATGGTGTTAGCCTTGAGCCACAGAAGGTTGAAGCAATTAAGAATTGACCATTACCACATTTTGTGAAACAATTAAGAGCATTTCTAGGCCTTTTAGGTAATTATCGGTGATTTGTAATAGGATATGCTCAAATAACTACCCCACTAATGGATATGCTAAGGAAAGATAAGTTTAAATGGACCGATCAAGCTATATTAGCTTTTGCTAAGTTGAAGGATGCATTGGTAAATGGCCCTATTCTTACACTACCAAACTTTTCAAAACCATTTGTAGTGGAAACAGAAGCATCAATAGAGATTAGAGTTGTATTACTTCATGATAATCATCCTATTGCTTATTTTGGCAAGAAGATGCCTTTGAATCTTTCTAAAGTTTCAGCATATGTATGGGAATTACATACTGTAGTAGAAGTAGTAAGGAAGTGAAGATAGTACTTGTTAGTGTAAACACCCCATTTTTGCCCTAGGAATCCACAATAATCAATAATAATCAATTTCTAATTTTTTCCAAATTTTTTTCAATTTTTCCCTAATTTAGCATAAATATTAAAAATATTCAAAAAAATAAAAATAAATAGGAAAAAACATCAATTTTGAAAAATGATTTCAGAAAGGGCAATAATAAATAATAAACAATTTTTACAAATTTTGAAATTTCAAAAAATACAAAAAAATAGAAAAATCGCATTGCATATATACAATTTGCGAAATTAGAAAAATCAGGAAAGTGGGCTAGCTCAGCTGGTCCAGACCATGGGCTAAGGCGCGCGCAGGGGGGCTCGGTCACGAGTTCGAAACTCGAGGGAAGCAGTTTCCGCGTTTTGCGAATTTTTCACTTACCCAAGACACGTGGCAGCATCTAATTGGCTGGAGGAAGCGCACGCGCCGGGCGCGTGATCGTCTCCTACCTCGAGCCCGAGATCGCCGGTGGAAGAAAAACCCGAATTTCGATCGTTTCAATTCGATTTTTTGCACAAATCCAACAGATCTTCAACAGAAATAAGATAAACATTATCTAATTGGAATCAAATCGATGGATAGACACAATCGGAATTGGTTTTTTAACCGAAAATCCGATTAGCTTCGATCGGAGGAAATCCGAGCTTATCCAGCTCGGTTTCAAGTGCCTATAAATAGAGGAGGACAGGAGGAAGCCAAAGCACATATTAGAATCGAGAGAAAGTGAGGAAAGAGTGCAAATCGGAGGAGACCTAAAACCGCGAGCACCGGTCGGAGTTGAACCACCGCCAAGAGGTGATCTGGGAGTGAACCACCACCATCATTGGATTCAGTGCCCTCGAGAAGCTAGGATTCGACACCTCACCCGCTGCAAAAGGTCACCGGAACGCCGTGAACGAGCCTACCCCGCCGCCGTGTCCGACCGATCCGACCCGACCCGACCCGCGCTCCGACCCGGATCCAGGTAAGTCAGATTTTCCGGATTTTTTTATTTTATTTAATTAATTTATTTTGTTTATTTATTTATTCCGAATTAATTAATTAATTAATTAATTATTAGTTATTTATTTATTGGTTTATGTTTTATTTTTAATAAATAAGAAAATGTAGAAATTAGATTTTTCTAGAATTTAATAATGTAGAAAAATAATAAATAAGGAAAAAATAAGAAAAATAAATAATATATATATATATAAATATAAAAATAAAGATAAAAAATAATAAAATGTAGAAAAATAATAAAAAATATTAGGAAAAATAACAATAAATTTTAGATTTCAAAATAGGATAGATATTAACTTAAGATAAAAATTTTCACAAAAATCATAAAAAAACCATAAAAAATCATAAAAATCATAAAAAATCAAGAAAATCAAAAAATCATAAGAATCATAAAAATTCAAAAATTATAAAAGAATCATAAAAATAAGTTTTAGCACTTAGAAAAATCATTTTCTTCAAATAAATCAAAATTGATGTTTTTCCAAAAAAATCATTTTCAAAATAAAATCAAAGCTTAGGCTTAGAAGTTTTTAAAAAAAAATCCCAAAAATGGTAAGAACATAAACTAAAAGAGATTTCATAAATTAAAATTCACCAAACCAACTTAAGGTTTTCAGAAAAGCGAACTACGGCTTGTTTGATCCTGAATAGCAGGTACGTAGGCACCCATTCGGGTCAACCCCTAAAATGAATGAAAAATCCTTTTTCTTGAAATAATTAAAAAACATAATGAAAAGTAACAGAAACGCAATAAAACACATTTCTAAAAGAGACAATTTTAAGAGATTAGGTGGTAACCGTAAAGGTTTTAATAGGTTAGCCTCCGGACTTAGAAACTTTGGTTTTTCCTTTTTCTCTTCTCACAAAAACGAGAAGAGGAAATAACGACGACTAGTGGTCCAAATTAAAACTAATCCGCTCCTTTAGTCTTAATTCAATTTTTCCCAACAACAGTTGGGTGGCGACTCCAAAAATCAAACGAAGTTCCTAACTCAAGTCGAGGATCTACATTAGATGAGCATAGGGTCTAGTCTAGATGAAATTAGGAATTGAAATTCAAAAATTAAACTCGACAGTTAGGATCTCACTTTATTACAAATCATCAAAGTTTGAAGGAACTATTAATTCAAGTAATTCAAACACTGAAGCAGCACAAGTATATGACCAAATTATTGGCATATGACTATAGCATTGTATATAAAGAAGGTTTTGAGAATCTAGTAATGAATGCTTTATCTCAACAAGATGATTCTGTTTTTTTAATATTTAGCCTTTTCTATACCATGATTTTCATTAGTTGATGATTTGAAGAAAGAGTATATTACTTTAGCTACATTCAAACAACTTATTGTGGATTTAAACCAGGGTAAACTAGTGAAATGGATTTATAGTGGAGGAATGGACAACTTTATTTTAAGCATTGACTTTTTCTAGTACCTATATGACATTGATACCTCAACTCTTAAATGAGTTTCATTGTGTACTTACTACAAGACATTTTGGAGTATAAAAGACATATAAGAGACTTGTTGCAGAATTTCATTAGGAAGGGATGAAGTATGATGTCGAATTATTTATGCATGACTATGAAATATGTCTACAAGTTAAATATACCACTCGAAGTCTAGCAATTTTATTGGTACCATTACCAATACCTGATCAAATTTAGGAGGATGTTTCAATGGGTTTTATGACTTTTTTACAATAATCCTAAGGATATACAATAATTCTAGTGGTTATAGACAAACTATCAAAACATTATTATCTAAGAGCATTGGATATTAATTTCAATGCAATGAAAGTGGCCTAACTTTTTCTATAGATTGTAGTTAAATCGTCATTCAACAATTTTTGAGAGCCTATGTGATGGGAATGCCCTAAGAAGTGGGTAAGATTTCTCCCATGGGTTGAGTTTTCTTATAATGTTTCATTTCATAAGGGTGCTTAGATGTCACCATTTGAGATTTATAAAAGGAAAGTCGTTCCTACTTAAATTAGACATGAATTGAAGATAGAGGCAATAGATAATGAGTTGACCAATAGAGATGAAGTTCTGAGAGTGGTCAAGGAAATGTTGGTTAAAGCACAAAATCAAATGAAGAAATATGTTGACAAGCATGGATCTAAGGTACATTTTATAGTAGCGGATATGGTGTTTATTAAATTACAGCCCTAGAAATAGCTTTAGTGGCTAAGATAGTACATCAAAAGCTTACTAAAAAGTATTATGGCCCATTCAAAGTTGTTAGGAAGATTAGATAGTGTGTTTATGAACTATGGTTACCAAAATACTCTCGTATTCATAATGTTTTATATGTTTTAACTTTAAAACTAGTGCATAGGTTAATTATTCCTTCACTAGCTCTCCCTCTAGAAGCTTTTCACAATCATCTGTTACCTAAATCATTAAGCATTGTATCTACAAGAACAATTGTACGATAAAGATAACAAGTGCATCAAGTTTCGGTCCAATGGAAAGAGGATGTGCTAAAGGATACATTATGGGAAGATCTTTCTATTTTCCAATAGGTTGACCCAAAGTTTCACCTTGAGGACAAGGTGCTTTTTTAGTTAAGAGAGGAAAATGTTACAACTTGAAGAAAAATTACAAATCCTAAATGCCATAAAGACTATTATATGTAGAATATAAGTGATTACATTAGATCAAATATAGATTGTAAACAAATTTAGTTGATGTAAATAACATATAATAGAAATATAACTATTGGATGTAAATGTATAAATAACAAAAATCAAGAAGAGAAAAGGTATCAATTTACATCCTAAGTACTAGAGTCTTTCTCCTTAGAGTGTGGTTGCTTGCAATAGCTTGCAAAATTACACAAATCTATTAGAGAGTGAAACAACATTAAGAGAGAGAAAAAGGAAATTAGGGTTTCAACTTATCTAAATAGATAAAAGGGAAGGATACACAATAGATAGACAAGAGAATACTAGATATTGCACTTATTGGGCTTGAAAAGTCCTTAGGCCTTAATAGATTTCTAATATTATTTACCTTATATCTAACATATTACTTTTATAAAAAGTATGAAGTGTTGATTGCATGGGAATACATTTTTATGTTTTTTCTATAAATTCTTACTAGAGTTTATGTAGATATTAGTTTTATATTTTTATTCATCTTTGTCTATAGGTTTGCTTAAATAAATGAAGACAATGGGTGCTTTTTATGCAAGTTAAAATTGATCTTATATTTGCAATTGCTAGACCTATTTTCATTTTCTATTTCTACAAACATTTGTTATATATATATGATTATGCATGTAACTTTGTTCATATCTATTTGTTAAGTTTAAGTGAAATTTAAAGTTTTTGTATTCTTAGCCCTTTTTTGATGATTTGATTATGCAATTTAGTCATTAACATTTATTTTTCTATTTTTTATCTTTTGGCATAGTATCATAAATGCGTAATCATTAGTTATATTATTAAGCAAAACTTCTTATAGTGGTTCACAAAAATTATAATACACTTTATAATTATATAACATATAATTTTTTAATAACATGATTTAGAGATGTGTGTGGTTATAATAGCAGTATTTTTTTCCCCCAAAAATGAAATTTGTATTACCTTATAATTCTTAGAAAAGTTATTTAATTATTTTACATATGTTACAACATTCAAATTTTGTCTACTATAAAGCATAATGTGTAAAGTCCCAAAGGTAGTTTTCGCTAGGGGTAAGTAAGTAACGCTATATACCTTATTTAACCGAATTGGCTTGAAGTAGGTATTAAAAGTCAAATGATAGGTTTCATGTATAAATTTTTCAATCCCACAAGATAGGGTATAGGTATGGGGTGCTCCTATGTTGTAACTACCTTAAAACATATACTTTAAGGTCTACGAAATAGAAGTTCCAAACCTCTATATCTACCATGTAAAAAATATTAAATAATATTAATAAATGAATAATAAATGACAACGTTATATTTTTGAACAAATAAATCTTTTAGTAAAAAAAGTTATAATTTAATAACTTAAATAGTTAAATCTAATACCTCTCTCACTTTACGTTTTACATTCTTTTCCCTTATTATTTTCCATTTACTAAGTAGTAAAATCACACAAACTTAAAATTAGGGCTAGCAATTTGATATTCAACTTGTGAAACCCAAACATAACATGACATAAACAAGTTTGTGTACAAAAAAAAAAAAAATCAACACGAGATACAAATGGGTCAAACCTGTTTAAATACAATAAAATTCATGTTTAAGTTCAAGTTTAGCTCTAAAAACCATTTATGAACCTATTTATTAAATAAGTCTTATAAACAAGTCACAGGTTCAACCCGCAAAATTGTTTAATACTAATAATTTATGCATTTTTTTATATTTTTTATTTCCCAAAATACCCTCTTTGAAATTAAAAATGATACAAAATACCCTTTGTCCAAAAAAAACTAGCTAATATCTAATACAACATCTCTACCATCACCTTCTCTCTCTTTCTCTTTCATTCAACTACGATTGCCAACACCTCCTCTCTATGAAATCCTCTATCTTAGGTGTGTGACATACAGTTTTTGTTTATCACAAATAAGATGTGGGGTTTTTTTTTTTTCTCTTCTTTATGTTTTGATATAGTAGAGCTTTTATGATTTCATGTAGTGTTAGTGGGAAAGTTTCAAATTTTATCTCATTTGAGTTGTGTTTTGTAAGTTTTAAGAACCAATTCGATATTCTTCAGTTGGAAAAATATCTCTATCTTCTATCATTTTGTAGTCAATTGTGGATTTGTGTTCATAAAAATTTTCTTTTTCTTTTTTTTTTTGTTGTTATTCATTTATGCTGTTTGAGACTTCATTATTCTTTGAATTACTTTGTTTTATTTATTTTTAGTCATAGTACTTTCTTAGTCATTTTCTTTAAAGGATCATTTGAGAATTAGGTTTTCTTATAATTGTCTTTTATTTTTCATTTTTGAGTCTTAAAAAACTATATGATAGTTGGGTTTTTCAATAAATTATCCTACTTTATATAATTTTTCAAATGATTTGAGATATGGGTTTTCTCAAATATAGAAATATACAACAATCCCCCAATTAAAATGATAAAAAATAATGGTGAAATTAGAGTATTATTTGAATATTTAAATGTGAATGTTATACATATATCTAGAAATACTCTTAAAGTTGATTTCATGAAGATATTTACGAGAGAAAGAAATAAAATTAAACACATGCTTATAGATTGTCCTAATATAATTTCCTTAATATCTAATTTGTAAACATCAATAGTCATTAATGAATATATGTAAAACCTAGTATAAGAAAAAAAATATATATATATATATATAGTAATAAAAATACAATAACATAAAATAATGGCAATTCATAATTTAAAATAAAAATATCCCAACTAGTTATCTTTTAAAACCGTCGTATCTTCTCTTCCCTCACTTCTCTCTCTTCTTCCTTCCTCACGTTCTCCTCCTTATTCTAGGTAGTTATTCATCATCTTCACAACATAATGTAAGAATTGAAGGCAAGTTGTTACATTTTAAGTTATTTGTAGAGTTTTCTGCAAATCTTGTGCCTAATGTTAGTAAAAATCGGATTTTTACTAAGTTTTAGAGAAGGGCGACAGTTAGAGACGAATCTTAAGGCATTATCACGGTAGGTTCAAGTGTTTTAGACATGGATAAGTTCTTATTTGTT
Source organism: Laguncularia racemosa (assembly GCA_037954665.1). Classification (NCBI taxonomy): domain Eukaryota; kingdom Viridiplantae; phylum Streptophyta; class Magnoliopsida; order Myrtales; family Combretaceae; genus Laguncularia; species Laguncularia racemosa. The sequence continues at coordinate 320,669 of JBBMOL010000112.1, read as the reverse complement.
GAGAGTTCTCATTTTACATGTATTTAGGGGGCTTGAATCATAAATTTATTAAAGTTTTAGCGATAGGTAGCAAATTCATCAAGTAAAAGTAAATTAAGTTTTTGTATTTATTTGTGTTTTGATTATTTGCATATTAAAGGTTGTTGTTTGTTGCGTTTATGTGGTTAAAGTTGAAGTAGATGTATCTATTCTGAGTAAAGATTGCTTAGTATGATGTGGGTAGGCATTTGGTGCTACTTTGGTGATGTTTTGTGAGAGTGCAAGAAAGAAAAATCTATAGAAAATTGCAAATGGTATGTTCTAATGCTCAAAGAGTGAGTTAGAGGGTAAGTTAAAGGGTAAATAGAATACAGGTTAATAAGTTGCAGATGCTCAAAGGATAAGTCAAAAAGTTAGTGAAACTACAAAGTTTTGATTTCTTATTAGTTGAGAATTGTGTATAAAGGGTTGATAAACTGCAATATTACACGTTCTAAGGGGTAGAAAATTGAGCGGAGTTTAGGTAAAGGGTTACTCAAAAGTTGTAGTAAAAGGCTAAGTTGAATAGAGTATAGTCAAAGGCTTAGTTAAAAGGTGCAATAAAAGGTTATGTTGAATGAAGCATAATCAAAGAGTTGCTCAGAAGGTGTAATAAAGTGTGGGTTAAGCATAATATAATTAGAAGGTTAGTTAAAGGGTTCTGTAAAAGACTAAGTGGAATAAAAGTTAAGTAGACGGTCAGGAAGAAGATCAAATAGATTGTTAAGGAGAGAACAATTATTTACAGTTAACTTGAATAAATACTAAGCAAGTACATTTGTATTTTATATCCAATATTAGAGTTTAGAAAATCCTAGAATTATTGGGCCACCTACTTCAAGTACATGTTTATTGTGTTTATTATTTGTGTTTGCTATACTAGATGACTAAATGAACTTAATGTATATCTAACTTAAAATTGTGTGTTACTTATGTATGGCTTGGCCTAAAGGATGAAGGTGGTAAATTCCAAAGAGGTACCCTAATAATCGATATATGTCATTGTCCTTAGTAGAGTCATGTACCAAAATGATCTAGAGTAGATTTTAGGAGTATCAGGGTTGAAGGTGGCACTGTCCAATACCAATTTAAAAAAGTTAGGATTGGGAGTGATAATTTCCAACCTATGTTATTATATACATATATAATACAAATTGTGATTGGAATCATGAGTATTCTTATACTGATCAACGGACTAAGTTAAATACAATTAAATTGTTTGTTTGTGTTTGTTTGTTACATTAAATATATGTTGTTTGAGATTCGTTTAGCATGTGCATATGTATATGGTATTCATGTACTAGGTTTTAGCTCACCTCTTGTAGGACCCTTCTTTTTTAGTTGTAGTTATATACAATGAGTTTATAATATATTATTAGGTTAAGGATGGCAATAGTGATTGTAAGTACTACTATGATGATCAATGGATGTGTGTCAATGTTTGGTGATAGACTTTAGTTGACTTATGTTTATGTTAACTCACGTGTTTATGTTGACAATGCTGATGTATAGAGTTTTTTTTATTATGTCTATTTGACAGTTGTTATAGGTTCTTAGCAATTTTAGTTGATTTTAAGCATTTGCATATCTTCACTTAGTGATAACATGTGGCGAGGTATACACGTCCTAGTTATGAGGCATTATAATATATATCTATAACTACAAATAAATTGGATTTTGTAAAAGAAGATTTTGAGTTTTGCATATATGCCAACTCTACATACATGTGTTGCATTAACTGAAAGAGTAATAACTTTGCTAACTAATTATACTATCTAAAGTAAATTATTTTACGTGACTTTAGATGATGCTTTTGCTAATGATCTTTTTAAAAGTTTATTGGATAAGCAAATTATTTTATTATAAAACTTGTAAGTTTTCAAATTTGTTATATTTGATAAAATTTCACTAAAACTGTTGTTTGATTACTAATTGTATGTTAACATTCAAGACTTTATATCATTAGTATTTTTAGAAATTAATTTTATTATCATCCTTTTTGTTTGTATATATAAATATTTTACAAACTTATTGCTAACTTTTTTCAATCAATAAATGGATCAAGCCCAGATATAAAATATGCTTATTAAACAAATTAGATTATGAGTTTAGGTTTTTATATACGTTTAATAAATGGATTGTCTCATGGGTTAAGCTTTCTTAAACACAAACCCATTTAAACACAGATATGGGATATGATATGATAACACGAATTGCTAGTCTTACTTGAAATAACAATGGTAAGAAATTTTACTATTTAAATTTCACATTTTTTTTGTATAAGTTTCATAGGTTTTGCATATAAAACACTTATAATAATCTATATAAATTATTTTTTCAATATTACATAGACTTGAAATTTATAGGAAAAAAATTTATAAATTCTACAAGTTACGTTATACCATGTGGGTTTTATAGAATACAAGTTCTAAAGTGCTATAATGTGAGTTCCAAATTCAAAAATTGAAAACTTATACCATACAAGATAAGATACAAGTAAAATCTTATACCATATTCATCTTGCATCTACTCATCTCGAGTTTAATAATTTGTTATAGCATTCAAAATTTGTTGATGACATGTTCTTTTTATTAAAATATAACGATCGGAAAGAAATGAAGTGAAATTTAGAAGGAAAATTTATTCCTACATATTTGCAAATGAAAATTGGGATTCCATTTTAGTTGATTTCCGTTTGGTATAAGAAAAGATATTTTATGTTGGTTAGGTACGGTGTGGGGTGGGGGTTGTGATGGGCTACTAGCTTAATAATGTAGGAAGAAAATCAAAGAGGGCCCTAAAACCCTTCTACTGAAGCCCATATCACCAAATTGAACTTCAATTCTTAGATGAATAATGATGGATGGATGAATGACATTGACTATCGACACACACGTATGACAAAACACAAGCTGTATCGTACTACATTAACCAAACTAGACAATATTCATATCTTATTCACTCCTCCTTCCCTCGTCCTCAAAAGCTTCCTCTCTCTCTCTCTCTCCCCACATGAACTAGACACCTAAACAAGCTAACCAGCCTTCCAAATCCATTATTGTTCTTCTTCTTCTTCTCTCTCTCTCGCTCGAAATGGATCTATCTCAGGAAGAGCTTCAATTCCTATCCACAACAGCAATCCTGAAAGAATCCATCTCGATCCCCAAACTATCCCCCAAAACCTTCTACCTCATAACCCTAACCCTAATTTTCCCACTCTCCTTCGCCATCTTAGCCCACTCTCTCTTCACCCACCCTATCATTAACAAACTCCAATACCCTTCTTATATTTCTACCCCTTCCGAAATCCGACACGAATGGACTCTCCTCTTCACCTACCAATTCAGCTACCTCATCTTCCTCTTTATTTTCTCTCTCCTCTCCACCGCCGCTGTCGTGTTCACGGTTGCTTCCCTCTACACGGCCAAGCCAGTTTCTTTCTCCGCCACCATGTCCGCGATCCCGAAGGTTTTCAAGCGGCTCTTTATTACCTTCCTTTGGGTATTCCTTATCATGTTTGCTTACAATTTTGTAATTGTTTTTTTCCTCGTGATCTTGCTTGCTACTCTTAATGGTGAGCGTACCAATGTCGTGCTTACTTTTTTCGTGCTTTTGGTTGCTATCGTAACGTTTCTGGCCGTTCATGTTTACATTACTGCTCTATGGCATTTAGCTAGTGTTGTGTCGGTGCTCGAGCCGGTTTACGGTCTCGCAGCGATGAGAAAGAGTTATGAATTGTTGAAAGGGAAGACGAGTACTGCTGCGGTTTTGGTTTTCGGGTATTTGATGATTTGTGGGGCTCTTAATGTGATTTTCGGTGGGATTGTCGTGCACGGTGGGGATGATCACAGTATTTTTGGGAGGATCGTGGTGGGTGGGTTTTTGGTTGGGGTTTTGGTGATTGTGAATTTGGTTGGGCTTTTGGTTCAGAGCGTGTTTTACTATGTTTGCAAGAGTTATCATCATGAGGGAATTGATAAGAGTGCGTTGTACGAACATCTCGGGGGTTATCTCGGTGAGTATGTGCCATTGAAGAGCAGCATTCAGATGGAGAACTTGGATATGTGATGGTCTGATTCAGAGAACCCGGCAAAGATAGATACGTTCCACGTCTTTTTTGCTTTTCTTAAGTCGGTGCTGTATCGTGTATATTAATTATCTTGGATGGATTTATTCATGGGATATAAATCCTAATTCTGCTCTTCAGAATTAGAATCGTCTTCCTTTCTATACAGTTTTTAGTTGTTCTTCTGTAATAGTCCATCAAGGAAGTCCATTTCTATACTGGGTGGGTTCTGCAAACGAAATATTCTACAAGGATGATGTAAATCACATTTTCGTCTGTTTGAGGGTGGGAAAATGCATTATCTATCTGCTGCTGCTTGTGCTCTTAAGTGTCTTGGATTCTTGTTTATTTGTGAAATAATCTTGTTTTTTATTATCTTAAATCACTAGCTTAGTTTTCTGCTCTTGGTAACAATTAAATAATCTGTTGGCATTAACTATCCTTGCTGTATAGCTAAATTCTGGTTCAGCAGATAAATAATGTGGTTTCTTTGTCTTCTAAGATTATTGTCATCAGTGCCTCTTATTCAATATGAGCATAGGACATCATTTTTGTTCCAGGTGTCTGACATTTATGTACTTCATTTTTGTTCCAGGTTTCTGACATTTATGTACTTCTAGCTCTTGTAATTCCTTGAACCATCTGTCTACTTTGCATTTTCGTAGCATATATGCCCCTCTGTTTTCAATGAGATTGGCATCTACCTTTCCTTTGGGCAAATCTGGTATTGTATTACATAACAAAGCATGGAGGCCATCTGAGATTTCCTCAAAAAAAAAAAGCATGGGGGCTCGTTATAGCAAAGGACATGTAAAGGTGCTGCAGTGCTGCAGCTTGAGGGAGTTGCAAGTTATAGGTACTTGTGAACAACTTGAGCCACACATTATCTCAAGATATATCAGCTAAAGATGTTTAGGATATATCTGTGTGTGCATGGTTTTGTGAGTGTGGAGGAGGGGTAGGGGAGTCTTTATTGTCACTGGAGAGGCCACATCGTTCTTTGAATTCATCTGGTCATCGATGAGTTAAGTCACCAAAGTCCTTGGAACTTAGTAGATGGAAGTGAGATGAGACACCGTGAGATTGTCTGCAACTAGAAGTCTGGATGGCTGGTTCCTGGATAAACAGCCTGAAAGCAAAGCTGTGGTAGGGGAAGAGAGACTGATGAGTCTATGGCATTTGGCATTACTGCTATGGGGCTTCATGTAGCCCCGTGTGCATTATTTCATTTTGAAAAGTCTCCCTACTGAAGTAATGGTTTTCGAAGATATTTTTAAACTTAAACGAACTGAAAATGGAAATTTGGTTAGCTTTGGTTTGGTTATCTATTTAAAATGCCTACCCTAAGATGAAAATTGAAATATCTAGCTTTTGCATTGCATTGTTCTCTTTTAATGCTGTGGCTTCTTAATTAGGATGGGTAAAGGTTTTCAATATTTGGAGTCAGTATTGTATGTCACTGTTCCCTTTGACTTCATTTTTTGTCGCCTCCATGTTAAGTTCCCATTTATGTCCCGTCTACTCTTTAGGGAATATAGATGAAACGCGTGGGACTTCTGTGCTTCATTTGATTGAAATCAATGCGAGTGCAGTCTTTGCTTTTAAAAGTTGCAATGTTTATGCTCAATTATAGTGCTTCGGGTTATGCTTGAGTGGATAAGAAAGACGTGATCTAATGAAAGTTGAGAACGTTAGGGGAAGATGGTCTGGCCTGATGTCAATGTCATGCCAGTCTATTCTATAGAGATTTCACCCTAAAAACCAATACTTTCAAGTCTTTCTTTGACAATAATAAAACATCCACGGTCTTTTTTTTAACGATAATAAGCATCCTCTGGAGAGGTAAAAGATAGTAAATCTCTGGTGTGCCAAGTTGTCTGCTACAGCAATTTAACTTTCCTTGATATAAAAGACGGCGTTGCATCATCCAGCTTAGACAGCCTTCCCCTACAGGAAAAAAATACCAATACCAGATTTATTATAACAAGTTTTGAGTTAATAAATGAGATTGTCACGGGGAAATCAATTTTGATTCCTTTTTTTTTTCTCCCTTCGATTGATTATAATATGAACTGAACGCTTTAGGAAGAAGGAAGGAAATAGTGAAAGAACGAGTGAGAGGAAAGAAAATGAAGGTGAAAAAGTGATTTTTTTTACTTTATTTAAAAATTAAAGGAAGATATATAGGAGAGATAGAGAGAGAAAATGCTCTTTCTTCTCTAAAATACCTCCTAGGAAATCATTTTTTTAGGGTGAAATCCTTCTGGGTTCTTTTTTTCCAATCCCTAGCCAGCACCCGCAACACACCCCCTCCCCCCCTATGACGTTGTTAGTCTTTGGTGATGAGGGGTGGCTTGGTTAGGAAGGCCACTAGCCATCGTACCTTGGGTAGCTACTTCCCACTTGGTTTTCTCCAAAACCAACCATTGAGAAAAGTGGACACATCTTCCAATGAGATTTTTGCTATCTGTATGCAAAAAAAAAAAAAAAAAAGCCTATTTTCAAACTTTAGCCAAAAGCAAGTTGATTTAGCTCAAAATGGTTTTTTTGAGACTTATACTCTTAAAGATAATACAAAATTTATCTTTTAGAGATCAGTCCTTGTCTTATCTATGCCTTCCTTGCTTGATGTGCCACAAAAGTCATGAAAAGTAATTTTTTCTTTGGAAATTCCACCTTAGAAGAATTAAAAGACATTTTCCAAGAAGTGAAAGGTGGAAACCACCCACAAAAAAAATTTGATGCCCTCTCTCTCTCTCTCTCCCCCCCCACCTTTCTCCTATTGTTGAGCCATTTAGCACCTCTAACCAACCAAAAGGAGGAACCAAAACTTATGTTGAGACATGTGCTCCTTCCTCTTCAATCACTTCTAACTTCAAATTATGTTTCATACCTCCTGTTAGTGAGGGACGATTCATAGAGTTAGAATACCACTTGAAATTGAGAAAGAGGGAACGAAGTTTTAGGAATCCACTCTTGTGGGGTTCTTCTTGGGTCGAAAATTACCATTTTCCCTAGTCCAAACTACTGCTATGCAATTATAGGACTCTAGTTTCATTTGAGCTTTGAGCTTTGGGTAATAGTGATGGGTTTTATTACTTCAAATCTGCAAGACTATGATCTCACTCCCATCTTGGAAAGAACATGATACTTTGCCCAACATCTTATTCTCCAAAAATGGAGGAAGGGCATGTCCTTAGAAAAACCATAACTTGTTATGGTTCCAGTTTAAGCTTCAATATCCCATACTCCATGTGAATATCTAAACTCGAAAGGGGTTAGTCACATAGCTTGTGCTATTTGAACCCCACAAAGGCTAACACCCTTATTGCCCTTCATGGACATGCAAACCAAACCCATGTTTTGGTTGAAATAGATGCTAGAGAAGACTTAATAACTCAAGTAGAGGTGGAAAGGCCAAATAGCACTCTAGCTATGGTGCACATGGAAAATCAATGGCTTCCACAATGCTGTCCATCCTGCAAAGTATTTAGACATTCATGTCAAGCACCGGCTGTAAGGAAGAACCAAGCAACTATAAGAAATTCCAATGCTAAGATTGTTAAATGGGTTTAAGTAAATAGAAAAAAAAAAAAAAAGAAGCATAAGCAACGTATGAGTAAAGATGAAGGAACTTCTAAAAGAAGCCCACCACCTTGCACTCCAAGATAGCCTCTTGTAGTAGAGGAGGGTGAGGAAGTTTTTTTTCCTAGTAAGAAAATCAAAATATAGATGAAAAGAATGATGCAAAGGAAGCGGGAAATCAAAGTATCTCTAACCTAGAGAGGTATGTTCTTGTTGAAGAAAATATAGTGTGCCTACTCACGTATTTGAGTCACCAACTTTGAACAATGAACTCCACATAGGTACAAATAATGTATATTAAGTGATCATAAGGAGGAGGCTGAGGAAAATGAAAGGTTTGCTAATGTGGAGAATACCTCTCTTAACACTTAACTAGACAACTAGGAGCTAATGGTAGTAGTTCACGAAACAGTAAAAGCTCTAACTCATCTAAATGTTGCTAGAAAAAGCACTACAAGCACAAACATACTTACACTTAAGTACTTTTCTCCTCTCTTTTTTTCGTACAAACCCTAGATGAGCAATATGGCTTGGAATGTTAGAAGGTTGAGCAACCCTATAAAAGTAGGGGATGTGAGAAAGATATGTGCTAATAATGGTATATCTCTTATGGGTTTATTGGAAACAAGGTTAAACTTGTTGAATGAAGCTCTAATAAAGTAGAAAATGGCACCTAACTAGCATTTTCATATAAATATTGAGGCTAGAAATTGCATCTGGATTGGATGGGATCCGAAGACTTGGAGAATATCTATTAACAAGGAATATGAGCAGTTTGTGCACTGTTTAGTTCACAATTAGAAAGCCAACATAAGCTTCGATATTACTTTTGTCTATGGACCCAATAATGATTCAGTGAAAAGAAGGCTTTGGGAAGAACTTCTTCTACTTGCTCCTCCCCTTTTGGATAGGCTTTAGCTTATGTTAGGTGACTTCAACATCACAAAAAATCCTTTTAAGCGCTAAGGGGGTAATTTGAGGATGAGCTCTACAATGGTAGCCTTCCAAAACTTTTTGGATGCAGTGGAATTAGTGGGCTTAAGATTCATAGGCAATTTTTTTCTCTTGGAGCAATAAGTAAGATGGAAATGCCATTCTTAGAAAGCTTGATAGGGCATTTGGTCAACCATTCATGGTTATTTAAATACCCTAGGACTCATGCCTCTTTTTTTCCTCCTATGCTCTTCGATCACTTGCTAGCTATTGCATGTTTAGACTTTGGCAGGTTTCAAAAGTGTACCCCTTTTAAATTCTTCAATTTTTGGACTAAACATGACAGTTTCAAAGAGCTAGTAGCCAAAGTATGGTATGAGGAGATAAGGGGATCTAAAATGTTCTAGGTGGTCACCAAACTTAAGTTGCTAAAACAAGAGTTAAAAAGCCTCAATAACTTTAATTTTTCTAACATCTCCACAAGAGTAGGGTTAGCTAAAGCTAAGCATTCCTCCATAGAAGCAACAATCATGATTCATGGGGATACTTCTCTTATGGAAGAGAAATGGAACTTACAAGGATTACTATCTTCTAAGAGGGGTAAAAGAAAGCTTTTTTAAGCAAAAAGCGAGGGTCAAGTGGCTTAAGTTAGGTGATAAGAACTCATCTTTTTTCCATAAATCATTGATTAACCACCACAATAGGAGTGCAATAAATAGCTTGGAGAAAGCAAATGGTTCCATAGAAAAACGTGATGTAGAGGTCATGCAGAAGTGCTGGAATTCTTTAAAAATCTACATGACGTCGATCCCCACAAAATTTGGATGAAGTGTCGCAATATGTAACATGGAAGCTAAATGAAGTGCAAAGATTACTACTAGATGCTCCCTTCATAGATGAAGAGATAAGGACTGCTTTCTTCTTTCAATCTAATGAAAAGGCACTTGGCCCAAATGGTTATTTAACCAAATTTTTTAAAGAAGCTTGGAGTATTATTGGCTATAATGTAATGACAACTATCAAGGAATTTCTTTCCTCATGCTACATTTTGAATATTATAATATCTCATCCTTAAGATGGTGAACCCTTCAAAAGTTAGGGAGTTTTGCCTAATTGCTTGCCACAATGTAATTTACAAAGCTATTTCTAAGATCCTTACAACTAGGATGAAATCCGTATTACCTTCCATCATTGGTAATGAACAAGCAGCTTTTTTCCCAAGACGTCGTATCTCTAATAACATTCTTTTAGCCCAAGAATTGATGAATGATTATCATCTTCCCATGGAGGCGGGCCACAATGTGCTCTAAAGGTGGACTTACATGAAGTATATGACACAATCAACTAGTCCTTTATCCTCAAAGTGCTGTAATTTATGCTTTGCCCCTCTCATTTTTGCAATCTTATTAATCAATGTATATCGACGACCAATTTTTCTATAAACATAAATGGAGAACTGGTGGGTTTCTTTCCTAACAAGAGAGGCTTAAGGTAAGGGGACCTCATATCCCGTTACTTATTTGTTATTACTATGAAGGTGTTTTCTAGAAATTTTAAGAAAATGTGTACAAACTCGCTTCTCATTCCATTGGAGATGTAAAGCGGAGAAACTAACTCCCCTTTGTTTTGCAGATGACCTCTTGATCTTCTCAAAAGGAAACATGGACTCTATAAGACAGTTTATAGCTCTTTGCAAGCCCTCCGGTAGCTCTCTAGGCTATCAGCAAATGTGGAGAAGAGTTACGTCTTTTTTTGCAATGTGCCACATTAGATAAAGAATACCATTTTGGAGTTTACACACTTTCAAGAAAGGTCCCTTCCTACTCGTTACCTAGGAGTCTCTCTCATCTCAACTAAGCTAAGGAAGGAAGATTGTGACAACCTTATTGAAAGGATCTTAGCGCATATCCATTCGTGGACCTCCAAATTCCTCTCATATGCAGGGTGTTTACAACTCATCAAATCAGTCTTTTCTCAATGCAAGTATATTGGAGTTCAATCTTCCTCTTGCCTAAGTTTGTTGTGACAAAAGATTGAGCAAAAGTTAAGGAACTTTTTATGAAGTGGTAGACCCAACATTTCTATAAAAAGCATAAGTCAAATGGGAATTTGTTTGCAACCCTAAGAGAAATGGTGGGCTTAGAATTCCTCACGTATACTTATGGAACAAGGTAGCACAAGTCAAGCATTTAGGGCATGTATGTAAACATGGGTAGAAGGTTTACTCTAATTATTTGAAAGGAAAAAGCTTTTGGTGTATTCGCATGCCTTTAACCTATTATTAGATTTGGAGGGAAATGCTAAATCTTAGAGCTTTAGTTCGCAATCTTTTCCAATGGACGATTAATGATGGTTTATCCATATCTTCATAGTTAAACAATTGGCTTCCAATAGGACCTTTGGGCTTAGTCTACCTTGCTCGTGAAATAGCAACATCGGGTTTTCCCTTAGATGTAAGACTTTGCTCTTTGATAGAAGATAATGAACAGAGCCTTCCTCAAAGGTCCTTTTAGATGAATTTCACTATCCTAACTTCTATTAAGTCAAATCTTTCTTGCCTAAATCACCTTAGGTGGATACCATCAGCCTCTAGTGAATTCTCTATCAAGAGTGCTTATTTTTCCTTTTTCACACTGGTGGTTGACTAGAGCAAGGTAGTTTGGAATAAAACATCTTTACCTAAGCATACTTCTATCTTGTTGTTAGTTTGGATAAGGAAATTACAAACTCTTGATAGATTGCAAGCTTGGGGTATTGCATTTTCCACTTCTTGTTTCTTTTACCAACAAAATAGTGAAGACCATTCCCACTTGTTCTTTGGGTGCCCTTTTACATCGTAAGTATGGAAGATTGTGTGTGATTCTCTATCCTACCTGCCTTCCTTTTACACTGGATTGGCTACACCATCGCCTTATGGCCTCAGCAAATTCAACATGTCCTCAAATTCAATCATGGAGAGCTTCCCTAACTACAGGGGTTTATTATATTTAGAGGGTCCATAACTAAGTGCGCCTAGGAAAACCCCCTCCTCCTATTAGCTCTTTAGCCAATCATATAGTTGCTTATGTAAACCTCACTAGTTCTTCTTGACAAGTTTACTATTGTTTCCCATGGTGTTTTTGCCAACTCTTTTTGTAATAGATTGAGTAGTTGTGTAAACATTCTTGTCTCAAGATGGTTGTATATTCTTCCTTTTTATTTAATTATCTAAAAAATAAAGGAAAGTGAAGGGAATGAATTGAGTGAAGAGTTGATTTTTTTAAATTTGAACACTTAAAGTTACTAGAAAGTCCTTTACAAGTAATAATTTATTCATAAAATGAAATTTATGAAGGATAAATTAATAATTGGCTAAAAACAAAAAACAAAAAAAAAAAAGAAACAAAACAAAAGAGGCGTAAATTAATAATTTCAAAAACTTTTCCTCCTTTTCTCGAGAGAACAATTTTTGTGGGGCCTATAGATTTAGGTGTAAGAGTTCAATATCAGTCTTCCCCACTGTCCATGCAAAACTCAAAATCTTGGTCCTTCCTAGCTAAAAGATGGATAAAATTTAATATAAATATATTCTTTATGACATGTTTGGTATATAAGAATCAAATGAAATAGAATAGGAAATGGAATAATAAGTCTATTCCTATATTTTGAAACTTCTATTATATGAAATCATTGGTTTCGTTTGTGTATTATAGTAGTATTTGTCAAAAAAAAATACTCCTAATTTTGTGAATACGGTTGAATTGGAGGGTGGTAAGTTAAAGCCTATATATGTAAATTTCTATTAATGAATTTAGAATGAAATCAATCTTTTCTAATCGCTGATTTTAAAAAATTGCAATTTCAACTTGTAAAATATTTCTAAATATGGAAAAAGAAATAAAAACGGGAACCATAACTTAATCTCATGTTTATTTCTGCACACTAAGTATGTCATTGGTCATAGTTGCTTTTAGACTACTATGAAAGGTGTGCTAAGCCAACTGCTTTTAACTATGATAAAATTTCTTCAAATATTGTAAATAGTTCCAATGAATCAAATCATTAGATTTTTGGTAAACATACTTCAAATAGAATTTATTAAATACATAGAAAATTTCCCTTGTGTATTTTCACCACAAATAATAAAATATAATTTTGTCAATTCATCATATATGAAAAATTTTATAATACTCGAAGTAATAATACTACAATATTGGAAGAAATTTACTATTTGAATGCAATTTTACCCCAGTCGGTAAGAAGTAAATGTCATAGTACTTATTATCTACTGCAATGGAAAACTTTTAGCACATTTGATGTATTTTAAGTAGAACTATAGCTTTAACCACATTGGAACAGTTTTAATGCCATTAAAAGTTGGTAACTGTTGATGGGCCATACTGGAACAATTCTTTTTTTTTTTTTTTTCCTCAGCGTATACTTATGTCGTTTCTACTCATCATTTGATAATCTATCACATTGAATTGATTTTAACATGTTAGAAGTTATTTTGCCACAACCGTAAAAAAGTTGGTAGGAATTATAAATTTCAAGGTAGATAGTTGTAAGACCTCTTAAACTATTTTGCTGGAGGTGATAAAAAAAAGTGGATAGCAGTTATAGTGTTGATGAAATTCAAATAATTTTATCACAGTCATGGTAATGGCTATCTATATTTTTAAATAGTTTACCATAATCAAAGCAATTTCCTACATTGGGTTATAAATTTAAGATTTAACATATTGGAATAATGTTACCACATTAGTAAGCTCTTTTAACACTATAAAAGGAAAGTATCAACTGTAACTTTTATGATTTATCAAACAATTTAACCACATTAAAGCGATTTTACTGAAATTGTCAGATCTGGATTTGGCTTTTACCTGGATAAAACTAGGGCCAAAGATTAAGAGAGCACACTGGGATTGGGGTTAATAAATTTCTCATACTATTTTTTATATTTTGCTTATAAATGATTATAAATCATATTAAACTAAAGATATCTTGATTAAACTAAAATATAAATAAGTTGATCTTAACATAGGTTCATTCTTCCAAGACTTCAATCTTTCAATAATATTTCTCATCTGCTACATTTGTGGTCAAAAATTCAAATTTATTAAAAAAAAAAAACGAAGAAGATTAGAGATTGGTATCTTAAACATTATTATTTAGAATGCATGGATCGTCATATTATCTACTAAACATGAAAGGAGATTAAATGTTACTCAAGCTGTCAACAAAATCATAGGTGATATTTCTACCTTATGTCAAAGCTAAGCTACCCAAAGAGGTCACATATTTGAATTTACATGAGCATTGGAATCTCCAATCCATGGCAAACAGGCGTATTAGCATGAGTCCTCATGCTACAATGGATCTGTAGTTAGCCAATGTAAGGTCTTGCATGTGCTTTACAAGCTTAATGGTAGGCCAATCACCTGTTTGCAAGCATGCAATGAGTGCATTTAGACTGGGAAGAATCGGTTGGTCCTGACCAAAACCCAGTTCGATTGGCCAGTCTAATAAGAGATTTCCAATTCTCCAACAAGCTAAATCTTTTTAGTGTTCAAAATGGTCAGTTTTTGGGCACCCTAGTCGAGCCAGCCACATAGGTTAACTTTTGACTACAACGGACTTATGACAAATAATAAAAAGTTGGTAGCAATTGTTATTTTGATAAATTACCATATTTGAATAATTTTACCATGTTCATATGTATTTTATTATAACCGTCGAAATTTTGATAGCAATTATAAGTTTCTAGATTTACTATAGTAGAATAGGTTTATGGCATTTGAATCTCTTTTATCACAAATAAGAAAATAAAAATTACAGTAGTTATAATTTTCACAATTTACTATATTAGAAATCTTTTACCTTTGTGAAACTCCAAAAATTCAGTAAGATAAATTACAAAGTTTTCTAATGATGAAGTAAATTAAGAATTAAGACAATCATTTAAAACCTCAACAAAAAAGATTATAACGCCTCAATTTTTTTTCTTGAATCACTAAAATTAAGACTTTCAAGAAATGACTAAGACTCTTGTCTATACTTTATGATTAGGTCGCAAAGGTTAAAAGGAAGTGACTATGCAAAGCTAGTTATCAAATTTTACAAAAACCTTATTTAATAAACCTGCTTTAGTCAATTTAACACTAATTGCTATAGTTAAAAACTTAAAAATTTTAAAGATAGAATCAATCACCTAGGTGAGAGTTGATAGTTGAGAGATATATTTAAAATAAAACAAGCCCATCAACTAAAAATCCAAAAACTACAATTGTCAACTTAAAATCAAGTCTCTAAAGCCCTAAAAATTACACTTAAAAATTTAGTAATCTTAAACTTTCAACAAGTGACGAAAACACCTAAACCAATCAACAAAATCAATAATCAATATCGTAATGATGATTTAAGGAATAAATAAAACAAGACAAACAATTCAAGGCACCTTAAAAGTGGCAACAAACACACTAGGCAACAAGGTCCAATTCTTCTCACACGCTTAGTTCAAATTCAACTAGACTAACCAAGCTATGACTTTCACTAACTAAGAATTTAATAGCCTAGTATAACCTAATCTAACCTAGCTTTACTCAACTAACCATATCCCATGTGTTGAGAGATTCATGTGTACTTCCAAATTTGCAATGATTACAATATCCCCCATTTTAGGAATATCAAGTAGCATTCATTAATTGATGCATCTAATGAAACTCATGATAACTAGAAAACAAATGGAACCCTCTTATACATCCATTCATCAACAGCTCTCTCATTCTCCACCATTTCACACTCTTCTCAAATTCACTTCATCTCATTTTCAAGCTTTCACATCATTCCTAAGCTCTACCATAGCCCTTCTTTAAAGAAAGGTAAGATTCTAAGCTTAATTTCAATAAATTTCTTGCAAACTTACACCAAGTTAGAGAAAACCTCTACTCTTGAAGTTGCACACATCAAAGCTTCAAAGATCCTTTCCTTATAACAAGGAGCTACAAGATCTAAGCTAAGGAAGGTAACTTCAAAGCTATCTTAAGATTTTGATTTGAATATCTAGAAGAACGACAATGACCCCTAACTATTGTATTTAGGACCTCATGTACATTAATGAGTATAAGCACACACTAAGGAGACACTAAGATAGTTTCACTAGGAGAAGTCAAAGGTGGAAGGAACAAGTGATGTGATTCCTAAACAAATAGATTTCTTCACTCACCCTATAATATTTGAGTTAAATCTTAGCAAAGTTAGTGTAGTTTTAGAGGATAAATAGGAGAATAATGGATATAACGATCATTTAGCATCTATTAGTGAATCAAATGGAGTCAAGAGACAAACATTATAGATCTATGAATGAATAGAGTTGGAGAAAGTGATGGATCATGCATGTATTATGAATACTATGACCTATATATGTACCTTAAGGAGATTTCAAATTCTATTAAGTGTTTTAATCAAATGATATACCATTTTGAGAGTATCTGAAGGTATTTAGAAGGATAAAAAGAGATTACAAGATCAAATGCCAATGAGGAAATGATAAAGAGAAATGATCTTAAGAGTAGAGATATGTGGATAAAAAGTGATATAGTACTAAAATGAACCAAATGATGATAGATTATTGAGAAAGGCCTAATTAAAAGATAGATACATACCCCTCATGTCTTGACCCCTATTGAAGATTACAAGGAATAGGAGGCTCTATTGAGAGATAGAATCAAATATCATGTAACATTGGAAGTATTTAGAGACTTTAAGTATAATAAGAAGGAGTCAACAAGATAAAATGTTCAACAAAAAGTATTTAAGGAAATAAACTATGAATCCTTCAAAAGATGATCCTAGGAGTTTTTTTTTTTAAAAAAAAAAAAGATGACTATATGAGGGAGGATGTTCATGGCATGGCTAATAGAGTGTTCACATACATACATACATACATAAGAATTAATAAGTTTACTAAAGGAATACTAAAGATATTAACTTAAAAAGAATAGCAAAAGACTTAATGAAACAAAAATACATAATATGTTTAAATTTAAACCTATGACTTATAAATTAGCTATAAAACTTCAATTTATGGACAAGTGAACAAATCCATGCTATTGGGATAAAAGACAATCTCTTATGATTTTGCTAAGGACATTAAGATTGTTTGCTAAAGAATTATGTGATTGTTGGACACTCAAAGTTAAAACGTTGGAACAATGACAAAACAAGATGATGGGGAATGTAGATGATTCTTGATAATTATTAGTTTATCTAGCTTAAGCTATGATTTGATATCTATATAAAAGAATAACGTGGAAGTTGTTAGAATTAAAGTGGTTAAAAGGATGTCATATGATCAAGCAATGACATTGAAAAGGAAAATCCATGCAAATTTAAGAGTACTTTTAAAAATTAAGGAATCATATATGTAATCTTGTTTATTTCAAAAGATTTGGAATGAGATGCTGAAAAAGAATTCAGCAAAAAGGCTAATTATGAGATGAGTCGAAGCATAGGGAGAATAAATGTGTAATTATTTTAATCATGTGGTAAATAGTAAGAGCTTGATGTGAATACAAATCAATACAAGACTAACTAGAAAATTTAGATGAAGGAGTTCTTAAAATGTTAGTTTAGGTATAAGTAGTAATTAACATGCCAAACGCATAAAATAAGGAATTTAGATAAATAATAATTAAACAAGGTTTGGAAAAGATTGATAAAACCAAAAAAAAAAATTATAATATAAAAAGCCATTGTGTATCCATTGGGATATTCACTAAAATATGAATCCCATTTGACTAAATATCTCCAGATTAAGGCCCATGCAACATTGTTGATTGATTGATTGAAAGTAGATGCCTCAACACAGGATCACCTAAATTAGCCCTTGTGGCAATGTTAATTGATTGATTAATGGTGGATGCCTCAGCAAAGGTTTCACTTGGATTAGCCCTTGTGGCATTTTGTAATCAGCAATGGGTAAGTGTCAAGTTTGTTTGGGGGATCATGCCCTCAAATAACCCCCTGAGTAAGGTGAGCTGCTCTATACGAATAAGTATAAAGGTCAATCAAAATGTAGACGATGCAAATTTACACCTTCCAAAGTTCCAAACTCCTATTGATGTGTTGCTTGCATTCATCACGTGTGTATTTATTTCGTATGTAGATAGATTTCATGTGGTGCTAATTAACCATTGATAATTTATTTGAACAATAGTAGTAAGGAATGAACTTACTGAGTCATAATTTTGCTTACCCCCCAATAGTTTATCTTGTAGGTACTCTACAACTAGAAATGGGTTAGGATTAGAGCAATGAGTGTTTCAAACTCAAATTTTGAAGAATAGGTGTAGAACTAAAGTATATTCGAACTAAACTTAGATTGATAGAGATAATGTCAAGATTTTTATTAAAAACCATTTTCTTTTCAAAATTCATCTAGAACCTTTATTTTTAATGGTTTTAACAACCTAATTTCAATTTTTAATAAGGAATACTAATTCTCTACGGTTCTAGCTAATTGTGATACATTAGTTTCCATAGTTATTTTTACAATAATCAATTATATGTATTATTGTAAACACCCCATTTTTGTCCTCTATTCATTATTATTATTTTTCATATATATACAGATATAAAAGAAAAAAATAAAATAAATAAAAATAATAAACAAATAATAGAAAATAATAATAATAAGGATAGCAATAATAATAAAAGAAATTTGGGTTTTTAAATATAATTTATGAATTTGAAAATATCAAAAAAATTAGCAAAATTGATAAGTTAATATATAATTTGCATGCAATAAAAAAATGAGAATTAAGCTAGTTCAGCTGGTCTGTGTGTGCGCCCAGGTATATGTATGGGAATTTCAGGTCACAGGTTCGAGTCTCACAAGAGCACTTTATGCCGTTTTGTTTTTTTTTTTTTTACTCGAGCAGCCACGTGTTAGTAGCTGATTGAACGACACGAGGGCACGTACCTAGCACGTGCTTGTCTTCAACCTTCGGCCGAGAACAACGAAGAGCGAGGAGAACGGAATCCGACCTTTTCAAATTGAATTTTTAACGCAAATCCAAAAAATCTTTAGACAAGAGAGGATAAATGTCATCAAATTAGTACAAACGTTAACAAAAAAAAATAAAGGATTAACTCAAATTTGAGAGAAAAAAAAAAAAGAAAAAGAAAGGAGATGGGGATGGGTCTCGACGGTAAGGAAAATCTGAGCTTATCAAACTCAGTTTTGGAAGTCTATAAATAAGACTCGATCTCGCAAATGGAAAGGGGGGATCAGAAGAAGAAGAAGAAGAAAAAAAAAAGGAAGGAGAATAAAAGAGAAAACATCCGCTGGAGCTCTCTCTCTCTCTAGATCTCCATCATCGTAGTCACTTGAACCGCCACTTAGGATGGTTTTCAACAAAAGTCAACACCACCACCCTTGAAAACTTAGGAATCCACCTATTGATCATCATTAATAGCCACCGAAGTGTCACCATCAAGGAGCTCCAACTGATTTGATCTGACTGACCCAACCCAATCCAACCCGACTGATCTAATCCAACTTATGTCCAGGTTAGTTTTAATTTCATCATTTTTTATTTTTTATTTATTTATTATATTATATTATCATTAGTTTTTAATAAAGAACAATAATAATAAAAAAAGATAAAAATAATAATGATAAAAAATTAATAAAACTAATAAATAAAAAATATATATTTTAGCACCTAGGAAAAAAATTTAAATAAATGAATGATAATTAGTGGTTTCAAAAAAAAAATTAAAGGTTTTTGATAAATCAATAAATAAAGCTTAGGCTTAGATTTTTTTTTAATAAATTTAAATGGTAATAAACCTAAACCTAGCACATTTTCATAATTAAGATTAAATAATCTACTAAAGTTTTATGAAAAGCAAACTACAATCTGTTTTATCCTGAATAGCATATGCGTAAGCACCCTTATGGGCAACTCTAAAAAATAAAAAATATATATTTTCAAATCATTAGTATAACAGTTATATCAATCTTTCTAGTATTTTCTTTTTATACTAAAAAAAATCATAATATAAATGCATAATTCATATTTTAGAAGGATAAGGTGTTAACTTTAGGGTTTTAATAAGACTGCCGCCGAGTCGAGAATTTCTAGTTTTTCTTTCTTTCTTTTTTTTTCTTTTCTAAAAAAGAGAGAGAGAGAGAGAGAGAGATTTCGTCAACTAGTTGTTTAGATTAGAATTAATCCGCTCAATTAATTATAATTCAGTAATTTTTCCCAACTTCAATTGGGTGGCGATTCCAAATAAATAATAAAATTCCTAATTCAAGTTGAAGATTTATATTGGATGAACATAAGATCTAATATGAATCGAATTAGAGAAACAACATAAAATTTTTAAATTAGACTCGACAATTATCAATTAAAATAAATAGAGAATATTTAAGTTAGAATTTTGCAACCTTTAACTTGTAAAGTGATTTTCTTATTATAGATGCGTACATGATACAATGACTTTTAGGCATTTTTATTAGGCCCCTTTTAGATTCGTAACAACCACAATAAACAAAGAGTTATTAACACTCTTATTTTTATGATTTTACATGTTGACCATGGTAGTTAACTAAGGGATAGGTTTAACCAATAATAGCTCTTTTAGGTAGTCAATCACAATATCTCATTTAGTCACTAATATGTCGAATCATGCCTAATCCAGATTGAAACTAAGATATCTTACCATCCATTTAAGGTAATAAGTGCTAACCTCTTGTACCAAACTGGAAAAAAAAAAAAAAAAACCACATGAGGAGCTTACCACACTTCACACCCTATTAACAACACATTATGACACATGCGACACCTACACACACTTTATCATTCATCTGCACATCCTTTTGATTCCTTTGTAGAATCAAAACCTTAAATAACATAAATTGAAATAAGAAGAGGATAAAACCTTTAAAAAATTAAAATGAACGGAACAAACATTTTCTTACCTTTTATTTCTCTTTAAATCTATATATGTGGGAGTTTCTTAAGTATAAGAGGTTGGCACTACGCACACATGCATAAGAGAGAGAGAGATCACTTTATCTAACTTTCTGCAAAAGAGAGGAATGAGAAAAATGACACATGTAAATTCTTTAAATCGAAAAATGAGTAACTTGTTACTAAGCAGTTTCTTATTTAAAAATATTTTTCTAGACTGTTTCATCGATCTCTCATTAAAAAAAAAAAAATCATCCTAGAAAATTACTAGATGCCTGAAATAACTCTAGATACTTTTCCTATATCTTTTCTTTAGTTGCCATGTAACCTCTGTCTCAGAGTATTATTCCATTGAACTTTCACACACTTAATTTTTAAGCATTTAAACTTGTTCTTTTATGCCTACAATCATTACTAGATTGTCAACATAAGTTAAGTTCTCTTGAATCTTTAGTAAATCTAGTTCAATAATTCTAATTGGATTAGGCATATACGTCTTTACTATGGATACATAACAAACATCATGTGCCTCTATTAAGCTAAGTATCAAGGTTAACCTAGAAGCCCTCTTTACAACTATAAATGGTCTAATATACCCTAGATCAAACTTCCTTTTGGTCTTGAACCGCACTGTTCCTCTTGATTGGAGAGACTCTCATAAAGGAATTATCAATTACCTAAAAGTCAAGAGATCTACTTGTCTTGTCTTCATAACATATCTATTGACACTGTGCTACTAGCATCCTTTGTTTGATAATTTAGGTCATATCGACCATTTCCCACACTAACTTAGGTCCTGAAATCCTCCTTTCACCTAATTCATCTAAATGCATCTTAGACTCGCACTTCCTTCCATACAAAGCTTAATATGGTGACATTTGTATTATTCCCTAATAGCTTTTACTATAGACAAGCTTTATCAATGGTAGGTGTTCATCCCAATGGTACATACCCTTAAAAATATCTTCCAAAATCTACTTTATCCTCTTTCATTGCCTAACTATTTGCATATGGAACAAGAAGGCCATAATAAACTTTAGCTTGGTATCAATGGCCTGATGCAACTTCCCTAAAATTCTTTAATGATCGGGTCTCCATATCTGAAACTATAGATACTAGCACTCCATGAAGCGTTACAATATTTTGAACATAGAGACTTTATAGCTTTTTTAAAGAATACCTATCATGAATGCCATGAAGCAGGTGGATAGTCATTTAATCCATTACTACTCATACCAAATCATCCCTTTGTTTGTCTTTAAAATAGCAATCACAAATTTCATCAAAATATGCTCCCACTTTCATTTTGATATCAATAATGGTTGTAAATTCCCTATTAGTCTTTGTTGTTTTGTTTTGATCTGCTAATAAGTAAATTATGGAGACAAAGTTCATTACTCCCCTCTTCATATAATTCAACTAGTAATGCTCTTTCAAATTCTTATACATCTTTGTACTATCGGGATGAATTACATATCCTAAGTAACAAACCTCTTCTAAATCTTCCTTTTCAAGTATGGCTTAGTTGGCACAAAAAATTTATTCCTATGCCTCAGAATTCCCTATTATTCATGTTTGAACTCCTTTACTAAACCATTTGCAACTCTAACTATAATTCTTTGTGATACAGCGTAACACGTGTAAGTTGTGTTGAGATTATCACAAACCATTGATTCTGCGAATACCCGGAATGTAATCTTCAAATACTTATTGATTCTAAGAATTCCTATGGATTTAGCATCCAAATTCAAGAATTGTATAAAATTCACAAATTTAGGAAAGAAACAATGCAAAACCGCTCACAAAAATTTTTCACATTCAATAGTAATCTATACCTTTGCCCTAGGGCATACAAATAATAGTAAGTGTAAACTACTAAAAATAGATATAAAAATTTGTCAAAAAAAAGAAACATCTAAAAATAGCCGAAAATAGAAATCCCTAAAACTTAAAGACATGACATATCTTAGATGATAAAGACAACGTCATAAACAACATCTAAAACATAAACGTCTATAAAAAGTTATAAGAAATCTAAAAATTACCAAAATTAGTAAAATTGTTTATTCGAAAGACTGAATGATAGAATTTACCCAAAAAATGGCGAAGCTCAACACCAAAGGTACCGACTTCTTCAAGTTAGCTCGTTTTCTTCGAAATAAGGTTCAAAAATTAAAAAATCGCGACTAGATCGTTTTTACCAAATTTAGCCATGTATTTGTTTGCTATTATTTCCACCTCATCACTTTGCAACAAGGAGCCTTCTAGCTAAGCAACCTTCATTCTATCTTGTAAGGTTCAATGCACTCATAAATTGGCTAACCTTTTACCAATTTGCTCAATTGTTACTACAAGAACAACATCTCATGTTCTTTGGTAGTTGCTTCTAAGTTGTGATCGGTGTAGCTAAGTTTTGTCAGCTCTTTCTACTAAGAGTGTCTCCCATAACATTAGTTTTCCCTTTGTGGTAGGTCATAGTCGTTTATCAAGTCTAAACACCTCCTCTATCTCAACTCATTTTGGGTGAAAAGGTACTTCAACTTATTGTATGCTATAGATGCTTTACACTTTCGCCCCATATAAGTAGTATCTCTTAAGTTAAAACACCAAGAATGGAAACTTTCCATCCAATTAATCTTATCTACTTATTTTTCATCCAGTTGAGCAAGAATTTAACAAAAGCCCTTGTTTCTACAGATGGAATTAAACTTAGGATTTCTAAAGACAACAATTTTGATTCCTAAGTTTAAATTCTATAACACCAATTAAGGATTTATATGCCTAAATCTAGACTAAAACCTAGATTCCATTCTACAATCCAATTTAGGGTACAAAGTATTGACTTTTAATTTGTAATATTGCTCAAGATATTGGTAATTTTACCAAGATTGCAGCACATATATTCATCCCATAATCAAGGAAAGAAATCAATTTCCCTATCATTTCTTTGGTGAATGCCACTTGCATGCATACCATTTCTAATGCAATAATCAGTTTCTTTGTATGTAGATATTTGTTTGTCTTTTTGTTTTCTATTATTAAATTTCCTATCAAGGGCTTACATGTTTAAATTTCATGCCATCTCGTGTAAGGCACTTAATATGCTTCATGTGCTACCCATAATACACCACAATACACTCGTGATGCACACATAAACTTCATCATTTGTTTGCAAGTTTTTTTATTTCCTTCTTCAATCAAAACCCTATATAACAAAACTTAGGTTAGAAAAAAGGAAAAAAAAAACTTAAGAAAAGGGAGAAATAGACATTTCCTTACTTTTGATTTCTCTTGAAATTCACTCATACATAAGTCTCTTGAGTATAGGTGGTAGCACCACTACAAGAAAAGAGAGATATGCGGAGAGTTTGTTTTGTCTAACTTTTTACAAAAGGCAGGTGTAAAGAAAATAGGCTACATTAGTCCTTTAAATAGAATATAAGTAGCTTTCGAACAAGTTACCCATCATGTTAATGTTTTTCTAAGGTGTGTTAACAACTCAAATGAAAAACAAACCCAGCAATTCTCCATTAACAATTTACGTTTATAAACTATGTCAAAGCTAAGGTTCTAACTAAAAATCTTCATCGTTTCCATGATACTACTATAATACCATACTATTCTGACATTGACATCAACTATTTTGTATTATATGTAAAATCTATGTTACAATGCAACGAACTACTCTCCATTTTGGATATTAAAAAAAATATTATAACCTTATAAATAGTTCAAAGTATGTAAACAAAAGTGCATATAAATACCTAATTCCTTTTAGGTGCAAGAGACGCTATTCTTTGCATTATGATCTTAAGATAGTTTGAGAGATTGAAATTCACAAATTTAGTATTTAAAATCTTAAAATATAATGATAAATCAAACACACATACATATATACATATGGTTATGGTATCCATTTCAATAGAGAACTAAGAGTAGAGGTGTTGAAATCAAATCGTCCCATTGTCATTTACATGTGCAAGACATATTAAGATCCAAACTGAACTTGAATATCTAAATTAAGCTTCAGTTTTAGGTGAGTTAAAAGGGGTCAAACTCAATGTGATTTTGAAGGAATGTCGAAAAAAATACTATAATTATCAAAAATAGTGTATATTACCACCGAAATGATTCACTTTTGTATTGTTTAAAATGCATGCATCACACGTACGACCATTTGATTAATACTTATGTCATTTCAAATTTGCGCATCCATATTCACTTCTTAGTCCTTTAAGGTGCATGCTTATTGGATTCGCAAATCCAATTCACTTTTATATTATTTAAAGCGCGTGCTTCTCAAATTCGCACATTCTACTTTCAGGACGTTTAAAGTAAGAATATGAGGGAATCTAATGCATTCATTTCTTACTCTTTTCAAACATTTCTCTAGGTATAGATAGCATGCACCAGATGGTTGTAACCATGAAATCAAGTTTTGAATTGTTAACAGGTATGTAGCTACCATTCTTAAATTGCCTCCACTTCAAATCTGATTCTTTTTTTCCTTAAACCCTTAATTTTTGTGCAGGTGATTACGGTAAAAAAAAAAAATGGTGAAATCCTCTGAGGTTGGTGTTCCAGCATTTTTGAGGTTGTCTCTGCGAGTTAATGACAATAGTGAGGAAAATGATCCACTTTTGAGGAACAAGTTGAGAGTACTGATAGTGGATTCAGAAAAAGTCTGCAAAATGATTCTAATGACATGCTTACAACCTTTTCATGTCGAGATGAAATCCTTAGACAGTGGATCGTCTATGATTGATTGCTTGGTTGTTGGAGAAACTTATGATTTGATCTTCATTGGCATGGCTCTGAAAGATGGGTTGAGTCCTGTGGTAAAAATAAATGACCTATTTTGTTTTCATTTTATTACAAGTTATTTTAACTGTGTTCTAATATGCATATAATAAGGTCGATTTTTTATCAGTATAAATAGTGCTTTACATATAGTTAATGTAATAACAAGAATTCTTATTCTAAACATAGGTTTACATTCATCCTAAGAAATGCGTACTAAAAGGTTCCTTAAGTATTTGTATCCTTTATGACATGATGATACTCTTTTCATTTTCCATGTTTATATTTCTCATCTTCTAAACATGTAATGTGCTATACGTATTCTATGACAGACAATAAGGCGAATCCGTGCAATGGGATTCAAATGTAAGATATTTGGAGTCGCCGATCACCGCGATGAATGGGATAAGGAGGCTTTTTTGGCTGCAGGTGTTGATGGGATTCTTCACAAGTCCTTCAGTCAATCGAGACTGCGAGCCATTTTAGCAGAAATCGATTGTCAAATATGATTTGTCTGTAGTGCCTAGAGGACTCTATTTATCAAACCATATGTTCATTATGGAGATCAGCAATAGTTAGTTTTGAATCATAATATCATGAATAAAGAGTCCCTTGAATTATGCAATGACTATGTGAGTTAGAATAAAGTTTTGACATGAGTTGGTATTTATATTAAGAACGAACTACTTTCAAAAGCAAGTGAGATTTTATATGCATTTCCATGAAGGTCCATTTGACCAAACTATAGTAATTCTTGGTAAGATTTGCTTCTTTGTTGCTGATTCGCTTGAAAACATGATTGTCAATTTGGTCCATTTATTTCACAATCTTCTTTTTTTTTCCTTATCAAGTTTTAGTACAACAGGTAATTGTAATTGTTGTAATGTTATGTTCATATCCCACAAGTGATGGTCATAACTTGTGGTATGGCTAGTGGCTAAAAGTAATGATATACTATAATGGTGGTCAGTGGGTGGCAGTGGAAATGGTATTTATATCTCATCAAAAGTAATAAGGGGGAAAGTAAATTCAATTTTTGCAAAAGGGAAATCATTTTCCTCATCGATATTAATTCGAATGAAAATATCCTATTTGAATTGGGGGGAAAAAAAAAAGGATTTTCTTTTAAAACAACTTTTCGTTTTATTCTTTCCCACTTAAAGAAGAATAATAGTATGTTTACTAAGAGACTTGATTTAATGTATTTTTAAGCATGTACATCTCCTTTTTATGTAAAGAGTTAACTGTGCAAATCCTCTCCAATTTTGTTTTTGATAATTTATTTGCTCAAATAATGAGTGGGAAGTTGGAATAATACATACTTCATGGAAAGCCATATCTTTAATAGTTCCATTCTATCAATAACCTTAATAAATTTCATGTTTATTAGCAAAGCAACACGAAATATTTAAATTAATTATGAAATGACCTTACACTTTAATAAAAACACGTGACAAGAAAATTAGGTCTACTTGGACAATATTAAGTCGTAAACTTATTTGGTAGATCTGTATTTAATCCGTGAATCAATATTTAGTTAGCTCCATAAAATTCAATTTCCTATTTATTTAAGAAGAGCATGGTAAGACACACTACATAATGAAAAAAAAAAAAAGAGATGCTACCTGGGCTATCTCTGAACTCAATAACCCTAACTTCACGTTTAATAATCTAAATGCTTTGCATGTTAAGTCTAGTCTATTTCATTAATAGACCAATGTTTATGGGGATGATAAGGAATTGTTGGTAAAGAAACCTGTTTATAGCGAATTGTGTTGGCAAGTAGGGATTGGTGATGATAAAAGCTTTCGGTATGAACCGTGGATTCCATCTCTACCACGACATTCTTTATCCAAGTGTAATTTTGATCCTCGTTTACAAGACTTGAAGGTAAGGAACATTACTGATAAGGAGAGATGGACTTGTAACTTAAGTTAAGTGGAAAACCTGTTGAAGAATGACGAGATTTGTGCAATTAATCGAACACCAATAACCTTAAGCAGCTTCAAAGATAAAATTTATTTAACTAACAAGTTTCACATTCACATACATACTGCCTCACCTCCCTCCCTAAACCCAGACAAATTAGACTAATCACTTCCATATTCCATTGTCTAGTCCATTCCAGTAAACTTTGTGAGGCACTTTTGTTGACTAGGAGTTAAAATTACTAACTCAAATAAGTACTTGAGACTCTGACAATTAGTCTTCATTATGAAATGTTAGCCCAACAAGTAATGTCTCCACTTCTCAATCACAAAGCAAATGCAAAAAATCTCTATAGGATGCCTTTCTTGCATGAATATGTTGGAATGGTGGAAGTATGGTCCTATTTTTTAGGAACCACAAACCACAACTTCCACTAACTACAATTCCCATGTTCCCACTATCCACTTAATCCTAATCAACCATATTACCCACTAATCCATTTGCATGATTTTAGGAAACTTTGATGGAAAGTTTCTCTATAAATAGCTATTGGATTCAAGGTCCCAGAGCATGAAAAATTCTATAAAAATACATTACCATCTTGTGAGTTTTTTTGAATGCTCTAAAGATCTTGAAGGTTCCGAGACTTGACGGTTTTGTTCCTCTCCGTATTAAGCAATGGCAAGAGGTTAGTGATTTCCCTATTTCCGCTGCATTTTCTGTGTTTGTATTTAAGTTACGGCTTTCATTTGATATCAGAGCCGTAATTAAACCTTTGCCTTGCGATTTCGAAAAAATTAATTTTCTCCTTTTTCAATTCAATTTTAATTTAAATTGGTTTTGATAAATTTTTATCAAATTTATGATACATTTATTTGTATTAATTTTTCTGGAGAAAATTAATTTTTTAAATTAGAGTTTTATGGTGCAAACTAATTTTTTATTAATTTTGTACTTAATTTTACTCAATTTTCAAGTATAATAATTGAGTAATAATGTTGGATTTTATTTGCCAACATCAAGTATTATCCTTTTTTTTTAATAAAAATTTATGACATGTTAAATTGGAAATAAAATTATTTAGTATTTTTCTTAAATAATTTTTTCTTGAAATTTAACATGTCAATTTTATTTAACATTTTCACTTACAGTTTTGTGAAAAACTTTTGTGGAATTTTATTTTGTATTAAATTCTGTATTTATTTTAAATAATTTGTGTATATATAAATTTATGGTTTATATACACTAGCTTGTTAATTATTTAAAATATCGTTAATGAAATTGCATTATGATTTTGCAATTTTAGTATTTGTTCAAGGTGCTTAAATTGGTATGTGATTGTATGTATGTTTCGAATTTATTATGCATGCAATATATTGTTCATGTTTAAGTACATTTAGAGTTATTGCATGATGTTTAGCAATAGCAATTATTGTTGTCTTGTGATTAAATAATTCTAATAAATTTTGGCGTAGCCACAGCAGCCTTATTTAGATTAGATTATTTATTAGAAATCACATTTAGTATTATAGACATTAAATAACTTCATAAAACATTAAGTTAAAAGTCTAAATTAAGTCAGATTAATTTTGTCTAAGGAGACATTATCATGGGACAAATGTGACCCCTCCACGTCTTTCCTGGGAATTCGTTCGAATTCTGTCTAAGGAGGCTGGATTTTAAGTGGGACCTTTTGTTTAACCTACGCGTCTTTCCTGGAAATTTATCTGATCTCAAGTGATAAAAATAATTTTGTTTGATTGAGGTTTAGCCAAAGCAGCCTCTATTGAACAAAGTTATTTATACGGTATCACATAAGAAATGTTTAGACTTTACATTTATTTTGTTTGATGATCCATAAAGCATTGAGGTATAGCCACAGCAGCCTTATTAAGGACGGATCTCATAAAGTGATTATGAAGTAAAAGAAATATAATGTCTATTATAAAGAATGAATCTTATTGAATTAAAAATTTAGCCCACAGGCAATTTTTATGTCGCTAGATTCATTATTGCATGATTTGCATTAGTAAATTATGATTTATGTTATAGTCTCAAATTAAGAATTAAGCATGTTTGTGTTTGCAGCTATGCAACCTTTGACTGATACTAAAGTAGAAATCCTTATTTTAACAAGTGAAAACTTTA
Organism: Laguncularia racemosa; assembly: GCA_037954665.1. Classification (NCBI taxonomy): domain Eukaryota; kingdom Viridiplantae; phylum Streptophyta; class Magnoliopsida; order Myrtales; family Combretaceae; genus Laguncularia; species Laguncularia racemosa. The sequence goes on along the minus strand of JBBMOL010000112.1, from coordinate 291,227 downwards.
AGACTTAGAGAGATAATATACTTCTTCATTTGGGGTGTTTGGACATTGACTATGCCACTATTAAGGATGAGCCACTTCTGAGTGAAGAAAGCACTCAAGCTGAGTTTGATCTTCATGAGAAATGGGAACGGTCTAACCGACTTAGTATCATGTTCATTAAGAGCAAACTCACTGCGGATGTCCGTGGCTCATTGGATCAATATAAAAATGTCAAAGAGTTGCTAGATGCCCTTGAAAGGCAATTTAAGACTTCTAAGAAGTCTCTAGCTAGCACCCTGATTATGAAGTTCACATCTGCTAAGTTGACTTCTGTGAAAGGCGTTAGAGAACACATCAACAAAATGCGTGATTTAGCAAATCGCTTGAAGGCTCTAGAGATTGAGATGTCGGATGCTTTCCTAGTGCATTTTATTCTGACGACCCTTCCATCACAGTATAGACCTTTTAAGATCTCTTACAACACACATAAGGACAAATGGACAATAGATGATCTATTGACCATGTGTGAAGAAGAGGAAGCCCGATTAACTCTGGAGATGGGAGAAAATGCAATGATGGTTACTCAAGGAAAGAAAACTGGCAAAGTCAAAGGAAAAGGGAAGGGTAAAATCCAACCCAATGCTGACATCAAGAAAGAGTCCAAGTGTTTTTTCTGTAAAAAGAAGGAACACATAAAGAAAGACTGTGTCAAGCATAAAAATTGGCTTGAAAAGAAAGGTAACTTAGTCTCATATGTTTGTTTTGAGTCTAACATGGTTGATGTGAATTGTAACACATGGTGGATTGATTCTGGATCTACGATCCATATTTCCAATTCCATGCAGGGTATACAAAACCTGCGGAAACCAGTGGGAGCTGAGCGATTTATCTATTCTGGAAACAAGATAGAATCGCATGTGGAAGCTATTGGGACATGCATATTAGTACTTAAGAGTGGCTTTAATTTAATTCTTGAAAAGACCTTTTATGTTCCTAGTTTTTCTAGGAATTTGATTTCAGTTTCAAAACTTGTACCTTCGGAATTTACTTTTAACTTTTCAAACAATGATTTTGATTTATTTTATAAATCCAATCATATTGGTGATGGTTCTTCAGTGGATGGTCTTTATTTATTAAATTTACATAATAATGCTACTCATGATGTTATGCATGTACAAGCTGGTACTAAACGATGTGTTATGAATGAGGATTCTTTTACCTTATGGCACCGTAGATTAGGTCATATCTCTATAGAGAGAGTTAAAAGATTGGTGAATGATGGTATACTTAGTCATTTAGATTTCACTGATTTTGGTACTTGTATAGACTGCATAAAGGGAAAGCAGACTAACAAGTCAAAGAAAGGTGCCAAAAGGAGTTCGGTCATATTAGAAATTATCCATTCTGATATTTGTTGTCCAGATATGGATAATCAAGGTCAGAAATACTTTATCACATTTATAGATGATTACTCACGATACATGTATCTCTACATGCTTCATCATAAAAGTGAAGCGTTGGAAGCCTTTAAGGTTTTCAAAGCTGAAGTAGAGAAACAATGCGGTAAGCAAATCAAGATTGTGAGAACCGATAGAGGTGGTGAGTATTATGGTAGATACACTGAAGATGGAAAAGCACCAGGTCCTTTTGCTAAGTTTCTTCAAGATAACGGTATAGTTGCCCAATACACCACGCCAGGTTCACCTGATCAGAATGGTGTTGCGGAAAGAAGAAACCGAACATTAATGGAAATGGTGCGAAGTATGTTTAGTGGCTCTAAACTGCCTAAATCCTTATGGATTGAAGCATTAAAGACGGCTGCGTATATATTAAACAGAGTTCCAACCAAAGCTGTTTCTAAAACACCATTTGAGTTGTTCAAAGGTTGGAAACCGAGTTTGCGTCATATGCGTGTATGGGGATGCCCGTCTGAAGTTAGAGTTTACAACCCACAAGAAAAGAAACTGGATCCTCGGACTATAAGTGGGTATTTCATTGGATATGTCGAAAAGTCCAAAGGATACAGATTTTATTGTCCATCTCACACTACTAGGATTATGGAATCAAGAAATGCAAAATTTCTTGAATATGACTCAATAAGTGGGAGTGATCTATCTCAAGACATAGTTCATGAGCAAGATCTACCTTCCACATCAGGTGAGAGATTGGTTGTTGTTCACAACACTCCTCGAGTTCAAATAGGTGTTGAACAACCAATCAATGAAAATCCACAAATTGCTGAGGAAATCATAGTAGATCAAAATCAAGAAATGATTGAGCAACATGATCCACAAGAAAATGTTGTCCCAATTTTAAGGAGATCTACTAGAGAAAGGAGATCAGCAATCCCTAGTGATTATATTGTGTATTTACAAGAATCTGAGTACAATATTGGAGCTGAAAATGATCCTGAGTCTTTCAAGGAAGCTATGAATTGTGATGAGTCAAATTTATGGTATAATGCTATGTTAGATGAGATGAATTCTATGAAGAGTAATGAAGTCTGGGATCTTGTCCCGTTGCCCAATGGTGTAAAAGCCATAGGTAATAAATGGGTCTTTAAAACTAAAAGAGACTCATTGGGCAACATTGAAAGATATAAGGCTAGACTTGTTGCTAAAGGGTTCACTCAACGTGAAGGAATTGATTACACAGAGACCTTCAGTCCTGTATCCAGGAAAGACTCCTTACGCATAATATTAGCATTAGTAGCTCAATTTGATCTTGAGTTACAACAAATGGATGTGAAAACAGCTTTCCTAAATGGTAATCTAGAGGAAGATTTTTATATGAAACAACCTGAAGGATTTTCCTCTAGTGATGGTGATCACTTGGTTTGCAAGCTAAAGAAATCCATTTATGGATTAAAACAAGCCTCCCGTCAATGGTATTTAAAATTTCATGATGTTATCTCTTCATTTGGTTTCGTTGAGAATATCATGGATCAATGTATATACAAAAAGGTTAGTGGGAGTAAGATTTGTTTTCTTATTCTATATGTGGATGATATCCTACTTGCATCAAATGATAAGGGTATGTTACATGAGGTGAAACAATTTCTTTCTAAAAATTTTGATATGAAGGATATGGGTGATGCATCTCATGTCATTGGGATTAAGATTCATCGAGATAGACATAGAGGAATCTTAGGTCTATCTCAAGAAACATATATTAACAAAATTTTAGAAAGATTTCGGATGAAAAATTGTTCACCTAGCGTTGCTCCTATCATGAAGGGTGATAAGCTCCATTTGGACCAATGCCCTAAAAACGAGTTTGAAAGAGAGCAAATGAAGAACATTCCTTATGCTTCAGCTGTTGGAAGCTTAATGTATGCTCAGGTTTGTACTAGACCTGACATTGCATTTGCTGTTGGAATGTTAGGAAGATATCAGTCAAATCCGGGACTTGACCACTGGAAAGCTGCAAAGAAAGTCTTGAGATATCTTCAAGGGACAAAAGATTACATGCTTATGTACAAACGGTCAGATGATTTGGAAGTAATTAGCTACTCTGATTGAGACTTCGCCGGATGCGTTGATTCTCGAAAATCAACATCAGGTTACATTTTCATGTTAGCCGGTGGAGCCATTTCATGGAGAAGTGCCAAGCAAACTTTAACTGCTACTTCTACTATGGAAGCTGAGTTCGTTTCGTGTTTTGAGGCTACCTCACAAGGTGTATGGTTGAAGAGTTTCATCGAAGGGCTTAGACTTGTGGATTCTATATCTAAGCCACTGAGGATGTATTGTGACAATTTAGCTGCAGTCTTTATGGCTAAAAATAATAAGAGTGGAAGTCGAAGCAAACATATCGACATAAAATATTTGGCCATAAGGGAACATGTTAAAGATAAGAAAGTGGTCATTCAGTATATTAACACAGAGCTGATGTTAGCCGATCCTTTGACTAAAGGCATGCCACCATAAAGATTTAAGGATCATGTTGTCAGTATGGGACTTGGTTCCATTATGTGTTAGTGAAACTCTATAGAGTAGATATTTCTCATATTTGTTGTGCACATTTTGTTTATTTAGAGAAATATCAATAAAGTTTGGACCTAGAATAAACGTTGGGTTTATTCATTAAGCTGTTGGGAAAGAGGTTTGAAAACTTGATACATTATATAATACATGGAAGATACTACTCGAGTAATAAAGGGAAAATATCGCCATGATTCATGTATTGTGTTTTCTTAAAGTCTAAGGATTTGTGGTATTAAAGTAAAATATACGGACCAAGTGGGAGAATGTTGGAATGGTGGAAGTATGGTCCTATTTTTTAGGAACCACAAACCACAACTTCCACTAACTACAATTCCCATGTTCCCACTATCCACTTAATCCTAATCAACCATATTACCCACTAATCCATTAGCACGATTTTAGGAAACTTTGATGGAAAGTTTCTCTATAAATAGCTATTGGATTCAAGGTCCTAGAGCATGAAAAATTCTATAAAAACACATTACCATCTTGTGAGTTTTTTTTAATGCTCTGAAGATCTTGAAGGTTCCGGGACTTGACGGTTTTGTTCCTCTCCGTATTAAACAATGGCAAGAGGTTAGTGATTTCCCTATTTCCGCTGCATTTTCTGTGTTTGTATTTAAGTTACGGCTTTCAGAATATGGCTCCAGTTCCTAGCCCAATAGCATCAGCCTCAGTCACAAATGGCTTTGAATAATCTAGCAACTTAAGAGTTGGAGATTGAATTAGAGCAGCTTTAAGTTTCTCGAAAGCATTAGTGGCTTATAGTCTCCAAATAAACGGGTCTTTCTTCAACAATTGAGTCGACGTCCATCGTTATAGAAGAGTTCGCTGGAGATATGAGTTGCCTACTTCCACGCCCACTTCAACGAGATCTACTAGCCATTCCTTACTTGTTTGTTGGACTGTAAGTCTTCAATCATGACAAATAACAGCAAATTATCCAAATTCAAATGTACCGATACTTCATTTACCTTTTATCCTAATTCTTAGATTTGCAGTTATAACTAAACCTTAATAGTTCAAGTTGATGAGGGTAAATTTCTCACTTTTGTTGATTCAATTTCAAATTCGATGTAGTTTGCTCAATGCCATGAATTATCAAGAGGATTGGCTATGTCTACTACAAATTTTTCCTATCCTAAGATAGTGAAAGAATACTATCTAGGATCAAGAATGAGCATTGGACTGGTTTTTAGTCTATACTTGTGTATTACTATCAATTTGTCAAGACTATGGTCTAGATTTGTGTATTATTTTCACTAGTAGTTTGGTTTAGTTCCAATAAATATGCAAAAATTTAGCTTTAGTCCGAAACACCTCCAGATTTAGTGGTGCAAAGCGAAAAAATCATACCCTTAACACCTATGTCTAGGAATTGTACAACATTCATGTTGAGTTTCATTATATCGAAATGCACCACAGAGGTGGTGGTTGAAATAATATGCAGCTGAAAGAACACACAATTTCTACTGCTATCAATGGTTTGATTCTGTGCCTTTTTCGGCTAGTCGTCTCAATTATATTCTAGTGTAGATTTTAAATAGGGTATATAATTATTCAAAAATAATAGGACAAATACAGAACAAATACGAAATAGACATAGAACAAACACAAATACAGATAAAAGAAAATTAAACGAAATACGCATAGCTCCCGTTTAGTTATTTCATTTTGTCCCATCACCGGGTCAACGGATCACCACACCTATGAAATCAAGAGGTTTCCAAGTTTTTACTTAAAGTTATATGGCTCTTTTAGTTCATTCCTGTTGAATCTTATTCGTGTACAAGATATCGTCTTTCTACATGGAGATTTGAGGCTGTAAGGATCACTCACAAATCCCATCTAAAAGACTAAGTGTGACAAAGTCAATATCTATTAGACCGCAATATTTATTTCAAGGAAAAAGTACAAGATTAGCTTATATCTTTTTGTTTCAGTGCTTTAAGTTTTTGGTTTTTTTCCCAATTTGACTCTTTGATGTTTTGAAAATGGATGAAATAAGTCCTTCATTTAATAATAAATATAAAATTAGTGCTTAATCTTTTTTTTTTAATTTTCTGCAGTCATTTCATTATAAAAAAGTGGTGATCCAATTGTAATGGTCACATACATGCAACATGAATCTCGCATTTTACGTGACTTCAAAAGAGTGACATAATAATGATATGTGGAAATGACTCAGAGAGATGAGTAAGGGAGGAAGAGTGAGCAAGCTCAAGAGACTTGAATGCTTGCGTGACATATAAAAGAACTACACAGCATCAACCCTACTATTCTTAATGAGAAGCGGCTTGTTCTTCATTATAAACCTTGTTTGATCCTTCTAGATGGCAATTCGACAACATCATGGTGTTTCTTTGATCTCTTCCAAATGAGGAGAAGTTCCTAAGTAATTATAGAGTTTGGTCATCGATTATATCCATTGAATCACGTAGACAGATAACAACATAGATGAATCCTCATATTAATAGATCCACTTGTGGATTCCTTTAAGCCTAGGCCCACAAAAGTCTCTCTAAGTGCATAAGCTTTTCAAGAAAAGTTAAGAGCAAACCGGTCGGTTTAGCGGTTCCTACTCCAACCTCATCATACTAAATTTTCCTAAATCATCCCAAATCCATGAGTTTAATTCTGCGAGCCCTATCATTTTAGTTTAGAGAATTAAATCTAAGTTGTTATTGGGTTTAAGGCCCATAAACCATTTTAGTCCTCTACACATTCTTATTATGTAATTTAATTAAATGAATAATTAAAGTTTATTAAATTAATTCCTATAAGCCAATCAAGAAGTAATTAGTATGGATAAGAAAAGCACCTACTTTTTCTACTTTTTTAGGGCTTATGATTCCCCCACTCCTACAAATCTATGATATGATTTGTCAATCATTATGGCTTAATTATTATGACTAACGAAAAAAAAAATACATGTACCACCCAATTTACATATTCAATAAGCATTCAGATTTTTGACCTATGATGATGGATATACTATTTAATTTTAATGCTTACATTGATATTATTATGGATTCAACCCCGAAAATCTTTCAACTCCTATCCGATCATAGTTTGCGTTAATCATGATGTCCTTGGAAAGTTGACTTTTAACTCTTCTGGATGGTCACATATGTATTATTATCATTTTTTTTTTTACTTTTTATGTTTAAAATCTTCACACTTTATATAGTTAGATATTAAAAATAAATATATAGAGCGCATGTGCAGTAAAAAAAAAAATCCCAAAAAAATTGGATTAAAAAAATGGAATAGAGAATAGTTTTCAATTTTTTTTTTTTTTTACGGGCATACATTCTATATGCTTTTTTAATATCTAACGAATATATTTAAAGATACGAAACTATAAGTATGAAAAGTATGAATAAATAAAATATAGATATATAAAGAGAAAATTGGTAAAATTGCTAGTACATTGGGTGTTATTAACCCATCTTGTTCATAAGAACTGATATATAGAAAGTTTTTACATTCCATAATATATAGAAAGTCAAATTAATAATAAGTCTCGATATACTTGCTTCCAAATCGCAAAAGCCTACTGGTTTTCGCATGTCAAAATAAATAAATAGATAAATAAAGAGTATTATATTTTATTTTTATATATATGTAACAGTGTATTATAATCTGCAAAAAGAAAAAATAAAAATTCATGTAATAGGGGGAAACTGAATACTAGAGCTAAGAAGAAGATGAACAAGATGTCATGTTTACATGGTGAGGAAAAGTAGAATACATCTGCACAAACTGGTCAAATGGAAAAAATGATTTAGTAGTATATATACAAATAATGAATGAATACAAATAAAATTTAAATATATATAAATATAAATAATAATTTTTTAAAATTTCTTATTATCCAATGTATGAAATCATGTTGCATTAAAACTGAGCAAATTAAGCAAAGCATGCAAACTAATCCATTTAACTCAAAAAAATATAAATTAAACCAAAAATTTCAATTTATATATAAAATAAATCGGACGGATTATCGTTTAACCTAGAGATATAAGCTAATTTAAATATATAATAATATATATAAATATAAATAATAATTTTTTTAAATTACTTATTATTACTATTATTTATTCTTTTGTATTTATTTATAAAAATATATATATTACCCAATGTCTAACATCGTATTGCGGTAGAACTGAGCAAGTTAAGTGAACCATGCAAACTAATCCATTTAATTCAAAAAAATATAAATTTAGCCAGATTTTTTTTTTATATATAAAATAAATGGGACAAATTGATCCGTTTTAACTTAGAGATGTAAGCCAATTGGCTTAATTAAAGAGAAAATTTAATCTATTAATTAAACAAGTCTAAACAGATCGATACTGAAAAGCAATATGGATCGAAACGAATTGGGTATTTAGTCGAGTTATGCAGCCCTACGTGGCGTGGCATTGCGTGTTGTGTAATACTAAATAAAATTGTCGTGGTCAAGACGTTGCCATGTTGTACGGATACGGTGAACCCACATGACGAGATGCGCTAATAGAAAGCGAAAAGAAAGACAATTACTGTTCTAGAGCTCCGACATGTTTTCGTTTGCAAGAAGATATATGTCGTTTTCCTCAGTAAACGTTGACGAAGGCGCAGCCAAGTAAGTGGAAGAAGCAAGACACGTCCACGCTTATCACAACTCACGCATACAGCGCTGGCACTTTCAGAACCACATAACATAAACCCCTTCTCGAATGATGTTGTCTTGTCGATACACTTGCTAAGGATTGAATAAATAAATAATAAACTGCTTATATTTATATAAAAAAAAAATTCTTATAATAATATAGACTTGATTAAAACTGGTTTTGTTATTATTAAAGACTAATCTTAGTTTCTTATATTTGATCAGCTAACGTGAATTTCTCGGAATTATATTTTGCTTTCTTTGCTGAAAGAATCTTTCCTTTTCAATCAACTACTATATATATTATAATTATTAAAAATTTAAAAAAATAGATTCAATAAAAAATAGATCTTTATTGAAAGATCTGAAAGGAAAAGAAAGACTGCTATAAAAAAAGTTTTGCAATTAATCTAGAAAAATTATACTTATTTTCGGATTGATTTTGTTAGTACGTACTCTCGGAGTCGGCGACAGAGAGTATTATTTTTTTTTATTTTAATCACTCACATAATGTTTTTTTTATTTTTTGGGGGGGAAAAAGAAAAGAACTATAAAAGAAAGAATCAGATAAAAAAGAAAGTAAAAGAGAAGTTTTTATTTGAATAGAAAAAAATGGAAAGAAAAGATATGGAGAAAGGGTTAATCTTATCTGGAATACTACAGCCAATAACCATATTTGGTGTCTTAAATGTTACTTTTATTTCCTTAATTTTATTTTATTTTCATAATAACCCCTATAATACTATAAGGTTAAACAAGAAATAATTGGAGCAAAGATATTATTATAAATTTGCTTCTAAAACTGATTTGCATCCAAGAAATTCATGATCCCCGCTGTTTTTGAACTCTTTCCGCTATTCTATTAATGTAGTCATATGCAAAGAATGGTTGAGCAAACAAAATCCATCCAACCGTAAATTAAACTCAAATCATTCTTTTAAGTTTAAAAAAATTATAAATCATTTTTTTATTGAAAAAGTTATGAACCAAACCAAATTATAATAAATAAATATAGTGATTAAAAAGAAGAATTCCGTATTATTTATTCAATTATTTCTTTTATTTAGTTTTCATTAAATAATTTATTATTTTTTTCTTATTTTTATATTTTTAATTATTGATCAATATAATAATTATAATTATCTTCAGAAAGATAATAAAAAAAAATTAAATATATCAATTGGGTATTGAAAATGGTGAGTACTATCGAAAAAATAATAATAAATTAAATATTTTATATATTAAGTATATTTTTTTATGATTTATTAATTTATATATAGAAAAAATAATAATAATAACACATATTAAAAAGGTTCGAATAGTGAACCAAACCATATTGAGTCTTTTTTTTAGGTTTAAAAAAATAACGAAACAAACCATATAATTAGGCTCAATTTAAGGGGAAAAAAAAAACTAAATTGTAATATATGGTCCAATTCAATTTGAAGGATAATTATACTGAACCAAACTACACTCACCCTTAACGCAAAGAGATGTATAGAATCTAAATAATATGTCTCATATAATTTTTTTTTTAAGTAATTTTGTGAATAGATGACTGTAAACATATTTATCTTTTAAAGAACAAGCATCGCGGGTTCATTGTCCAATAGTATATTTTTTATTTATTAAAATATTTAAAAATTTTGTTAAATTTGAAAGTGTCTTTTGATTTAGGGGGCATTCTTGTAACTGAGTTGATTTTCATTCCATTTTCTCCTAATATGGAGATAATGATTTCTATGAGTTTTAAGGGAAATTTTTTCTTCCCAAATCCATTCCATCTAATTTTTCATGCTAAATCAAATAAGGAAAAAATAACTTTTGTTGTGTGGTGAAATTCAATACAAAAAATTCTAATAGTTTAATGGTTGAGAATGGAATGAAACATATTTTAATTGTAGTATATTTTTAAATTTATTTAGATACCAAAAAAGTGCTTTATATTTGAAATTAGTTCGTTTCCTTCCATTTTCTCCAAATATGAAGATAATGATTTTTATGGGGTTTAAGGGAAATTTTTCTTCTCAAATATATTCCATCCAATTTTTCATGCTACTCCAAACAAGGAAATGTAACGTTTGGCTACATGGTGAAAAATAATATAGAAATTTCTAATAGTGTAATGGTTGTGAATGGATTGAAATATTGGAAGAAGGAAAGTGACAGTGCAAGAAATGTTAGAAATTTGAAAAATAGAGAAAACACACTTCAAATGCAAAGTATGAATTAACTGAATGCAGCTCAAATTTAGGGAAGATAGTGTTTGTATTTTCTCATTGGTTTCTTTGTTCTTCTTCTTTTTTTCTTGTGTATTACAATGCTATTTTGATACCTCATATAACTATGGTCTCACAAAAATTGCAAAAGAGAATTAGTATTGATTTATAAAATTAAGGTAGAAAATATTAAATCGACACTCTTTAGGATCTTTTTGGGTCCAATGGTCAAAATGGCTCGTTAGTCACTCTTTAGCTTAATTATTTACTACTTTTGATCTAAAGCATTACAAATGATATTATAGTCAGTCCATACTAGTAGATGGATAATTTAGGGATTAACTAAGGTAGAAGTTGATGAGTTTGTTTCATCTCTATTTAAAGAAGAGGTCCTAAGAGGGTTGGGATATCTAGGGTGTAATTCTTGGTAGACTTCTAAAATAACCTATAGTTAATAGGTGGTAGGATTGAACAGAATCTCACAATGAAAATGGCAAAGAAATGAACCCAATCGTAAGATTGTACAACAATGATATTTCATGTTTAAGAGGGGAGAATGTGATGTATAGTCTCACTTATATGTTGGATAGTGTCAATATTGGTTTATAAGACAAAACTGGAGTAATACTAAGTTGGAATTATCTAAAATCTTTTGTATCAAATGATTAAAAAGATTCATTAATAATATATTGGTTTGTTATATTGATTACTTTTTTACTTCAAATATTAAAGTATTTATATAAATTCCTATTTTCTAGAAAATACACTTTTAATAATTACCATAACAAACAAAAATATTCCTAAAGCTATGCAAATGCAATTGTATGGACACATCAACACCTATAACAACCCTAATCTATATATTTTTCTGGTGACTATTTATGGTTATTACAGCCTCTCATGGATCATCTTCATTGCTTTGATGGGCCCAATGCTGGGCCCACTCACATCAGCCCAGCTCATTTGGGAAATATCATAAGTCGGCATACGGATCAGACTAGACTCATCAACTTCATCCTTAAATAAGGTAAAGTTATATTTTAAGGTTTAAATAAAGAATATAGACACCATATATAAACTAAATATAACGGAATATATTTATTATTTATAATTTATCCCATACAATAAATGGTTGTTCATGTAAAAATAAAAAATAAATAAAAGAATAAAAGTTGGACCCGTTTCTTGTCTGGCAGGTTCAGGAGATGCCACGTGGCCAATATGTTCCTTTAAAAATTAACATTATTATCTTCTAAATAATATTGGTCCGACACATGAATTTTATCTTCACCAAACCCACTCTTTGAGAATACTTGAATTCGTATGAAACATTATATTATTTGGCGGCTAAAGATGATGTAAGAAAGCGACCTGACAGCAACTAAGGAAATGCTAATGAAAGTTGTAGAGAAAATGATCACGACGCCTGCTAAATCATTGCAATAATAATAATAATAATAATAAATTTCTTTTTCAAAGCCTTTGGGACGCATAGAATGAGAGAAAAAAATAAATAAATAAGTAAATGATAAATAAAGGAAGCTCTTGTTCTTTTTCAAGCAAATTGGGTGACTTCTTCAATCATTGAGGGTTTCAAGGATGATTCTCCAAAATTCTATCTTAATCATTAGAAACTTGAACTTTGGACTTTTTCTTTTTTCTTTTTTTTTTTGTTTTTTTCTTTCTCAATAAAGTACGATTTTTAACTTAAGTAGTGTATTTAGTTTACTTTATGAAAATTCTTTTTTTTTAGATTTATTTTTATGTTTAATTAACAAAATTAGTATTCAATGAAATTATTATTATTATTATTATAAAATGAGAAACTCTATAAGAAAAAGAAAATGAGTATTCTTTAATTTTTTTATAATATATTTTTATATTTATTCATAAAATCTTTAAAAAATTATAGATAATAGTTATTACCTTTTTGTTCTGCCCCTTAATAATTCTATTTCTACTGTATTTTATTCAGCAAACCAAACATATCAAAGAATTATTTTAACCTATTAGGTTAATCATACCTTCTTAACAACGTTAAACTTAAAGTTTTCTAATTAAAAATGTCTCCATAAGCAAGAATTATATAAGGAATATTCAAAATTCAACTTTGCTAATTATTTTTTATTTTTTGGTAACTACTATATAACTAAATGATTAACGTTTACATCATTAAATTACAAAAATTTAATAACTTTAGCCTGATAGGATATTAACATTAATACCATTATGTTATAACGATTTTAATAACTTTACTTATCAAAATATCTTGAAAATTGTTATTGGAATATATTTCAATTTTGCGTATGCGAGATTTAGACATTATTGTCTATAACTCGATTAAAGGAATATGAGTATGTTGATGGTTTAGGAAAGAAAAATTATGAATTTTTTTTTTTTTTATGAAGGCAAAATGGACAGTTTGGATAAATTTCAAAGTAAATGAGAAACATATTTTGCCAATAACCAAGGTTTGTCTTATTCCAGTTAGCCCTGATAGGAAGACTTTTTATTGTTTCTTTTATTCTTTAAGCGAAAAGGATTTGATATCAAACTGAACTGAAGAGAGAGTTGGTACTCTCTGGATCTCTATAGATAGAGATTTGGGCTTATTATCTCTCACTCCTTTTCTTTTCTTTTTTTCTTCTTCTTCTTTTTTTTTAATTTTCGGACATATCTAAATCGATTTAATCCAATTATTAATTAATTATCTCTTAATTTTTGCACGTATGCTTTTATATTCTGGTTTTCAATCAGAAAATGGAAAGAGGACCTTGGCCCCAGCATATCGCATTTCTTTAAATGGGGAACAGTGACCAGTCCGTCGTCGACCAGCTCGGCAACCCCGTGCCGGATCCATAGACCCACTGATTACGACTGTGCCGATTCACCAGGATCCATGGACCCAACGGTGACAACAGTGTCGATTCACGAGTTTAAGAGCTGTCGAACCAACCTGGATTTATTTTATTTTTATTTAAATTCCTATGTTATAAATTTAACAACTTGGGACCCAATAGTTAAAACTCGTTTTTTAATGAAGTTGCAAAGGATTTATATTTTGGTTTATGCTATGAGGTCCAACAACCCACACCATGATACTAGCATGCCTTTGTCTTTAGGTAAATATGCACAAACTCGAAAACTACGCTCTATTTATTTTCTTTTACAAGCTAGTAAGAACTCTAATTATACACATATTCAATACCACAATCTTAATTATCATCTAAATGAAACTAAAAAAGTATTCATAATACACATTCTCCGTTATTTGTTATCTAAGGTGTGGGGGTAGCATAGACAAACAAACCCAAATAAGAATCCAATATATCAAATATCTAAAAATCTACAAACAAAAAATTTCCACCTAGCATTGGATTGATCGCATGTATTGACCTTCAATAGTCTAATACACTACATCTATCCATCTCATACCACAATTATGACTTTTCCATAATTTTATTCTTGATTTTTCAACCCATATTAGCCAAAACTTTGTCATATAGATGACATGCTTATCCACAATATAAGGACCAACGGCACCTAAGTAAAAGCCCTTTCATTTCAAGAGTCTACTCCACAAAGTTGATGGAGCCCTAATACATGGCCCCACTTATCTAAACTAGTTACTAACCTCAAAGTCAAGCATCAACAGCACAACAATAAGTTAACTTGTTTCCTAAGCCAATATAGGCAAGCAAAACATATAAAGTAGAACCATCACTTATTTATACTTATTTTACTAAAATCAATATGTTGTCATCTTCTCTTTATAATCGTAATTCTAAGATTGAAATAAAGGAGCAAGAAAGAAATGAAATACGATTTGGTCAAATAATAAGATGGTCAACCAAATAGAGGTGATGGTTGTCAAATTGGGATTGTGGCAGCTGAATCATTAAGCCCATCACTAAGCCCATCAACCACCACCTTCTTGATTTAGCTGCCTAAATCCTAATTTGACCATCACCACTTCCATTTGGTTGACCATTTTATTATTTGACCTAAATTAATGTATAGGGTCCTAATTAGGGTCTTAAAAATCTCTTATTTATAAGTTTTAGAGCTTTAAATATTTGGAATTTAAGTTTCTTCATCTAATCTATAGTTAGGTTCTTAGGGCTTATTCTAGGCATTTTTATCTTATTTTTTGAAAAGTCTATTTTAAATTATTTGTACATATTGAATTACATTAAAGTTCATAAATTTTAAGGTTGATTTTTTTTTATTTAATTCCTCGGTTTCCTTAATTATGCAGTCTTTCTTGAAAGATTATCTAATTATGAAATTTTCTCTAGAAGTTGATTTAAAATAATAAAATTCATGTTTTTAATCTTTAATCTTTGCATGAGTTAAGGCTTCATCATTCAAATTTTTGTATAGTTTTTGTGAGAATTTCTAAATTGGGTTTAATGTAGATTTCAATTACATTATTTTTAGTTTTAGGAATATGAATCAGTGTAACCTAGAAACAGCTCTCCTCCATCCATTCACAGCAATTGATCTTTTTTATTGTAGTGAGTTTGATAGAGGAGTTTAGGATCTCATTTATAGAGTTTTGGATATGCTTGGGTTTGACATTCTAAAGATGTGGTACTTATATGATCGTTTCGTTTCGTGTTTATCATGTCGATTTCCTTATCTAGTATTAGTTTAATGCGATTACGTATTGCATGGTTTAAATTTATTTTCTATTATAAATCAAATTAATTTCCTTAATCAATAGGTATGTTTTATATCATAAAAATCTAGAATGTTTCACATAACACGACAATGTAATCAAACTGAGTATCACAAACGCCTTTATCTATTTATAAGTTGGGAAGCTATGGACTCCTCTACTCAATCATATAATGAAATTTATAAACATAAACCAAATTACACCATCAACTATATTTTTAATATTCAACAAATAAGACAAACCATGAGCCCTCCCATTGTAATATTAACATATATACGAGGTGGTCCAAACTTCAAAGTCCCATAAAACCCAGTGACATCTTTCTATAAGAACACATGAAAAAAAATAATAAAAAATAAAAAATAACATATCAACATCATATATGGTTGAAGCATCTTCAAGAAGCATGTCTCCCTCGAACATATCACTTAATACAATAATAAGACTTGAGTATAACCTATACAAGAAATATAGTAGTTGTGCTGTGCTTGCTGGTGCTCTAGCACATAATATTCCTTTATTTATTTATTTATTATTTATTTTTCCTCTTTTAATTTAAACTACAATTAAATTAGATGTATTAATTAATTATTTATAAGGGTCTACATTATTGGTTAATTAAATCATTGATTTAGATGATTTAAGTAATTCAAGTTCGACCTTTATGAAAACTGAGACAAGAAAAATATTTTTCTCTTAACATTAATCCACTGTATTTAACTTGTCATATTAACAACTACTTGCCAAAGGGAAAAAGGTACTAATTATTAAGCAAAGGGATTCCTTGGACAATTAACATATAATGATGAGACTTTTAAGTCAATGTCGTCATCATTAATTGTTATTGCAACATTATATAATCAAACTTAATTAATGCGTTTAGATCTTCAATTAATTTAACTATAAATTGGTTGTCACTAAGTGCGTGGTTCTTTAAATATATTATCTTTATCTTTATTTAATTAAGCAGCGTCATATTTTATCTAGATTTGGACAAAATGTTATTTTGTACCTATTCGTCTATTTTTTAATCCTCTTGACCAGTTATATGTCTAGATCTTACTAACAGACACACATGGTCTTAAATAAACAGGTAAGTTTACCAAAGATTCGAGCAAGTTTCTTGCATGATTATATAATATTCTAAACAATAAAACTTTTTATTTTTACTTTTTTTACAATCTTGCTTTTCTATAACAAATATATATATGTGTATGTATGTTACTCTTAATAAATGCTGAGGGGCATTCCATAATGCGACCTAGATGAACGAGCAGCTTTTATACTTATTGGTGGAGGAGACTGGTTATGCATGGAAGGTGATAATCGTTGTAAACAGGCTTAAATGGTTAATTACGATACGAAGAAAATGATTTATAATTGCTATAAAAAGGCTTAAAGGTGACATCAATGAATATAGTTTACTGTCTCTTAATGTTTTCATAATACTTTCATATCATCAAAGTTTAATGGGTGTACCAAATGATCATTATTGGACATGATTAGTAAAGTAAATTATTTAAATATAAATCCATCAGCATGTCTGTCAAATGCAAGGTTATGTACACACATGTTTGAAAAATTCAAAAAATATATAAGGAAATAGGATATTGCCATATGAGTTTATTATGAGAAAATAAATGCACCATCTAATATGAATATTAAAAATACAAGGTATCATAAAATATAATTCATATATTATATATTAAAGAAGATACCATAAATGAAACTCAGATGATATGAAGACTGATCATCATACGTGACAAGACCATAGTATCAATTAGTAAAGTAGACATCTTATCACAAGTAGAGCCATCAAATTTTTAAATTTTCATGTTGAAGCAACTTTTCATGAAGTATAAGTTAGAAAACAAATATTAAACAAGGCAAATGACTTATAATACATTTGTTAAGCGTAAACTCCCCTTGTGTGTGAATAAACCTAAATAAATAGCATCGTGATGATATATATCACTAATTATCAATTACATAAGAATTCTACTAGAGTTAAGTTCTAACTTAAGTTTAAAACTTAGAAAAAATATTTTTAAAAAAAAAGTTTCTAAATCTACAAAATGGTTTTGAGAATTTACAAATGGGCCTAGGTGATAGACCTAAAGTTGAGCACGTTTATAAATGGGACTAAATTGGTATAATTCATTTATTAGTTGTGTCAATTTTTTTAAATACAAATCCATTGGTAATTATATTATGTCATATCAAAATTAAGTAAGTGGTGTACCAAATTATCAACTCTATTTTTTATTATGGTAAAACACCATAGTTGATCATCAATTGCTATGTGAAGTGCCTCAACAACCATCAATGAGGTGCAATTAGCAACTCCGCACTTAGTATAAGGTTTCCATTAACAAATATCCTAAAGCACTTATATGGATCTAAGAATCCGACATTCAAAGTATTTACTAATTTAAGAATTTCCGTCGTGAGAAAACATGAAATAAAGTTGGAAAATAGTTTTTGAGAGAGAAACAATACATATATAAACCACCATCTTTTGTGTCCTTATTTTAAATAGCATTTGACCTACGAGTTGCATGCCCACATGATCCTATCAAATTGCCGAATAGTACAAAAATGAGAATATATATATGATGTGTAATGATCCGTTTCCTAAATTAGAGAAAGAAAATTGAATTGAAATCGCCGGATGCGGTGGATAATATGTGTACGAGAGTGGTGTGCATGATGCATCACTTTGATCATTAAAGTTTCTCAAAACCCTCTCGTTCAAACTGGTTTTTGCTTTTATCTCGTGTGATGTACGATGTAGATAAATTAAAAGTCATCAGTCGACTTCCTATTCGGTGTGCGATGAGTTCTTACACTAGAAAATTGATAGAAATAGGCACTGTTAGATCAATATATCCATCTTTAACCTCTCTTAAATAAATTCATATACTCACAAGATAATTATTAACCTTAATTTTACAGTAAGCTCATTATAAAAATCCCGAAATTGGTATACTTTCCTTCATCTATTGATCACTAGAACGTCTAAAGGTTATTATCAAGTCCAAAAATCTATAAATACTTAACCACTCTTTTTTGTTTAATACAATTATAAATATTAGAGAAATGATATCACATTTATTGTTTTTTTTTTTCAATTCTTTTTGTCATTTTGAACTCTTTACAAATTCTTCTCTCCATTGGCCTCTATTATTTTCATTTCGCCTTCAAATAATCGTCCACATTCTAGAATCTGGACGAATTAATAATGAAGACAAAGAAAGTGAACCAAAACAAATGCTCTTGGCATTCATTTTTGTCTTAATAATGGAATGCTGATATATGTCACTTTCAGATTGCTTGGAATCACATAATGTTCCCACATTTTTATTATGCTTCTTTTGCATATGATGATGACATTGAAAATGGAAATGGTACTTCTTTTATATATATAGATATATATTTATATTATCGATCAATAACTATCATATAAAAAAAATTATTCAATATATAATTTATTCACATAAGTATGATATTTTTTAAAAACTCATTATAAGGTATTGTACCCACTTGTATAAATTATGCTAATTAACCTATATTTCGATTGAGTAAGGTGGTAGCTACCTCCAGCTTCTCTTGCTTTTCATTTGATTTTCAGTGTGAATAAAAAATAAATAAATAAATCAAGAAAATAGGAAAAAGAAAATAAGAAATAGACAAACATCTGATTTCGCAAAATGTGTGACGCCTGGTGATTTGAGATTCTACTCTGTGATGTGATTTCCCCAAGAAGCGCATGCAGCAAAAGATGGGCACGATGGCCATCGTCGTCGTCGAATCTTGTCGGCTTCACTTAGCCTTTATTTATTTTTAATTATTTCATGCCAAAATTCACAGACCGGAGAGTAGAGAACTCGATTCTCCGAATATTCGAATTTGATTAAAATAAATAAATCAACCATATCTCAGTTTTGATAACTACAATGATTAAAAGCAAAAATAAAGGCACTCTTTTTATTATTTATTTTCTTAATACGTGGTGATACTAGAAAACATTTTGATAATCAATGCTTCAGAAAACTCTATCAGAAATTTAAAACCAAATAAGATAAGTAATTTGTTTATCTTTTTAGTAGTCACACTTTACATATTTATAAAATAATTTTATAGAATATGCAAATAAGACTTATCTAATCTAGTTCTTAAACTTATCTTCATTATTATCTTTGGTTTTTCGATGTACTGCTTTTATACTATGTTTTATGGTTAAGATATCTTCTTATAGTCAATGGTATGACACACCAATCTTTTAATGGAATTGATCGTCCTAAGCCTAGAAAAAAAATTAATTATAATTTTTATTTAAAAATTATATATATAATACATATATTTTAAAAGCAATTATTTATAAAATATAGTATACGGTTTAGTAATAAATTTAAAAGTTTTTATATTAAAAGTCATGAATTGAATTCGTATAAAGATCATTTTACTTTTTTTTTCAAGTTGTATTTATTACTTTAATAGTACTATCTTTCAACTTCTTTTTCTTTTTCTTTACAATAACTAATAGTATTAAATTTCATTCATTATTAAATTACAACAAACTAAATAAATTATATTATCTTAAGTTGCTATTTATTTATTAGTAGTATATCATAAATTATAATTACATTAATACTACAATTATTTTAGCCTTATTCTACAAAATATTAATAAATAGTAACAATGATATCATTTGATATATATTTTTTACAATTAATATTATAAAAATGAATGTAAATTTTTAAATGACTGATTACGTAATTAACCATATGAAATTAATAATTTTAATAGTAATTTTAATGATATAATTTTGTAGGGCTATTGTTAAAAAAAATTAAAAAAATACTTATATTTATATCATCTTACTCTTTTAGCTTTACTTATAATTTTTTATTTAAATTTTTTTATATTATATTTACATTAATAACAATTCTTAGTAAATATTAGAAAGTATTATGTCATTACAAAATCTCTCTCTCTATATATATAACATGTATATTATAATTTTGATTTAAATATGATAAAAATGACCACAACAACCCCCCTCCCCCCTACTTTGATGTTCCTACATTCGCCCTTGGTTGATTAGATTCAATTTTTGCATCTTAGATTGTAATGTATAATGTACTTGGCAAAAGAGAAAGCAATGTTCAATGGAAATAGGAAAAAAAAAAGATTTATTGGTAATAATACACCACGTGTTTAGATAAGTGATATACAAATACAATGATATTTAAATATATGATAGTAATAATATGCATTTTTTGAAAAAATATCATTCATATTTTTACATATTTGAATGTTATTAATACTTGCATGTCACTAATTAATTCATGTATCATATTAGTTAAAGCCATGCAAACAAGCTAAATGAAACAACTCGTCCTAATCCACATTGACCCATAGGTTAAACAAGCTAGTCTACTTAATAAGCGTGTTGGAATATTTTAGCCCAACCTGCACCACCGTGGGTTAATGGGTTAAGCGAGTCAACCCACCAACTCATGACATTTGACTCATTTACATAATTTAGTGAGTTAAGCAAGCTAACCCATTAATCTGCTATGATTTTTTTTTTTTTCATTTAGCAACTAGACATGAAATTGATAGACAATAAGACACACTAGCATCATGCTTAGATAAATTGTCACCCCTAATAACATATCCTAAAAGGCACATTTGATTTGTGAAATAAGATAAGTAAAAATAGAATTGTAATTCTTAATGAATACAATAGAAAAGGAATACCCATTCTTTATGATTCCTTTAAGATTTTATAAATAGATATGAAAGTATGCTAGAAAAAAAATCAAAGAATAGTTATTTCTTTAGTCTTGTAAAGGAATTATAATTCATCATTTTATAATAATGGTAATTCCATAGATTAGCTACTACACCAATCAAATGCAAAAATAGACTTACGAGAAAGAAATTGTTATTCTATTTAACCATTATAAAGTGAACCAAATGTGTTATAATACTTTTAATTATGATTCATATGGTACATAAATTGCAAATCAATAGATAGTCCTCTTGTCCACGACATGAAATTCAAATTTGTTAACTACAAAACTTAAAAGTAAATTCTTTTTAAAACAAAAAAAAAAAAAAGATGTACAAGTGTAAAGAAGAAATGTAGAACAAATTATATAGATCTATATATGCATGCAATACAATCACAAACTTACAATGAAATTGAAGAAAGAACAAGGATGAAAGTGCAAAATTAGGACAATTTCTCTTCCATAATTCTCATAAGAGATCATGTTTCACAAAGCTAGCAAGTAATTACTAACTTTGAAGGTTAAATGATGATGTTTGCAAACTCATACACTTGTCTCTTATAATTGTCTTCTCTTTGACCATATTTTTGTAAGCCAATGGCATCCACATTGCTAAACACCCAGATAAAAAAAATAGCAACTTCACCATACTAACATTTATTTAAAACGCATAACTCATTTCTCATATCTAAAGCCAAATTTACCAAATAAGATCCAATGAAACAAATCTCCCTATCAATCATCAAAATATAATGAATCAAAGAGGTATCGCTAGTCTAGGATCTATGAATATGTTCCCTTTTAGAAACTCCTAGTGTTCAACTTTCAACTATTGAATAATAGATTTAAAAAAAAAAAATTGTGGGTTGGCAAGCCATCTTGGCTTACAATGAGTTAACCTATTTTAATATGTAAGTTAAGTGGAATGGACCAAAAAGCTCATATTTTAAATAAGTTGAAAATTTTAAATTTAACTTATATTTTTTTTAGATTAAATAGGTTGAATGATGTAAGCTGTACCTTACACATATTTTTAATACTAATATCATTAAAACTTTTCCATGAGCTAATAAAGAGGAGTCATTAATCATTGTACCATGAGCAAAGCAAGCTGCTTTGGTTAGCGGAGGGGAAGGAAAAGATGGATTGAGTGTCAAAAGAGATGAAATTTTTTATGATTTTATCTATGTTTTTTTATAGGATTGATTCAATATTTAATTTATATATTAATAATAAAAATGTAAATATATAAATTAATAATAAAATTAAAAATTAAAATAATTTTATTAAAATAATAAATAAAATCGTAAAAGTCCTCTACAATAAAAGAGATGGCAACTTCTTTGAAAAGGAGACATGAGTCTGGCTGGAACACAATAATGTAATATCGCATAGCATTTTCAGTCAAATCAATAAAATTTTAGACAATGCTAAATTTATTGCGTAAACCCTGACTATTGTTAGATATTTTGGCTTTTCAAGCCAATCGACATACCCTATTGATACGTCCTATCTATTTTATATTTGTTGTATAGCTATTTTGTATATTAGTCCTTTTATTTTCTTTTCGTTCTTTTGTTATTGAAAAGTCAGGTTTTAAAACGATCCAAAATAATTAATTTAAAGATGTAACAGTAGAGATTTTAAAGATGAAATTTTAGATTAAAAAAAATCTAACACTAAAATATTAATTCATGAATTATCTGATATTTTATATTATTTTTTTCCTTTTAAATCAAATATAAGTTACTTATCAAAAAAAGCCGAAAACCAGTGGAGGCTCCTGTTTTTATATTTGCTATATTAAAATAGGAGAAATTATAGATATATCTCTTTATATTTATTTTTATTTACTTTGATAATTTTATCTTTAAAATTAAGTATTTAAACTTTAAATCTTTAAAAAAAATGTGATTTTTGTTCTTATTTTACCGTTTTCTACTTGGATAAAATAATAAAAAAATACTTATAACTAAAAAATGATTAAATCAATGGCTAAATGATCGATCAAATAAGAGTTTAAATACACTCTTATAAAAGATTTCGGTGTATAACGCTTGGTTTAATAAATAAATAAACTAAGCACACATAAATCAGATAATTTATATGAACTGATTAGAGAATTAAAATATTCTGAACATGCAGATCAATGAAGAATATATTATTATCGTTTCGTATTCTTAACAAAATAGATGAGTACATCAAGCATTTTCATCTCATTGATTGCTGTCTATGCCAAGTTAATTTCACTAGTAAGATAATAAATAAAATAGAAAAATATTTGTTTTTATATCCTTTCAGATAATTTTATAAATGTGCAAATATATACAAAAATGTAAGATAGTTCGCCAAATAAATCCATGTAAGTAAAATGAAAAGGATGGAAAACAAGAGAAAAAGATATCCAAATAATAATATTAATTTACCACTGTCGGATTATTTAACTTAATTATTTTACAATGATAGGGAAGAAGGATCATTGAAACCAATTGTATATTTACATTTGAGAGAAAGAACAGCGTTTACATAATATAATTGAAATAGTAACTAAGTTGGACTAAAACACTAAATTTATATTTTCTTTTCAAAAGAAACAAAAAAAAAAGAAGTTTACAAATAATACAAAAGTATTTATGTATTACTCAATTCAAAATATTTAATAATATTTAGACATTGCACAAATATAAAAAATACTTTGTCAAATAAATTTATTTAGGGAAAAAATTAATACAGAAATTAGTATTTTTAGGCTGATAATCACAAAGACTGGTTTTGTGCATTGTTTTTTACCCCTCCCGGGAAATGGGAAAAAGAAAAGGAAATGTAAAAGATAGAGATGAGTTGTTGTGGCATCATATCATATTACGTTATCTTATCATTTGATGACTACGCGATGGACACCTATCCTTTTCACACGTCTGCCTTATATATTCAAAACATATGCTTTTAAACTTTTTTTTTTTTTTTTACTGTTTTACTATTGAATAAACTAATAAGAATTCCAAAAAAAAAAATAAAAGAGTATATAGAATCGAGGTTAAAATGGTTGGTAAGAGCCTAACTATACTTCTTTTAAAATTTTAGGGGTATAGATGCTTAAATTCGTAAAAAAGGACTATTAATAATATAAATTATTATATATACTTTTTTTTTAAAAAAAAAAGGTCCATTGGTTAGCATATATCAACCATATATATATTTATAGACATATATATTCTAACATATATTTTTAATCCTCACTTTTGTATGTAATTGATTACGTGAATGTTTTGCAATTAATATTTCATATATTTGGTGCATGTACCCCACTGGTTGGATATAAAAAGCACTGTGTTGAGATTAGCTTATGAAGAGATCAATTTTCTTTTGATTTGAGTTTTTTTTTTAATAAATTTTTTAAATCATTTTTGCAATGTAGGGTTGACGTATATACACCGGAGGAAAAACAAGTTACAAATGCTTATACCATATAGGATTTCTATTTGTTATAGGACTAAAAATACATCTTAGTGGTAATGATTAAAACTATTTAGGTAACGTTCAAATTGTAGTATTGAATATTATAAATTAAGAAAAATAAGATAATATAATTTTTTTTTATCATATTTGATATAAGCAGTAATTGAATAAAGATTTTTATAATATACACTGTTTAAATATATAAAATTTCATACTAAATATAATATACAAAAGTACTGTTTTGCATTGATTAGTGTTTTTATTTAATAAATTTGATTTTTATACTATACTTTAAATGATACAAAAATAAATATTTTGTTTAATATTTTATGATTATTTTTATTTATTAATCAAAAAAATATACGAACCAAATAAATGATAAAATATTTTGTTTAGCCTAATACTATAAAATTTTGATTTTTTTTTAATTTTCTTCTAGAAAATAAGAAAAAAAAAGGAAAATTAAAGGATAATATAAAGATGAGTTCTTAGCTCTCATTCTCCATCGCATCATATTATAATATATATTTTGTCATTTGATGACTGGGCAATAGCTAACTAGAGGATGTCTTTCATTTTCAGCCATATGCCCGACATATACCTGAAAAAAGCACAATGTTTTGTCAAAAAATAAAAGAAATTAATGATTGAAGAGGATGTATGATGTATGAACAGTGATATCTCTGTATGAAATATAGTATGATAGATAGAATAATTAAAACTTTGATATATGAAAATATTTATAAGTATTCGTGATAGTTATTTTATTATAATGAATAAATGTTAAATTTTTATTTAATTTTATTTATCAATAAATATTATACATAGCGCTTTAGTTCTAATATATATTAAAATTTTCCAGTTCATGAATCTTAATTCAGGATACAAAATATGTACTCTCTGTAGCTGCAAGGTAAGAAAGCATAGTTGATGAGCCTTCCCTATAGTTATAGGATATTGTATGCCTGGGTTTATTATAATTATAAATGATTTTTATAGGTAAGACATATTTTAGTTTCGAATTCTTTTTAATTGATGTCAAATTTTGTCCTATTTTGCTCAAATTTTAGGTTTAATTGTTTCGATGTTGGTTCTCTTCACAATTACATAACATGTGTTTTTTTTTTTTTTTTACTTTATATAACTTAGAAAAGAAGAATTAATACGGGCATACAAAATGAAAAAATTTAAATGTACTTTATAAAATTAACCATAGATTTATAATCGAATTCACAAATAGAAAATGTACAAAATCTCAAACCTTTAAAAGGTTTTGAGGGTTATTTTTATATCATAGAAATTAAAAACTCTAAATTTCTTATTCTTTGGGCGGATAATATATTTTACGAAATTATCTAGATTGTGACGTCAAAATAATAATATAATACAGCAACAATTAATTTTTGGTCTCACCCAATACAATAGACTATTTCAAATTTTTATTTTATTGTTAAAGAATAAGTATTAGGCGTTTATAAAAGTAGGTTTGGTTTCAATTTTATCAAATATTTGAAATAGATAGTCATTGAGAAAAGCTAAAACAAATATCTCACAAAACCTTACTTTCCTTATCTATTTTTCACCCTTTTTATATATTATAATGACATAATCACCTCTAATTACATTAATATATTACTCCAAAAATAGGTTATATATTAACTTAAAATGACCTTTTTTTTATGTATATGTATTGCATGTGTATAATTTTGCTATTAGGGTTTTACAAATGATGCCTCCAAGTGTTGGTGTGACAATTGCTATAGAAATTAAGGTAAACTTGTAGCACTTTTTAGAAGTCACTATTTGGAACTTTCCAATTATGCTTTTAAGGATTTAAACTCCTAAAAACAACGTTATTTGAAACCTGAATCAACGTTAATTACTTAATGGAGGCCCTTTATTCTTATGCAAGAAAATTCTCAAATAAGCAATCGAAAAGTTACGAATATAAAAAGGTTCTATGACTTTCCAACGCTTTGATAAAATAAATAAAATACCAAAGTATTTTATTTTCCCCTTTCTCCTCATATAAGAGGAAATACTTATACTTCCTTATGCTTAAAAATAAAATAAAATAAAAGAAGTCCTCTCATTTTTAATTATAAGGTAAATTGTACAAAATTAATTAAAAGTATAATAATCACATCATACATAAGTTTCAGCAAGCTCTTACACGCATCATGTCATGAGTAAAAAACTAATGGTTCATTTACTTCGCTGAATAGAATAAGGCTGTAATGAAATAGTTATTGCAGTGAATTAGTATGATGATATTTACTTGGATATACTGGAATTGAGATTATATTGTCCACTTGAGGGAATAAAGTAAGGAATAAGAAATGAAATAATGAAAGTATTCTTAGTTATTTATTTTATTTATTTATTATTTCATTTTTTTATTTTTTCATTTTTTTTATTTTTATTTTATTATTTTTTTGTCTTTAGTTTATTTATATTTTGTCTTTATTTTATTTTTTTACTATATATCTTTTATTTTTTTCATTTTATTTATTTATTTTCTTCTTTTTATTTTATTTTATTTATTTATTTGTTTCTTATTTTAGTTATTTATTTTTAATTTTAATTTTTTTTCTTTATTTTATTTTACATATTTTTTTATTTTTTTATTTTATTTTTTATTCTATTTATTTATTTTTGTTTCTATTTTTATTTTATTTATTATTTATTTTTATTTTATTTTTTTATTTCTTTCAGTTAATTAATTTATTTCTTGTTTTATTTATTTATTTTTTTGTTTTTAATTGAATTTTTTATTTTATTATTATTATTTCCTTTTCCCTTTCCCCTTCCTTGAACAGGTAGGTGAAAGCAATAAGAAATGGCTATTCAATCATTTCATGAAGGAATTGCAATTTAGCCAAGATGGGAATAGCCATTTCGACTTAAATAGCTATTCTACGCACCTGATGAAGTAAACACGGGAATAACTATTTCGTGCGAAATTTAGGCTGAATGGAATCCCTATTACGCCTAAGTAAACATGCCATAAATGAATTTGGAGGATGTCTAACTTATAATTTAAGTTATAAACTTTTTTATGGGACACAAAACTTTGACACTTTTCTTTTTTTCTCTCTCTCTCTTTTTATGGATCGATATGGATTTTGTTCTAGATAAATAAAATACACTATATAAGAGAATAATAAGTAAAAAAAAAAAAGTAAAAGAAAGAGAAAATTCAATAGTGTAACATGAAAACCCCAAAGCAAAATCAAGATCGAAATTGAATCAATTAGTATAACAACATGAATATAACATTCTCTTTCATAATCTATGCCATGTTCACTTATCCTACACTACATGGGGACAATCTCATGTAGACATTTTCACAGTTTGGGTTGAACCTATGACTTGAAATACAAGTCTTCACGGGTTTTGACTTTGGATAGAAATCACTAGTTCAATGGGTTTATGATGGATCCATCTATCAGACATGTTGGAATTGGTCGTTTCGGTCCTTGAAGTTATTAAAAAATAATAATAATAATAATACAAGAAAGGAGCCAAAGCAAAAAAAGGAAAAAATAAAATAAAAAGAACAAGTGAATCTAATATATGGACAAAAAGAAATAATAATTTAATTTTTTTATTTATAAATTTTAGGATTACCGATTATACTATTAAGAAGAACTAAAAAAAGAAAAAAATTAAGAAAATTTAAAAACAAAAGAAAATATATAACAAAATTGAAATTTTTAACAAAAAGGAAAAAAAAAAAAAGATCACATGAGACGATCCGTGTTAGGAAAGAAATCTATAAAGGTGAATATTTTTCAGCAAATATTGCTAGGTACTTGTTAAAAAAAGTCCTCATTAATTACATTTTTTATTGTGATAATTGAGCTAATGGCACAAAAAATCAATTTTAGGAATATCAATAAACGGAACAATTCTATTGTTATTTTATTTTTGCCAACTATATATCACACAAGAGAAGGTTGTGCAATAAAAATTCTATTTCATTTTAAATACGATATCATTTTTCTTTTCATTTATTTTATTTATTAGATCTTATCTAATTTCTTCTTTATTATATTATTATATTTCATTCTATTTAGTTCATTTTTCTATTTACAATTTCCTATCTAATTATTGATTATTTTCTTATTTTATTTATTTTTCTATTCTATTTTGTTGGTTATTATATGCTAGTGTATTGTTTATTGAGGGTGGATATTGTATGATATTATATAATAATATAAATAATTCAATTATTACTGAAATTTGATTTCAAAATTCATTTTGGCTGATTTATTTGTTCTATCGCAGTGAATGAACAATATTCACAACCTATAAGCTATAAAGGCTAGGGTTGGACTCTATAAACCGAAAACCGAATAACCAAATATTTTGGTCTTGATTTTTTTTTTTTTAGTTTGATTTCGGTTTGAAAAATATTTGAAAGTAAAGTATTTGGTTTGGTTTTGATTTATAATTAATATCTCCAAACCACAAAACTAAGCTATATACATTACAGCATACTTATGATGTAAATACAAGACATATGTATTGTTAGAAACAAAAATTTAAGTGAATGTAAGCACTATGATTTGTATAACATGATAATGTAAATCTAATTACATATTTGACATACAGTATATACATATATCTAATTGTTATATAATTACATATGACATATAATAGTATCTAAAAGTGACAACATAAAAAATAAAACTTCAATACAGTAATCTGATATGTAATTTATACAAAACAAGCTAAATATATAAAAAGATTTTAATTACAATATATTAATTGATGTGTTACCTCTTACTTAGAGTTTAAAACAAAATTAAATAGAGTCAGACTAAATTTTTTTTGTCATCTTTAATTTGAAATTTTCTCAAACATTAAAATTTAACTAAACCAATCCAATGTAACCAAGTTAAAGGCTTTCTTTTTTCATTTTTTTTGGCCAAAAGGCTGAAGGGGGTACACTGTTGTTAGCTTAATACAAATTGATGTGCAATTAATCATGCCAGGAAAAAGCTTGTTACCTTAAATTAGTCGAAGAGTTGTTATTATTTATTGGAAAGGCCATCCAATCTTTACCCTAAAGGGTTCAGTCCAAAAATATCCTTCCAATTTTAGGTATGAATCACTATCACAGAAGGATAAAATAGAAAAAAAAATCATTATTACATATAATTATATGTTAATACCATTAAAACTTATCTTGCCAAAATAAAGAAAATGGGCATAAAATTCCAAATAAAACATGATAGTTTGGACCTTGAAAAGAAAGCTGAAATGGACAATGTGTTTTCCTTACACTTCAAGTGAGAAAGGCTTGTTTGTCAGGCCTTATGAATTTTTATTTTTATTATTATTTTCCTATGAAAAGTACTTCATATATTTATAAACCATTAGCAAAACATAGCAAGTTCATCCACTTGCAAAAACATTTCCATACACAACAATACTAGCACTATTTACAAGTCTTTGTTTTCCTACATAAACCATAGTTCATAATGTTTCCTTCAAAAGCAGCAATATTTACTTAGGTGGAAACATCAAAACTTCTTCTTCTTCTTGGTTTTGCACCATCAAAGTCAAAACGACGGCTACTCTATTGCCCTTGATACTGCTTCAATTTTCAACTCCTCGAAGAGAGATATTTTTGCCCTACAAGCCATAAAAACATTGTG
Source organism: Laguncularia racemosa (assembly GCA_037954665.1). Taxonomy (NCBI): domain Eukaryota; kingdom Viridiplantae; phylum Streptophyta; class Magnoliopsida; order Myrtales; family Combretaceae; genus Laguncularia; species Laguncularia racemosa. The sequence goes on along the minus strand of JBBMOL010000112.1, from coordinate 260,779 downwards.
ATATTTCATTTTCTTAGCATCATAGTGTTTTTGGGTTGAAAATATAAACGAGTGAAATATATTTATCAAGTTCGCGTTTTAAAGGATGAAGTTTGAGTTTTATGATATTTACATTGATAAGTTTATAAATTTAATTAAGTTTAAATTGAATTTGAAATCGATAATATTATAGTTATTTTTTTTCCATAAAATAGATCAAAATAAGTTTAATTAAGCTGAATTTAATACTATTGAGTTCTATTTTTTTAATGTGCATGATCATGAGTTGACTAGTATACCCTTTGATAAAACACCATCCTAATGAATATATCAAAAGCACAAGTTTAATCAAGATTTCTGTAATTTAATGATATTTATGTTAAACCGGACTATGTTTAAATCTCATTGCAATAAAAAAAATAAATAAAAAGCTAGTTTAGAATTGAAAGTTAATAATAATAATATTTCCAAACTTTCTCTATATAAAATATTTTTTCCTGATAAGTACGAAAATACCCATAAACATTTTTCCATAAAAATATTAGTAAAAGCATAAAAATAAGAATTTGGTACTGCCCTACTAAATTATTGTTTGGTCATGACTCTAAACAAATGAATGAATGAATGAATAAGGGCCCGATATTCTAAAATTTATATTGCTGCAAGATCCGCCAATTGAACAAACGTGGTCACTGAATTAATTACATGAACGACACACAACGCACTCTCTCTTTCTCTCCCTCCCTGTCTTTCTCTCTCTTCACTTAAGTTAAGCTAAGTTGTCCGAGTCAGAGTCAGAGTTGTTTGTCTGCTTTCTCCATTGCCATGAAAACGTTCTCCTCTCTTTCCCCCCACAAAATAAAGTCTCCTTTCTTTCTTCAAAACCGACTCGAACCATTCGAGCCTTTTCTGCATGAAATAAATTGAATTTTTTGATCTGGTGGCTGAGGTTAATGTCATGTGCACTCAAGGTCAGACGGACCCTACTTCTTGTACATATGTACATACACCGTCAATCATGCATATCTTGTTCTTATTAGGTTTCATCCTGCTTTTGAACTGAGGTACGTTCATGTCTAGTTTTTCAAGTTTGTACCCAGAAAAAAAATTCAAAATAGTGAAAGATAGAAGAAGAAGTCTTGTATAGAATTGAAGTTTTAATCTTTAGTCTGCTTTCAGTTCATTTGTTCATCTGGGTATTGAAGTGGTTTAAATAATTATAGTTCATTGGTCTTTCTGTATTTATTTATTTTTTACTTTTTGTTGCAGGTTTTTGGTATGATTTGAGCATCAGCATCTGCAAAAATTGGGTGTTTGGATTGATCTTTGTGTAAATTTTGGAACTTCTTTTGGTTTAGTATAAGTGGGTGTATTGGATTTAGTTAATTAGGAAGGAAAGATAAGGATAAACTTTTAGACAAATAGTGGAAAAAAATAAAGAAGATGGCTTCTTCAACAGTTCAAATGGATGAAGAAGTTGACAATAGGGGGAGTATGTGGGATTTGGATCAGAAGCTTGATCAGCCCATGGATGTAGAGGCCAGTCAGCTAAGAAATATGTACAGAGAAAAGGTATTTCTATATGTACTCAACTATCCATCTTATCTCTTGCTTAGTTCATTTGAGCTCTTCCCTATGCTTTAACTGTTACCCTTGTGTGTACTGGCTATTTATGATAGGAGACGAAGCTTCCCTTCACAAATAGTATATCCTTCTTGTCCCCTTCAATCACATACCTACACGAAGGGGTGACTAAGCTTGAGTGCTACTCGAAAATCTAAAGCTTGAGCTAAGTTAAAGGTTCCATTTAACAAGCTCGAGTTTACCTCGATTAAGCTTGCTTAGCCATGACTGCTTAGGATAATGTATATAACATTTAATTAATTGATGGTAATCATCGCACTCAGTTCGAATTCAATAAAGCTTGTCTATGCTTAAGCTCAAGAGCTCATCGAGCCAAATAGTTTCCAGCTCAAACTCAGTTGATCCTAATCGATGCGAACTCAAGCAAATGGCAAGTTGAGCTCGAGAAGCTTGCAACCAACTCAGTCATTTACACCCCCTTTGCCACGTATTAATAAAAAAGCAAAAGGTGTTGCCTGAAATAAATCTTTTTTTTCACATGGCAGCATGTGATTAGCTAGGACATGGGTATTGACATCATTTGGCAAAAGGGAAACTTCTGATAGGTGCATTTAATTTTCAATTTATGTGGGCTTGTTTTTTGCCTTTCTATTCTAGCTATCAGTATATGAATAATGTTACATGGATATAACGTGCCTTAGTAGACTGGTACACCACATCCCCTTCAAAATATACGTGATTTATTTCCAAACTGACCTAGTTATATGTAATGTAGTTGGTGGTTATTTACATGATAGGTGATTTTACAGGATCGTTAGTTGTGATAATTCATGGTCTGGGTTCTAGGAAAATTTGGAGTTGAAAATGAACTGGATACTGAAAAATGTTTTTGTTGTTGTAGAAATTTTCTGCGCTCTTGCTTCTTCGGCTTTCCTTCCAAAGTCTCGGCGTGGTTTATGGAGACCTTGGTACATCTCCCTTGTATGTTTTCTATAATACTTTCCCAAAAGGGATCAAGGATCCAGAGGATATTGTTGGAGCACTGTCGTTGATTATATATTCCCTCACCCTCATTCCTCTCCTCAAGTATGTTTTTATAGTATGCAGGGCAAATGACAATGGACAAGGTAAGTGAATGTCAATCTCTGTGCAGTCTTGTTGATTCAAGTTTTTTATAACATTTTTTATTTTGTCCATGTTGGTCACTGCTTATGCCTGAAAGTATATGGTAAACATCTGTGCTTATAACATCTCATTCTAGTTCCATGTGTGTATCCTATTGTATTGGGTCTGCTCCCTACCAAAAATGAATTGGAGCACGATGGGTTCTTTTATGGTTCCCATTTAATTAGTGACAATTTACTGAAGTTAAAAGTTTCCACAAAAAATTAGTTAAGTTAAATATTATTATGGATATTTAAATAATAATATGGAGAAACATTTTTTTTTTACATTATAGGAGAATAAAGTGAGACAATATGTGAATTCTTCTATAGCTAAGTATAAAAATAGTTATACTTAATCACCAATTCGCTTACTGTGTCACATGACATGTAAAATATCCCTACATAAAGTAAGTACTCTGGTTTTCCATTCTAGCACTATCAGAGTTTTCTTCTTGATCTAGCCAACTCTGTGTGGTTGGAGGCACACTGAGCAAATGAAAAAACACTTTCTCAGTTGAAGAACTATAGTGCACATTTCCTATTTACAATAACTTAAATTTAGAGCAAAATTAGCCACATTACCTTACTGGATAGAAATTCCTCCAAATAAATACAGGGAAATGTTGAATTGCTTCATCTTTCTACATCAAGGTAGTTTAGGAAGTACATAAACTTCATTCAAGAGCTCCATAACCAAACTAAAGACAAGCACGTGTTTACAGAGCCATGTTCCCTTTTAGTATGCACCCATCTGGACCCTTCTTTTATATCCTAGGCTTAATAGACTAGATAAGGTAATAGTTTGGTGTTCTCTTCTTGATTGCGGGCTCTGAGTATTCTGATCTGATGACAACATACTCTACAAGCATTTCCAAGTGTGTTAGTCAAGTGTTTTAACCATTTACACAGGTGGGACATTTGCTCTTTATTCATTACTTTGCCGACATGCAAAAGTGAAATCTATTCCAAACCAACATCGAACTGATGAAGAGCTTACAACTTATAGTCGCAACACGATTCATGAGCAATCATTTGCTGCAAAAACAAAGAGATGGCTGGAAAGACATACATCTCGAAAGAATATGCTACTTATTCTTGTCCTTGTTGGTACCTGCATGGTGATAGGGGATGGAATTCTTACGCCAGCCATATCAGGTAAGTTGCATTTATGTGGATTGTCCTACTAATTTTCATGATTCCTGATTTATGCATGATGTGAATGTCTATCTGTCAATTTCACTCTGTTTGGTATTTGGTGTGAACACCTGTTGAGAATGAATAAGGTTGTTAGTTACAGATTAGAGATGAAAATGCCCGGTTTAGGAAGCTAATCTTGGGGAAATTTTGACTTAAGTAAAAGTTAAAACATCTCATAAGCATGCATACAAGTTTTCCATATGTAGGATTTCACTTTTGCACGTTTTGTTATCATGTAATCAATGTAATTTCCTAGAGAAATTCACAGGATCTCTGAGGAAATACTTTTATGAGAGGCACCAAAGAAGCTACAATTTAAGACGTTAAGTCACTTAGTCATCTGCTCTCCTGAGAGAAGTTATGCCTGGGTTTATTCTTTAATCTTAGTCTGGTACTTCTTACCATAAATATAGAGAATTATAATGTAGAATAACAGGATGTTTATTGCAGAGATGTTGGAATTAATCCTCTTTTATCCTTCTCAGTGTTGAAACAATCTCAATAATATGGTTAATGGCTATATCTTTCTGACACTAGAAAATCGGAAAAAACAGATTTCTAGATGTCCAATTTAATTTGATTTAGTACATCCCTGATGATACTCTCTTTGATTAGTTCTTTCGGCTGCTGGAGGCATAAAGGTTGATTACCCAGGAATGAACAGTGGTATGTATTTATTAACATTGTCTATTCCGTTTTAACTTTTGGTAAATTTTGGGCAATCAATCTCTATTCCAATAGACATATTTATGTAGTTAAAATATATTTTTATTTTCATGTGCTCAGATGTGGTGGTGGTTGTGGCTGTTGTAATCTTAGTTGGTTTGTTTAGTATGCAACACTATGGCACAGATAAAGTTGGTTGGCTCTTTGCACCGATTGTGCTGCTCTGGTTCCTCATAATTGGAAGTATTGGTATATATAATATAAGCAAATATGATAGCAGCGTCCTCAAGGCCTTTTCTCCTCTTTATATATTCCGATATCTGAAAAGGGGAGGGAGAGATGGTTGGACTTCACTTGGAGGCATCATGCTCTGTATAACTGGTGAGCTTTTTACGTTATAATCAGAGAGTATATATATATACATATAGGTGTATCTCAGTGTCGAGTGCTTCCCCAGCCAAATAGGATTGTGGGAAAGATAGCTTACATGTGTACATAGCACTTTACGCTCATTTGTTTTTTGTTCCCGTGAAAAGATTTTTTGCACACCTCAAATCTATGACCTCCTGCTCCTGGTGACCTAGGGAGCAACTTAGTCAGTTGCGCCAAGGCTTGCCCTCTATATATATGTAGATAGTTCATAGTGCTGATAGTTGGTTGCATATTTTTTCAGGCACAGAAGCACTTTTTGCTGACTTAAGCCACTTTCCAGTGTCAGCCGTACAAATTGCCTTCACTGTGGTAGTTTTTCCTTGCCTTCTCTTGGCCTATTCTGGACAAGCTGCCTACCTAATGAAGAACCAGGAACATGTTGCTGATGCATTTTATCGATCTATTCCAGGTTTTGTTGACACCATGATGAAATATTATCTCATGATGTTGCTTGATTGTATGTGTCATGAATGATCTGTAAAAACTGATTCGTGTTTTTTCTTACAGAAAGCGTATACTGGCCGGTATTTATCATTGCAACTTTAGCTGCTATTGTTGCAAGTCAAGCTACAATATCAGCAACTTTTTCAATCATCAAGCAGGCTCTTGCATTAGGCTGTTTTCCCAGAGTCAAAGTGGTTCATACGTCAAAGAAGTTTCTTGGACAGATATACATTCCAGATATTAATTGGATCTTGATGATTCTGTGCATAGCTGTGACTGCTGGGTTCAAAAACAAAAGCCAAATTGGCAATGCATATGGTAAGTGCTAATGCTCCTCCAGTCTTCTTCCATTCTTCTGATAAATGTTTGTTGTAAATGATTTCATGTTAAGATTCTTAATCCTGTGTTTGCCCTTGAAGGTAGGGAGGAAGTCATGCTGTTAAATTTACAATTTTTGTGGTTAATTATTATGTATGTACGTTTTATCTTGACTAGTCATATCCTGGATAGAGTGTAGATTTTGAACAATTGTTAAGATGTTTTTCTAGTGCGGATGTACCTTTAAAAAAAATTAAAACTGCTTAGCTGTTTATGTTTCAGAAGATAGAGAAAAATCCTTGATTTCCACTCCTTCATCTGGCCTCATAAATATGGCCAAGTGATTTGACAGTTAGCTTTGCCTCTCCATATCCGAATAACTGGCTAGGTACCATTTTCTACATCATACCACTTCTGCTTTGTAATGGTAGTTGGACATCACAATAGCAGCGCATGGTTGATTTGGAGTGTGAATGTGCAGAAATAATAGGAAAAGGGATTTTACTTTTCTTTTACTTCAACTCTTATATTGCAGGCACGTGCCATTAGCTTGTCTAATGAAACTGACATGAAACATTATTTTCCTGTCTTGTCCTTCATTTCCTCTATTTTCTTGTATTCTGGAAGAAAGCGATCAGCTCATTGTGGTATCATCTGTAATACAGAATATCTTGGATAGGCATGCGGTTGACTCATAGTTAATTTCTGTAATTGGAACTACTTTATCTGCGTTTGCTGTGATTAAAAAATTCCATTTTTTCACCCATTATTACATACCTAAGAATGCCAGTTGATAATTCGAGTGGTTGAAGCTCTTTAAGGGAATTTTTTTCCTGGATAATTGAGTAAGTAACAAAGTTTTTTCATAACAAATGTTAGTATTAAATTGCAGGGACGGCCGTTGTGATAGTCATGCTGGCCACCACATTTCTTATGACCTTGATCATGTTATTGGTGTGGCACTGTCATTGGCTTATTGTGGTGCTCTTTACTGGCTTATCACTGGTGGTAGAGTGCATCTACTTCTCTGCAGTGCTCTTCAAGGTCGATCAAGGTGGATGGGTGCCTCTTGTAATTGCAGCAGCATTCCTTGTCATAATGTATGTTTGGCATTATGGCACACTAAAGCGGTATGAGTTTGAAGTGCACAGTAAAGTTTCAATGGCATGGCTTCTCGGTCTTGGGCCCAGCTTAGGACTTGTTCGAGTTCCTGGTATTGGGCTTGTTTATACAGAGCTTGCAAGTGGGGTCCCTCACATCTTTTCCCACTTTATTACTAACCTTCCAGCAATCCATTCTGTCGTGGTATTCGTTTGTATTAAGTATCTACCCGTCTATACCGTACCCGAAGATGAACGATTCCTAGTGAAGAGGATTGGTCCCAAGAACTTCCACATTTTCAGATGTGTAGCAAGATATGGATATAAGGACCTCCACAAGAAAGACGATGATTTTGAGAGGAAGCTGTTTGAGAGCCTTTTTTTGTTCGTTCGCCTTGAATCCATGATGGAAGGGTGTTCGGACTCAGATGAGTATAGTTTATATGGGCAGCAAACGGAGAAATCTAGAGATGGTCTGTCGGCTGGTCCTCATCCTGTGGACTCTACAATATCGACGATTGACTCAATTGTGCAGGTGAGATCTCCAGTACGCGTGGATAATACAGGATCATCTGGTCAAACAAGTAGCCATACTGAAATTGATGAATTAGAATTTTTGAATAGCTGTAGAGATGCAGGGGTGGTGCATATTCTGGGGAATACAGTAATCCGGGCTAGAAGGGACTCCAAGTTCTACAAGAAGATAGCTGTTGATTACATATATGCTTTTCTTAGGAAGATTTGTAGGGAAAATAGTGTCATTTTCAATGTTCCTCATGAGAGTCTTTTGAATGTTGGACAAATATTTTTTGTGTGATTCTTCTTTTTTTTTACTGTTGCGAATAATGAGAAAAGTACAGGGTTGCCATATGGAATAAAAGAAAATCTCTTGAAAACTAGTATACTGAAAAATATTTACCAAGGCAGCAGTTCAAGATAGTGTTTTGAAAACATGTTCTTGCTCAAATGGACTAGGTACAAAGTTTCTGCTGAAAAGATAAACTCGATGTTTTTCAAAGTTCAAGTCTTACTCAAAGGCAATGCCTAACCCAAAGATGACTTTCACCTCATTTCGATGAAGTGACAATGATCCCTGGTTCATTTGTGACTTGTGAGCACAAAAAATGACGTTGGTTGAGAGGTTTAGACTCTGATGTACTAAGTGCTAATTATCATCATTTTCCCCTTTGACTCAAAAGGATGAGTGTGAATGAATGATAATCTTATCATACTTCCAAGGTGGAATGGAAGAGTACGGATTGGAGTGGAATGTATAGGATTTTGGATGATTTGATACATAGGATTTGGTCATTTCAAGTTCAACTGAAGCCTACCAAACAAGACAGGACAGGCATTGTGCAAAGAAGTCGTGATACATGTATGTCCGGTACTTCTAAAGTATATACCAAGCTGGGAAAACTAATGCTAGATTTCCTTTTTTTCTTCTTCTGCCAATTCTAGCTTAAGGTATCTCGTTTTACCATGAGTAAAATAGTGTTTGTATTGTAGTATTAAACAATATAAAAAGAACTAGATAATAAGAATAAGAAAATAAGATATTATAATTTTTTTTGTATTACTTTTAGTATATACAGTACTAAATAAGAATTTTTATAATATCTATTATTTAAATATATAAAATACTTAACTAAATATAATATATAAAGTACTAAATAAGGAATTTTTTATTTTTATCTAGTAAATTTAATTTTTATATTATAATTTAGATAATATAAAAAATAAGTATTTTATTTACTATTTTAAGATTATTTTTATTCAATAATTAATAAATGTACAAACAGCAAATTTATATATAATTAAAAGTTAAAACGTCAGAGTTTTACTATTATTATTTATTCTTTTTTTTTTTTTGGCCGATGTTTACCATGCGCGGCTTTGAAACTAATCTTGGAGCTGACACATTGCAACTACCTCTATGTTTTTTGGAGGTAAGCTCTGTAAAAATTGTCTTAATGAAGTCACTCGTACAAACTGTAGCCCACTGTACAAACAAATTAATAGACTATAGTATCAATGAAGTTCAAATGTTGGTGATGGCACTAATATAACTGTAAACGATTCGAGTTAAGATAATATGGTATTAAATTTGAATTTAATTTAAAATTTTATAGTTCGAGTTCGACTTGAAATAATATTCTAAGATCGAACTTGACTCAATTAAGCTGATTTAAGCTTTAATTGATATATAAAAATTACTTTTTTCTTTTTAATAAATATTATATCAAAATTCAAAATAACATATAAATTTTACTTAAATTCGATTAGATATGCGAACTAATCAAACCAAACATTATGAAATTGAAACTGGAATCAATTAATTACTCGAGTAGTTTGAGTTCAACTTGATTAATATTAAATCGAACTCAAGTTTTCGTTGAGTTGATCTCAAGTAACATGTGAATAGGCTTGACTTACTTATACTCCTAGGCACTAGTAGAACCAATGCAAACAGCAACACAAAACAAAACTATCCCAGAGATAATACATTGCAGAAACAGAAACAGTCACGAGGACATTACATATATAGAAGGCTCACATCAAGAGGAGAGATCGAACTAAGAACTTTCCTGTCTACAGCTTCAGCTTTCTCATTATTTAGGCCCAATCTTACTAAATTTCTTTCCCGTCAAATATAGTAAAAAGCAGCTGCCGAGCTCTTCTGCTAACACCATCAAAACCAGCAAAAGGATGACTTAAAAACAAGCAATAAATACCCTTTGTTCCATCTCTGATAGCCGCAGGCCATTTGAGTAAGTTCCTAGTGAACTCAAAATTGTGGAAGCGAAGTCTCGCCTGAAGAATAAGTGCTCATGAGTTTCATCCTCATTCTTACAAAAGTAGCAGCTTTTTGAATCAACAATTTTCCATAAAAACAATTTATCAAGTGTATAAGGCTTCTTTTGAACCGCTAGCCAAAAAAATAAACATGTGCCTAGGCACATATGCCAAACGAGAGATTACCAGGAGACTTTGACTCCCGGCCAATCTGATATGGTCACAGGCCTCTTCTATAGATAGATGATTGGAAGGATTATCACACCACACAAAAGCATGCCGACAAGAAGGGTTAGGCTTGATGGAGGTAGTTATGTCCAGTATCAAGGAGTCCCATAGCTCACCCTCCCGCTAACACCAATCATTGCCGTGAATGAAGGAGCAAAGTCTAGTTTCTTTAGGCCAAAGGGAGTTGTACATCACCGGCTCACTCAACCAACTTGAGAGGGGGCCTTGAGTCGCAATTAGACATTGCAACTACCTCTCTGTTTAAAAGTATAAATCAAATCTCAAAGAAAATGATCTCATGGAATAAAAGATGAATGCATGCATTAGATCTGCAAAAACTATTAATAAATCTCTATTAGTCAGATTATTGCCTTTTCAATATCCAGCGAATTTGAAAAGTTGGAATACATTCCTGTTTGTTGAATAAAAAAAAAAAGATTCACGAAAATGATTTCTTCATTTGCTTCAACAAATTACATCTATTATTTTGTCAAGCGAGAGCAACTGCCGACACGTTTACTTTAAATAGAAATAACAAAATTCATGCTCATCTTTACAATAGGACTAGACTATCAAAGTAACAGCTAAATCCCTTTACTCAAAACCAGCTAGGATGAGTATTTAACTATTCTGGAATGCACAGATCAAATCTTCACCTCCAAATAGCTTTCCTTTTTCCCCACCCAACTTCTAGACACATTCAACAAAGGAATAAGATGTATTTCATCAGTGAAAAAACCTAATCCCAGTCAACCTTCGAAGAATTCTGATTCATGCACTTTCAATAACGCAGCACTAGTGTTAACCTATTCATGTTTCTCACGTGGTTGTGAACTACCCGGCGCTTCATCTGTTGTCCTGGTGATGCTAGCTTTAGCCTCAGCAAGAAAAGTAGGATCTGGCTCATGCTTATCTGAAGGCTCCTTCATTGCCAAATATATGTAGAATCCAATGACCAAATTGACTGATATAACGGCAGCAAATCCACTTACTAGTGTCATAGAATGGGGAGACAAGCTGCTCACACCTGTTCCAATAAGGAGTTTTTATCAGGAGATTGTAGAAAAGCAGAACTCTTAATATGTCCCTATGAGCATTTATGTGTACCAGCCGTGTTTAGCTCTGCTTTCCCTTTTCCTTTCATCTTCTCATGGTCATTTATTTTATGCATAGTCTGTTTTATTGTATCCTAAAGCCTATTATGTTAATCTCCATCAACCAACCAGAGATGAAGACACGCTGGCAGATTTCACAAGTTAGACTGATGGGTAACTCATAGCTAAGAACTTATATGTGACAGTTTCAGAAAAGAAAGACCCACAACTCTCATATTAGGAGCTCAGCAAACATATTGAGAAAAGAGAGAAAGCCACTGAAATAAAAGTTACAGCTATATTAAGACAGTTTATGGTCCTGATATATGGTCTCATATGCCAACCTAAAAAATGCTTCAGATTGGAGACAATATGTTATGGCATTTACAAACCACACAAGAATGAAAAATTTCATAAAATGTCCTTCAAGGCATCTTTTCGAAATTTGTACTTCAGCAAAATGCAGAAAACTTATATACACACAGTTGTTGCTTTTTAATGCTCTTACCAGGGAACAAGCCATGATTAAAACCATAGAGAAGTGCAATTGGTGTTATCCACATAAATAGTGAAGCAACAACGAACTTTTGTAGAACTCCAGCCATAATTACCTCATCTACAAAAGGATACGCATGAACACATCATAAGAACTAAACAAGCACTGCATTTCCACTGCATCATAAGTAATATCTCAACATCAACATTGGTGTCCAAGATGGGTTGGCAGGGATTACAAAATAAAGATGAAATAGAAAGAATGAACAATTTAACATAAATTACATTACATGCTTAAGCAATAAAATTTAATCTCATTCTCATGCTACTTGAGGAGAAGCAATCATCTGAACATATCTAAGATTCCTTACAAACTGAAACAACCCAAGCATTTTAAAATATATAAATATGAGTACTTACATATGTACACATGTAAACTTTGGATAATAGAGCTTTTTGAATCCATCAACAAAATGAGGTTGAATAAATAAGCAAACTTATTAGATAGTAGAAGCATATTCAAAATTTAAAATAACAGTAAGAACAGGAAAATAGGATACCTCGAAACATAACAAATCTAATAGAGATAAACATAAAACTCAATGGAGATAAATACCACATCTTTAAGTTAGGAAACCTTGTAAATAGAACTTTAGATTCCCTCCCATAGATCATTCAAACAAGAAACACTTGGTGTGAGTCGAGAGAGGACCAACACCTCAAGATCACAACAAAATTTCCAGGTTAGACATCTCTACTTAATTCTTAATTTCATTTTTTGTTTAGCTAACCTAAAGAACAGCATAATCATAACCTTAGATCAATCACACTCTAGGCATTTCACAAACAAACACTACATACCAAACCCCAAATCAAAACCAAAATGCTAACCTATTTCATCTTCCCCAAATTAACAATAACACTCCATCATCACAATTTTCTAAGAATGAATCTTTTAATAAACCTGGATCCAATTGCTATTTTCAGAAGTTACAAGAAAAAGAGGACTTATAATTTAGAAGACTAATTAAAATTTAATAATGACTTTAAATTTGATTTAGTAAAGATTGTAACCTTTAATTGAATGGGTAAAAAGTAATTAATCAATATAGTTAGAATTAAGAGCACCGTTTTAAACCCTAGAAGTAAAGTTTTTAAGAAATAACTAAAACAGGAATTTAAATAAAGCCCTAAACATATGCATAAAAGACCTTCTAAGATCTTAAAATAAGACCTAGACCCTAACTTAGGCAAATTGTAGGGAAAGAAAAAAGGTGGAAAAGGCGGGGCAAAACCCAATGCACGGTTTTTGTGTGGAAAACCACCCTAACATCGAAGTGATGCCCTATCCATTTAAATGGAATATCAGCAGCATCTGCTAATAAAAGCCATGGAACAGGCGTTTCATAAGTCATTGCATGCTCCATTCAACGTAATTCCCATGACACAGGGACAACAGCACTCAGCCAGCATCTTCATAAACATGGAATCCTATTAGAAACTATTTTCTTTTGGTGTAGAAACAATTTGTGAATGCTGGAATCATATTCCTCTGAAGCGACTGAGTCGACTGATGGCCAAATAGATAATCACAATACTATACCAATCAGAATATTGAACTCACAGATTTCAGAGCCACCCTCAAACCCATTATTCCAAACTCCCATAGTATACAAACAAAACTATGGACAAGCACAAGTGGTACTAAAATCTATACCATCAAATCAAGATCAAAGCAATAAGCAACCGGATATATATGTTTTTTAGATAAAGAAAACCCGATATATTCAACTGACAAGTAAATCCCGCTTCAGAATTAACTCCAAACCCGGATTTCTCGAAAGCCCCAATTGCACAACCACCGCCAACAACGTCAAATCAAACACAATAATGACAAAAAGAAAAGTCTTACATAAACCCAAGAATACAATCCTCAAACATGATCAAACCAGATAAGAAATGCGACAAACCCTAGACACCCACAACAATCTATTACACCCAAAAAAAAAAAAAAGAGCAATACCCAATATTGAATTTTTTAGCATGGAAATCTTTAACAAGTAAAAATCAAAACCAACTCTAAAGAAGCTACAATATAAAAGGTTTCTTCTGCACAGCGCGTGAGGAAGAGAGTCGGAGATTTAGGGCATGGATTGTGGAAGCAGAAAAAGGGTCGATCGAGAGAGATGGGAAGAGCTTATCTGGGGGCACAAAAACCAAAACAGTATTTAATATTATTCACTCACACAAACTCAAACCTTAAACTCCCCGCAACACATCAAATCACCTCACATGTGAGGATGTAAACTCAAAATACGTTACTTGTTAGTACTCGATTTCGACTTGGATTTCGTACATTTCGATTTTTGGCTAAGGCAATTGTTGCTCTTGAAGTAAAGAGATTCAATTGAGAGAGAGAGACTGAGAGATGTAATGTTTTTAAAAAGTTAGTAATATCCTCGTTTTCTATTGTTCAATGTACGTAACCAGTTGCAGCTTGCCATGTGGAACCTCCACCTTTCATTTACAGCTCCAACTTCAGCCTCCCTTGCCTTTAATATGGGGAAATTATTAGACGAAGTTAAAATTAGAAATTGTGGTATAATTCTTTAAATTTTGTATTTATGTTGGAAATTTTAATTTATTTTTATATGTATTTAATTTTTTTATATAAAACTAAAATTTATATAAAAACTTATTTTCAAATTTTATGTCAATAACTTGCACCAAAAATATCTACTTCATATCTAAATCTCTCTTTTAATCTATTTTGAATTATCTTTTTCTTTTCTTTTTATTTCTCCATATCTTCTTTATATTTTATTTGTAAAAAGTATATTATATCTTATATCTGAATCTTTTTAAAATCTAGTGTTTAAAAAAAAAATATCTAATCTATATCTTTATCTATTATTGTTTTATAGTTATAGTGAAGTTAGTGACTACTATAAAAATAAAAAAATGAAGATTCATATATTTTTAAAATGAAAAGTTTAAAAAGTATGTTTTATACATTATAAAAAAAATGTATTAGCTTTTTTTTAATAAATGAAATAAGAGGTAAATAAATCTAATTTGTATAGATTTATTGGTGCTTAATATTGATATTTTGGGTAAAATATTCCCAAAAAAAATAAAAAAAAGAAAATGTTCATAATTCTATTTGGCACAGCATTTAATTTGGCCTTTATGGCATCTTTAATGGGGACTCCAAATCTACATCTAAGTTTGGCACCTTATTTCTCAATGACAATAACAAAATCCATTTAAAGTCTCATGTAAAATAAAACAACACTCACGTAATCACCATATGATATAGCTCATATCATAAGTTCTTACCTAATGATGATTCACACCTACTACATCATATCCATATGCACTTATAACCTTCTTGAAAATGATTAAGCAAGTGGCTTACCTATATTTTCCAACCCCTAAGTCATGGTTTATACCTATATTAAGATTGTAACCTAAAGTTAAGCAAATACCTAATCTTAATATTTACATAAAATTAATAAAATTTTACCTAATGTAACATGACGGTCTACTTAAAAGAACAAAGAAATTAAAAGCTTGACACTTTTTTCTGCCTAACTATTACCCGCAAAATCCCAAAACCCCATAGGCCATCTCATTCTTTAGTTTTTGCACCTGATGTCAACAAAACACTAACCCCTCAACTTTATAAGAAGTAAAATGAGCATTAAGCAAAATAATCATATTATAGCCTTCAAATATAATTAACAAGTACTTCTTAATACAATGCCTATTCAAATGACAGTTCAAATTCTTACCAAAACTTTTGAGGTTACTATTTAACCCAACTTCTAGTTCAACCTGAACAACTAATTGAAAGCCAACTCTTGGCACATGGTAGCAAACTACCTTTACACATATATTCACAAATCTAGTTGGAGATTCAAATAACAATAGTTTCTCTAATGTTATCTTGATGTGTTAATTTCTATTGATGCACCTTTCACCTACCACAAACTAATAGGGTAACTAGATCCTCATAGTTCACTAATATCGAACCGACTCATCAACTATGCCATAAACTTACTAGGTCAATTCAGAGATTATACTATAAACTTATCAAGCAGGGTACAAGACTTGCTTTATTTAAGTTTCCTTGGTTAGTACATAGAAATCCATTAAGTATCACTCGTCTAATCTATACTATAAATAATTGATGATCAAAAGTCAACTAAGTTCATACCAAGCCACATATATACAAAATTCTAGAAATCTCAAAGCCATCACTCAAGCTAGTATAATACCATAAGTAAAGCTTCATACATAACCATTAGATAATCATAGTTATTCAAATCATTTAATAATAAAAGAATAACTAAGCATACTCTTCGTTTAAGGGTATACGAGTACCAATCAACTCTATAAATCAATTATAAAGTATCAAACAAATATCTCCTTTAGGAATTTACTTAAGTGAAATCCTATAGGAGTATAATACATTCAAAGGTTTGTGCACTATTTCTAGATGCATATCCCTGCTTACTTATCCCTATGTTACATCAATTCATAACCAACTTCAATTGAATTTAGGCATCATCACACCATTTACAACATAAGTAAAAGCAACAATGATACCAACCAACCAAGCAAAAGGACCCAGATACTCATCTAGTTTAGCAATCCCTTAGCTTGCACGCTTAAATAACCTAGCCACACTTCTACAAGTCCGAATGCAGTAATAGCAACTTATACAATATAACTTGTCACTTCATATCTTCTGCTCTTATATCATCAACTTCTAACCATTGTAATTTTCTCACTTTCTAATATTCATGACTAACAAACTATATTATAACATGTTTGTTATTCCCGATGCTACATGAACTCATTAAAATATGTTACTAATTTTCCTAGAAAAATCACCGAATTGCTTTCCTTTATCTACTATGTTACTAAAATGTAATAGTAACATTGAGATTAGCTTAGTTCATACTCAACAGCTAGTCAATTATTCTTATTTACCTCAAAGCCAAAAAAACTGGTCAACTTATAAGATTAGTTTAAAAGTTACTTTTAAAATCCAGAGATATCATAAACATCACTAATTTAGTCTCGAGTTATAAACAATGCTACTAATATGGCCAAAGACTTGTCATTTACTTAATAATTAGTTTACAAACTCGACTAATTCTACAAAAAATACTATAAACTTGTAGAATTATACACATTTTAATTAACCATTCATCAGTAGAAAATTAATTTATTACATATATCTTCTAGAATTATGGTTGTAAGTTCATGATTATATAAAATTACCTTAAGTTGTACAAATTATTAAATTAATAACATGATTAAAGTTAATTACTTCTAAAATCGGGATTTAATCCTAAAGGTCATTACAAACCAATTTCATTTCATGGAAATCCCATTATTCTTTAGAAATATAAAACCGGGCGGACTTTAGAAAATATAGTTATACTAAAATGAAATTTAGCAAAAACTTTCTCATGTAAATTAAATACACCTTATTATGAGTTCCTACACAAAATTTCAACTCAAAACAACATCAAATAGGTGTTCGATTTTTTTTTTTTTGTCCAAACCTAATAGTTTATTAAGCACCTTATATTTCTCATCAGTATTTCATGAAAATAATTTATTACAGTAAAGTACATATAGGATATACTCCAAATACAAGTTCCCATAATTTCATAAGTTAATTTAATATTTTTAAGAGATTATATCAAAACAAGGTATTACCTTAGTCTTGTCCTCAATGGACCTTCGGCCACCCTATGCTGGCGAAAATTCATTGGCTGGACTTCCCACTGGCCCACCCTTCAACCCATGCAATGGCTCCACAACAGCTCCACCCTGAGTCCATGAACCAATAGTGCCCTAAACCTTATGCTATATGTTCCTAAATTTTTACTAAATCTTCCAAATTTTCACTAAAATGATCTCTAAGACTACTTGCTAACCTCTTTCTAAGAATGCTTGTATTGATTTCTTTTGGAAATATGGAAGAAATAAGAGTTGATAGCAATAGACGAAGCTAAGAGAACTTTTGGGTGAAAATTCCTAAGTTCCCTATCCATAAGGGTCTTTTTTTTTTTTTTTCTAACTTTGTACGTAGCTAATTCATTTCCTATTTTCCTAGCTGTCCATCGATAATAAAGCCTTAAGTATAAAGTGGTTTAGCTTTTAGTTTTTACCCGTTATTAATTATAGGCTCAAGTACTTATAGTTATTATTATTAATTAGTAAATGAAACTCATAGGTATATCCTTATTAATCATAAACATGTTCATTCTCTATTCTATATCCGTGTATATATATATAATTATTGACCCTATTATGTGTGTGTTTAATTATATTAGCTATAATAGATACTCGCATTAATATAACAAATATTCTATAGACATACTTTTTCTTATAATTATTACCTTTGTATGTTAACTAATTCATTTTTAGTATTTCTTTACATGTTGTACTCATTATTTGAGCTTCTAATAAATGATTATTATAATTTGTAACTCATTATCAATTGTAATGATATGTTTCCACTACTATATATATATATATACTTTGAATTTCTAAGGATTGATAACATAACTGCTTCTTCTCATTCCAAATAAAACAAATTATTTTACATTCTTATTTTAGAAATTAACCTTACGAGGTCACTTTTACCAATATTTGTGGCTACATCATAAAGTTCAATTCTAATCCAAAAGCATTGATCTATAACCCTACTTAGTGGCTTAGAACTATGGGGTGTCACATGATGAATATTGTAATATGGGTGGTGGTGGCTAGCTTACAATAGTCACACGGACGCCATGATGTTTTTCAATTGGAACTATTAAGGGATAGCCTCTCTCGAGATAGATAATAACCTAAGAGGCTTTGTATATATATTTAATCATTATCATTTTTCTTATGGAAACTAAGAATAATGAGAATAAGTTGCAAGCCCTTTGACATAAACTAAGATATAGGGGAGCTTCTGTGTTCTAAGGAGAGGAATTGTGGGAGGTCTTGCTTTGTGGTGGCATGATGGTGTGGTAATTGATATCTTGGAGGTTGATGATTATAACATTGATTCTTATGTGAAGTTAGTTGATGGGTCTTGTGTGGGGAGAGTGACTTGGGTTCATTCATCTATGGAATTCCACCAGAAAAAGATTTTATGGAGTAAACTATGACAAATATATGTAAGTGGTATGTGGCTTTGTGTGGTTGATTTCAATGCTCTTCTCCATGGGGGCGGGGAGTTATGAATGGTTTTTGATCTATGGTGAATGATACTAATCTTCAAGACCTTGGATTTGAGGGGCTTAAATTAACTTAGGCTAATATTAGGGAGAGTGAGGCCTTTATTAGAGAAAGAATTAATAGAATATTGGGTTGCATTGAATGGATTGAAAGATTTCCATATTGTAGGATCGAGAATGTTCCAACTTTTGGGTCAGATCATGTTACCTTGACAGTAAAACTTGATGCAAGAGATAGCAAAGGAGTGAGATATTTCAAATTTGAAAATATGTGACTCTCTTCTAATGGTTATAGCGAGGTGGTGTTGAATTTTTTAAGAGATTATGAACAATAGTTTTAGCTGTTTGAGGTGTTGAAGAGATTAGAAATATGTAAAAATAATCTTATAAAATGGAGTAAGCAATATTTTTTTTAATAATCAAAAGAAGATAGAGACAGTTATGTAGGAAATCATAAAGAATCAAAGTAATCTAGATGATACTGATTGGAAGGAAGAGCGCATCTATTTAGACATATAAACATATTATGGGAAAATGAAGAAAAATATTGGCACCAACTTGTGAAAAAGAATTGGATGAAATATGGTGATAGGAATACTTCACTTTTTCATCAATCAACAATGATGAGAAGAAATCGGAACAAAGTACTAAGGATTCAAAATGAGGAAAGCGTGTGGCTAGAGAACAAAAGGGATATAGCATATGAGTTTAGTACCTATTTTTCCTAGCTTTATACTTCCTTAAGTTGAAGGGATTGGGGTGAATGTTTGAATTGGGTGGATAATCTAGTGAGTGAGGATATTAATAGAAGTTTGTGTGTTGATGTGTAGGAGTTTGAGGTTCAACTAGTGTTGTTCCAAATGGGGAGACTGAAGGCACCTAGTCTAGATGGCTTTTCAAGGATTCTTTATAAAAAATTTTGGGATATTGTTAAAAAATCAGTTATTAAAGTGATCTAGCATTGCTTTATGTTAGGTACTCTACCTTCCTCCTTAAATAACTAACCTTATTCCAATTCCTAAATGCCCCAATCCTTATCTTGTGTCTCATTATAAACCTATTAATCTATGCAACTTTTTAGATAAAATAATATGAAAAATCTTGGTTAATAAGCTTAAACCAATATTAGGAGAGCTCATTTTAGAAAATCAAAGTGCTTTTATTTAAGGAAGAGTGATTTATGATAATGTTTTGGTAGCTTATGAGGATTTTTATTTTTTGAAAAATAAGAAAAATGGGAAAACTCCTTTTTGTGCATTAAAAGTGAGCATGAGTAAAGCTTATGACTCAGTTAAGTGGGATTTATTATATGAGGTGTTGTCTAGATTTAGTTTTAGTGAGAGATGGATTTCATGGGTTAGATTGTGTGTGTTATCTGTGCAATTTAGTATTAATGTAAATGGTAAAAAATGAGAACTTTTAAACCACAAAGAGGTTTGAGACAAGGAGATATGTTGCCTCCTTAACTTTTTATTCTATTAGCGGATGTTTTATTGGGGGTGTACTAAAATGTTTGAGATAAGGTGAGCTAAAAGAAATGAAATTAGGAGCAAATGCCCTAAGCTTTCATGCTTATTTTCTGTTGATGATTTGTTGTTTTTTCTAAAAGCTAATGTGGTAGAAATTACAAATATAACCAAGACCATTCAAGATTTCTATAATGCATCAAGATAGGAAGTGAACATGAGTAAATCAAGTGTGTTTTTCAATAAGAATACTCTAGACAATGTGAAGGATTGGGTTGGGAATTTGCTAGGATTAGCGGCAATTGAAGACCCAGAGAATTATTTGGGCCTCCTAACTATTTGGGGTAGGGTTGATTCGAGCATAATGCTCTCTCTTTTGTTAAAGAGAAAGTGGTGAAGAGACTAAAGGTTAGAGATAAAGCTTACTGTCAAAGGTTAGATAAGTAGCCTTAATCAAGGTAATAGTGTTGGCCATACATACTTAGTGACTTGTTTCAAATACCCCCTTAAGTGGTGACATGAGCTGACTACTTTAATGGCTAAATTTTGGTGGGGACAAAAGAAAGGGGAAGGTAAGATACATTGGATTAATTGTGGAAGTTTATCTAAGTTAAAAGATGACGGGGGAATGGACTTCAAAGACTTACATGATTGTAACTTGGCTTTACTAGTAAAGTTAAAGAGGCGGACAAGGGGGAGAAGGTATCATGGGCATAGAGTAGTATCTTAGAAGGTAAGAAAATTTTATTTAAAGAAGCTATATGGAGAATAGGCTCTAGAGAAAAGGTGGATATATGGGAAGATAGATGGGTGCCATTATTAAAGAATCATAAAGTGACTTGCAAACCTAGTGTGCTTAAAATAAACATGAAAGTTGCTAGTTTGATACATCATAACTATGCAGTGTAGATTATAGGACTTTTGAAATGGTTGTTTTCCAAATATAAAGTTGAAGTAATATGTATACCACTCCCTTGAGCATTGTACATAGGAATGATTCCTTGGTTTGGCTACATGTAAGGTTGGGTTTATGCACTGTCAAATTAGTCTATAGGATTAGGAAAGGACATGAGTAGATATCAAAAGGCTTCTTCCTCTAAAGTAATCCAAAGGAAGCAATGAAAATCAATATGGGAAGTTCATACCTTGCTGAAAGTTCAACACTTTTTTTGTGGATGACATTTACAAATTCTTTGTTGACTTTGAAGAGACTTTTTCAAAAGAAAGCTTTATCTTCACCATGTTGTTCATTTTGTGCTGAGGTGGAGTTAGTACAACATACACTTCTCACATGTGTATGGGTAGAGCTGGTGTGGTTTGGGTGTCTTGGTTTACATATCGACAAGGCTAAAGTTAGCACCTTTGTTGATTGGTTTTATGAGGTGGTGGGAGAGATTAGAGCCATGGCAAAATTGTATAAAATGGCAGAAGGTTAGTTTATTGGCTTGGTGTATTTGAAAAGAGCGGTGTAAGTTGATTTTTGAGAATATGAAGATAGATCCAAGAGAAGCATTTAAACAAAGTGTGGTTGATGGGGATTATAGATACATGTGTCAAAGTTTGTGTTAACTTCATTGGCTCATATAGCATAAAGATTTTTATATTTAGTTAATTTATTTAAATATTATTTATTTTATGTTAGATGTTATTATTAAGTTTTATTTATTTCCTTTCAAATAAGATATTAACAAGTGGTTTCTTTTTAATTGGTTACTTAATAGCTATTAGATTACTTTTATATCATCGGGTTCATATTTGACCTTACTATCTTATTAATGGTCTTCTTGTTAAGGTTTTAAACATGATGTCATTATTGGAATAAAGAATTACTTTCTATTGAATTAAGTGTGATACCTTTTCACGTCATGTGATGTAAAGCCATATGATTATTCAGTGGTGTGAGGCCATCAACAAATTTCACCAGTGGTGTGAGGCCACTTGTTTTCTTCTTTAAAGCTACAAATCATTTTTTTCCTTAATAAGCATTATTAAGTATACACTTGTGAAATCCATTCCAAATTTGAGTTTCATCACAAACGTAGCTTGGGTTTAAATTTGTTGGTGTTGATTTAATCCTGGAAGTTGGGATTATTATTTTGCATTGACATTAAGATGGGGAATTGCTAATAATCAGGAGAGGACTGTTTTTTAATCAACTAAAAATTGCCCGATATCATTGGATGAGAACAAGTCCATTATCAAATTTTGTTTCATTATCTTAGTTATGTATTATGTGGCATAAAGTATATTCCGACAACATGGCTATGAATAATTTTTCTAGGTTTGTCCAAGATTGTTCTTGATATTCCCAAAGAAACTTCTTTGCACCCTTATTACAATTATTATTTAAATTATTTTCTTGTTTAATTGTTTGCATCTTCATAATTTGTGTCTATTCCAATAATTATTCTACTTTTGTGTCCTACGTCGGTTTTGGATTAGAACCTAAATTTAATTTTGACCCAAAAAAAATCCTTTTTACCTTGCCAAAAGAAAAAAAAAAACAATGTCTAAAACTGAAAAAAAAAATCTATAGTGGTATAACTTTTAGGGTTGACTAATCTACGAAAGACAATACAACTAAACAATAGTTAATGTCTAAGATATATGAACTTATAGCCACTGTAGGTACAATATGTCACCAATTAGAAATCCTTTCAGGATGCATAGATGTCTTAGAAG
The DNA here is from genome assembly GCA_037954665.1 of Laguncularia racemosa. Classification (NCBI taxonomy): domain Eukaryota; kingdom Viridiplantae; phylum Streptophyta; class Magnoliopsida; order Myrtales; family Combretaceae; genus Laguncularia; species Laguncularia racemosa. The sequence continues at coordinate 237,879 of JBBMOL010000112.1, read as the reverse complement.
CTACTAGGTTGCCCATGGGTTAGAATGAGGATGAAGAAACTATAAATTGAGCCCCAAATAAGAATCCTAACTTAGAGGATGACCCACCCCTTAGACAACATCTTCAGGGGAATCTTAGAGTTTAGAATGCTTGTAGAGTTTAGCCAATGCGTCATAAGATGCCACATAGAAATTTCTAAGAAGATGATTATTTAGAGCTTAGCTATGAAAACTCCACAGAGATAATTGTGATGACTACTTCACTAGGCATATTAAGGTGGATCCATCTACATTCAATGGAAGTCTTAACTAGGCAAATCTAATAGATTAGATAATTGCTCTAGAATAATATTTTAACTTTACAGGATGTTTAAGGACAGTAAAGTGTGTTTTGCTAAAATGTTATTGATAAGTCAAGCCAAATTATCCTAGACCAATGTAGAATGATAACTCTTGCAATTAGGACAACCACCTATAGAGCATTGGGTAGATATGAAAATCAAGCTTAAAGATAAATATGTCCCTTTATCCTATCAAGATAAACTCTATCAATAATATATCAACCTTAGGTAGGGAACCATGATGGTTGAGGAATATATGACTAGGTTTGATGAGCTCTTGATTAGTGTGATGAGCTAGAGTTGCCTTAGTTGACATTCTCTAGGTTTAAGAATGGACTATGACCTAACATTAAGAGAGAGCTTTATCCTCACTATGATGAGACCTGAGAGCAAACCTTCTATCCAGCTTAAGAAATTGAAAATTGGTTAAAACCACATAGAAAGTTTAGTTCTCAAGTAAGAGAGCAAATTTCTAGGAATAGTAATTTTAGTGAAAGAGCTAGCAAATCTACTAAGAATGCCCCTATAGCACCTAAGTCTAGTAATGTCACTATGACTTAGGATAAGAACACTAAAGGTAAGAATATTTCCGCAAAGAGTTCTAAAGTTGGTTCTAGTCAGAGGTGTTACAAATGTCATAATCACGATCATTTTGCCTATGAGTATTCAAATAGGAACATTTATGCAGGAGAGGGAAATCCATTAAATAGGGATGATTGTGAGGAATCGGATCATATTCTTAAGGAGGGTGTTAGTGAAGAAGATGATGTAAGCTTGAATTGTGATGAGGGAAATTTGAACGTTATTAGGTGTCTCATTAGCTTGCTTAGGAAGGAGGACGATTGGAGACAAACCAACATATTCCACACCTACATGAAGTGTAATGGTTACGATTGTAAAGTAATCATTAACGGGGGTAGTAGCATAAATGTTGTCACATGGGCTACTATGTCTAAGTTAAGTCTTAAACCAAAATGACACCCTAATTCTTATAAGGTAGCTTGGGTAGATAAAACCACCTTGCCTGTCACTCAAAGATGTTAATCCCCTTATACCTTGCCACATATATAGACAAAATTTGGTGTGACATAGTGCCTATGATATTACTCATGTTCTTTTAGGGAGACCTTGGTTGTATGACCTAAATGTGATTCATTATGGTAGGACTAGCACCTATGAGTTTATGCATGATAAAAAGAAAATTAAGCTTAGTTCTTCACTACCTAAAGAACTTAAGGTAAATACCAACAAGGAAGCATTTAATGACATTGAGTCGGAGAAACCCCTTCATGTGATAAGTGCTAAGGAATTCAAACTTAAGTCTAAAGAAATAATTTGAACATCTTTGAGGTTGAGGAGGCTAAAGAGTCATCACCTAATGTAGGCTTAGACTTATCGTAGAGGTAAAACCTTTAGTTGAGGAAATTAAGAACCTCTGTCATGAAGAAATTCCCCAGAGATTGTTACCCATGCTTGACATTAAACTTGTCATAGACTTAGTTCATGGACCAGTCTTGCCTATCTTACCACCTTATGGGATGAATCTTATTAAAAGTGAAAAATTAAAAGTCAATGGGAGTTTATGTAATTTGTTGAGGTGTTTGGTTGGTGACCATGTGTCTACTTGGGACTGCATCTTTCTTATAGTAAAATTTGGTTACAGTTGCTTGGTAAACAGGTTCCTTGGACTGAGTTCCTTTAAAGTTATACCATGTTATCAACCTAGATGCCCCATTCATTTCATATTAATTCCACTTACATCTAGGCCTTTTGAGCTTATTGAATTATCCGCCACACATATTCATAACATCCATGTAGAAATTAAAAAAAAAAAGCTTAAGTAATGAATTATATAAGTTTGCTATAGATGTTCATTGCAAGTATCAATAATTTGAAGAAGGAGATGTAGTTTCACGAGGGACTTGTTGGAAATTACATGTTTTGAAAAAGATTAGTGTAGAGCTTCCACTAGATATAGTTTTACATGTTCCAACATTAAGAGCGAAGAAGGAAAAGGTGGATAATGTTATTGATAATTTGATTATGAGAGATGATAGATACTTTCTTCTTAAGTTGGTAGATCATCCACCTTTGAATGCTACATGGATTGTTGAGGTAGAGCTTTATAGGGTTAATTCAGATCTTTATGAGCAGCACATTAGCTTCAATTCACTAGAGGTGAATTTCTCCAAGTTGAGGAGAAATGATGAGGATCACAAATACATGTGTCGTAGTTCGTATTAGCTTCATTAGCTTGTATAACATAAAGATTTTTATATTTACTTATTTTATTTTATGTTAGATGTTATTATTACGTTTTATTTGTTTCCTTTCAAATAGGATATTAACAGGTGGTTTCTTTTTATTAGCTTCTTTTTAATTAGTTACTTAAGAACTGTTAGATTACTTTTATATCGTTAGGTTCATATTTGACCTTACTATCTTATTAATGGTCTTCTTGTTAAGGTTTTAGACGTAATGTCATTATTGGAATAAAGAATTACTTTCTGTTAAATTAAGTGTAATAACTTTTTCTCTCGTTGTGTGATGTGAGGCCATACAATTCTTTAGTGGTGTGAAGCCATCAAAAAATCTCATCAATGGTGTGAGACCACCCGTTGTCTTCTTTACAGCTACAATCATTTTTCAGTTTCCTTGTTAAGCATTATTAAGTATATGCTTGTGAAATCCTTTCCAAATTTGAGTTTCATCACAAACATGTCTTGAGTTTGAATTTGTTGGTATTGATTTGATCCTAGAAGTTAGGATTGTTATTTCACGTTGACATTAGGATGAGGAACTGCTAATAATCAAGAGAGGATTATTTTTTAATCAACTAAAAATTGCTTGACATCGTTGAATGAGAACAAGTCCATCATCAAATTTTGTTTCATTGTCTTAGTTATGTATTATGTGGCACAAAGCATATTTCGATGATAAGGCTATAAGTAATTCTCTGAAGTTTGTCCAAGATTGTTCTTGATATTTCTGATGAAACTTCTTTGCATTTTTATTATAATTATTGTTTAAATTATTTTTTTATTTAATTTTCCACATCTTTATAATTCATGTCTATTCTATTAATTATTCCACTTTTGTGTCCTACATCCATGATCTTCATGAAAACCATAGAAGATCAAGAAGGGGGTGAAGGAAATCAAATAGATGTTGATTGTGTTGAAGTGGCAAATAGAAATGAGTAGACATGCCTAGGTGGTGATGGTTTGAAAGTGAATGTGGATGAATCATGGTGTTAGAAGAATAATCAAGTAACCACTAGTTTAGTGGTGCTTGATAGCTCAAGAGGGTAGTAAAAGGTCATTCAAAATTGGTAAGTTATGTGACGGTTGAGGAATCTAAAGCTTTGGCACTAAAAGAGGGAGTCATTTTGGTAGTAGATAGCAATTATCAAGTCATTAACAAATTCTTATATAGGCCAAATTCAAATGTTCGTTGGGCTTCATTACCACACTAGGAAAGATATAAAGCTTTATCTATTGGTTGGAAAGACTTTTGTTTTTCTTATGTTACTAAAAACGTAAGTTATATAGCGGATTGAATTTTCTTCTCAAACAAGAAGAGGGACATGTCCTAAGGGTTGGTGGTTAAACATTCCATCTACTCTCCTAAAGCTTCTCTCTAGAGATAGTGATCAATCTTCTGATGTTTCTTAGGGTTGGTGGTTAAACATTCCATCTACTCTCCTAAAGCTTCTCTCTAGAGATAGTGATCAATCTTCTTATGTTTCTTGTAATATGGCCTAGTTTAACTATGGATAAAATCCAATGAAATAAATTTTAATTGGCCAAAAAAAAAATCAAGTTATACAAGCCGAGTTACTTACCTTTTTTACTTCTGAAACAAGCATTTAGGCATTTTAACTATTAGAGACATGCCTTTAGATCTCCTACCATACATCTTTTTTTCCTTATAATATGATACACTAACCAAATTGCTACAAAGAGAGAGAGAGAATCGAAGTAGCCATGGCTTGCATTTTGTTGTAAGATTCAAAAATAGGAGCTGCAAGTCGGATTTGTTGTTCCTCAAATGGACACTGCCACCATTACGGATCAATAGATTCTAGTTTCCATGAAGATGAGTTATATATATATATATATATATATATTGATTATTGTATTTTTAACGTCAAGTTGGCTTCAATTCTTATTGTTTTCCCAACTTTTCCATGACTTGATCTGTTTGGAAAACCACAACATTGCCTTAGTTCGGGCTCTTTGATATTATTATTTATGTATTATAGATAAAGTTTGTACCTTTTGACTATGAATAATAAAGTAAAAGATGAACTACAGATGAAAGACACCAATTAACGTGGGCCACGTCACATCATAAGTTCCTTTTATTTTTTTATTCTTTTCATTCTGGCCCTACCCAAGGATTGCTTTGTTCACATTAATGGATTCTGTCTAATTAAATATAGGGCCTGTTGAATCATCTTTATATATATTATTTGTATTTAATTTACATTTGATACTTATACTTATTTAAAAACTGATATTTTGATAAACTATTTGATTTGATTATATTTTAAAATAAGATTTTAAAATTTATTTATTTATTAATAAATATATATAATTATTTTTTATTTTTTTTCTATTTTATTCTTATTTAATTCTAATTAAATATTTATATTTAAATAAATATGAAATGGATACCAAACAAACAAAAGTAAATCGAAGTAAATAAGACAAAAGATTAAACCATCATATAGTTCTGAACTCAAGTGTGAATATCACAAAAATATAGAGCACTCACTCATCCATTATTAGCACTATTTGCAGTCAATACTTTAATAAAGAAGAAGTAGAAAACAAATATAGAAAGACAGAGAAATAAACAATCCCTACGAGGATGACATCACCTTCACTATCTTGTGGAAATTGATAGAATACTCCGTAAATGTCGCTGAAACATAACATATGGTTTCCCTTTCCTAATCTATGAAATTTTCATAGATACAAATATAAATTGATGGAAGGTTGGTATTTAAAATACCCAATATAAATAATATATTAATTAAATAAATTTAAAAATAGAAAAGCATTTATAATTGGAAAAAAAAAATTCTATATAGCTATGAAGAAACGCATATCTTTTCCTAATATAATTATAAATAACATTTTAAAAATAATCTTTACTTAATTATTTAAATACTTTAAGCATCAGTCATAATGGGGACAGCAACATAGGACACGCAAGACACACGGAAAAGGTAGTGTAAGCGTAGCATTATTTAGTGCATGCACGTGGTAGAATGAAGTCAACATGAAGCATCCATCCACCATTCTTAGTACGTCATAGGTAAAAAGTTCTAGCTTAGCTATGCTCTGTCCTTCATTTTAGATATGGTTGATAAACAATTATTATATGACTCAAACCTATGTCTGTCCATGGAAGTTCGATGCTATTTTTAGGAGAAGGTGTTCATTGTTTTGTGGGCATTTGACATGTGCTTAATGAAATCTATATTTGGTTTAAAACCTATGCATTTGTTGACGAGAGTGGCGTTTCTAACCAAGTTTTTCATTTTTCATGTAATACTAGGCCATACGGGAGCCCTTTTTTGGCGCCTTTTCCAGGTGTGTGTACATGTCTCTAATCTTATTTCTTCTTAGTTTTGACTCTTGATTCCCCTCTTCTTTTTTCTTTTTTTTTGGTTTTTTTTCCCTTCTTCAGTACAGAATTATAAAACAAAGAAGGTAACTTGTGTGAATTTCTGTTTGTTATAACCCTTCTTTTGTGTTTTGTAATTCTGTAAAAGAGTACTTTTTGTTTGGAGTTGATTTTTGTGTTATGGGTTCTGATTAAGTTACTTGTTTATTTGAATTCGCATCTGCAGCTGCTTGTCCTTTTATCCTAATTTTGCTGATGCAAAATTAGGATTCTGTTGTCTTCATCTGGAGAGGAGCATTGGATTCGATACCTGTAATAACTTCACGGTCTGATGATTTCATTCGAGATGGTGAAGAAACCATCAGCATTCCTGTGAGAAGAGGAAATCCACTGAAGAATCTCTCGTATTGCTAGCCATACCATAGCAATTTTCGTCATATATTATTGTGTCGTTGCGAATGCTCTGCGGCAATTGGCTTCCGATTGGTATCGGAAGGGACAAACTTATCGCAAGCTTTTTCAAGTTGTTGTAGGTAAACATCCCATAATCAGTGATGCAGCAAAAAGCGCATGCGTATGAATTTTTCAGTTTTGGAAAAAATTTGCCCAGTTTGCAATTAGCCGATCACATATGAGTTTTTAGTAGCTTGAAGCATCTGCCCGGTCTTTGTAGTTGCTTCTTCTATGTTTTATCAGTGACTAGTGCCTGATTTTGACCAGAGTTTGAAAAACCAGGATGCCTGTGACTATGAATTTGGTTGTGTTGCCTTGAGGCACTTTCTTTAAAGAATGGAGTATCATGATGAGACTGTAGGATTTGGATGCAGGAGAAGATAGCAGGTAGAAACTGATATTAGTACAAGCACTGGATTGCAAATGGCTTCAAGATCAACGCCTGAAGAAGCCCCCGATCTTAGGTCCAGGATGTGGATTTTGAATCAGAAGGTTGATAATCCCATGGATAAGGAAGCAAACAAGCTTCGCTATGGATATAATGAAAAGGTGTGTCCATCTGTTGCTTTGAAATCCTCCCTAATGCATGTAGGACCTTACATAGAATACTAAAGCAGTATTATTGGTTATCAAAAGACCGAACAAGCAAAGTTGATTCTTTGTCCATTGCTTCTTTAGTATTAGATAATGTTTCTTGGATAACTTTTATGCATTCTTCAGGTTATGATCAATTGAAATTGTTTAAGCCAAAGCAAATATACAATTCTGTGCAGAAAGCAAGATATAATGTAGTAATTACCCAAGAGAAAGCCCTGTAGTGCTATATTATCTTATATCCAAATAACTGGAACTGTTTATGATAAAATACTTTTGGCAATAAATATGCTTTTGGTGGTGAGCTTGAAGTTGGAATCCTTATTGCATGCGGGACCATATATAGAATACTAAAGCAACATAAATCTTTGTTCAAAGACTAAACAAGCGAACATTGATGTTTCCATAGATTCTCTATTATTGGATACTGTTTTTCTGCTAGCTCTTCTTTCATTCACTTGAGATGGACCAATCCCTAAATGTTATCCCATCCGTGGCCCTCCAAATTATATGCTGTCAGACATAAAGAATATTTAATGTATATCGTCTGCATCTTACTTTTCTCCTTTTGTACTTGTATATTATCATTTGGTTGTAGGAAATACGGATAGAGACATCATATATGGGGACATGGAATTTTGTCGGCTTGAGACTGAGAAATCTTTGATCTGTTTTTTTTTTTTTATTTAATGCAGAAAACTTCAACTGTATTACTCATGAGGCTTGCCTTCCAAAGCCTTGGCGTGGTCTTTGGAGATTTAGGCACATCTCCATTGTATGTGTTTTATAACACCTTCCCTCGTGGAATTGAAGACCCAGAGGATGTGATTGGAGCTCTATCCGTGATTATATATTCACTTACACTTGTACCTCTCATCAAGTATATTTTCATAGTTTGTAGAGCAAATGATGGTGGACAAGGTAATCTTTTATTTAAATTGTAGGTTGTAATTAAAACATAAGTAAACCATGATTAGCAGTGGCATTTAATAGTGAGAGGTGGATATCAAAAAGGCAAAACCAGTAATTTCCACATCCTCTGTAACTTGCATCACCAGAGATATGATTAAGCTAGAAAGAGAGGGCCATTATTGTCCAAATTCCAAGATAATTTAGATATTTAAAGAGACTTGAACAGTAACATAATTTCAGACCATGTTTACATTGATGGAGACCTTTTGAGCCACATTTACCTTGAACCAGAATGGATTGATTACACTCTAACGGAATTGATCAATTTCTTGCCTCACACCCTATGATTGATTTCCTTCTTTGAACAAGCATTTGTTGATACTTATTTACCTTACTGTCCTTTTTATCCATGTTAACTTCATATTTTCTGTACATAATATAACCTTACTTACAAGGTGCTTCGATGATACATAATACAACCATACTTATGAGGTGCTTTAATGATAGCATGGCATCCTCTGAGTCTTTAGGATTTACCTGATGTTTGCAGGTGGAACCTTTGCTCTCTATTCGTTACTCTGTCGTCATGCAAACATAAAAACTATTCCTAATCAGGACAGGACGGATGAGGAGCTAACAACTTACAGTCGTTCTACATTTGATGAGAAATCCTTTGCTGCAAAAACAAAGAGATGGTTAGAATGTCGATCATCTAGAAAGAATGCACTTCTAATTCTAGTTCTTGTTGGATCTTGTATGGTTATTGGGGATGGAATTCTTACCCCGGCTATATCAGGTACACACTCCTTCCTGCTTGGCTTAATTTCTGTGTCTATTGATGAACGGTTCATGTTGAAATCAGCTCCACAACCAATAGATCTAAAAATGGCTTTAATTTTCTTTACTAAATGCTCCAACTCACTTGTGGGCTAAGTCTCCGAAGGAATCAGGGTTCACAGATTTAGGAGCTACAATATTGGTGATTCCGCTTCGTGTATGGATAGAATTTGCTTCAATATCATGCTTTCACTTTTGTTGGGGTTGGGTTTTCTGACCTTCATTCAATGAAGTTCGGAAGCATAATTAAATCTACTAAGATGTCTCTCAAGTTCACCAATTCTATTCCAATAACTGTTGCTCTAGTCTATCTCCTGGTATCTATATATAACAGCAAAAAAATAATTCTCTTTCAACATAAATTACTGAGGTCACTGAGATTTCAGATAGTCTTGGTTATTGATTCCTCAATCCTACAGCAGAAAGTTGCTTTCAATATATCGGTCCTTTGTTCCTTAGTGACAATTAATAAGCCCAACAAACAATTGGAAATTCAGGGAATCAGTTTTTGGTCATTTGTTAGATTTGGTTACAATACTGCATGGGAAATACTCAAGTCATGCACCATAACGGCACCTCTTATTTTTATATTTCAGCTTCCATTGTAGAAATATGTGAATGTTTGCGAATTTCTTGTGAATATAATGTCATTCCTGAGTGAATTGTTGGTATTTGTAAAACTCATTTTGAGCTTTCATCAAATATAGTCGTGATAGGTAATTGAAAGTTTGGTTTTCAGAGATGTGTTACATTTGGTTTTATCATGAAAACTGTATGCCACCCTTGTAATTTGACATGTCTGCACAAGTTTTTCTTGCACTGACATCAATACATTAAGTTTGTTTGGCATATATAATAAAAAAGGCTACTAAAAATTTTGCTAAGTTCAGTATTGCTACTTTATTCTCTTCTTCATCCAAAATTTCTCTAAGAATAAACAGTTTTGCAGTTCTATCGGCTACAGGTGGAATTAAGTTAGATCATCCCAACATGAGTGAAGGTAATTGAACTTTCTTTAATCTAGTAGAAAACTCTTCATCTCTTTCATCCTATAGGTTGTAACAGTTGTTTTTTTCACATTTGTAGATGTTGTGGTACTTGTTTCTGTGGCAATATTAGTTGTATTGTTCAGTGTGCAGCATTATGGTACAGATATAATATCTTGGCTCTTTGCGCCAATTGTTTTCACTTGGTTTGTTGTTATTGGTGGCATTGGCATATTTAATATCTGCAAGTACAACAGCAGTGTATTAAAAGCTTTCTCACCTGTCTACATATATCGGTATTTTAAGAGGGGAAGATTAGATGGCTGGACTTCCCTTGGAGGGATCATGCTGAGTATAACAGGTAATCTTTTTCAGATAACTTCATCAATCATCTTTTTTCCAGTGTAATATGAATGAAAACAATGAGGGTAAATTATAGTGATACCTTCTGAAAATTATCAAAATTACATTAACACTCAACAATAACATACTTGCACTCTTAAAAAATGTTACTACTGCAAAATTTCTCATCCAATGCAATACTAAGTCAATCTTTTGCTGTGTATACAATTGTAAATAATCTTATATCAATTCCACGACTTGATTTGCTGTGGACTAATTGCTGAAATATTAAATCAATCAAGAAAAAACCAAAATCAAGTGATGGATCGACCTAAAAAATATAACAAGTTTATATTAATACAAAAGACCATCTTGGTATTGTGATGGGGAAAATTTTGGCAACATCAACATTTGTGGTGTCAGCATAAATTTGAAAGTTTTCAGGGGGTGTCAATGAAATTACCAAAGTGAAAATTGGTGAATCAACCAACTGCTTTCTGTCATATGTACAGGTACTGAAGCAGTTTTTGCTGACTTGTCTCATTTTTCGGTGCCATCCATACAAATTGCTTTTACGACGATAGTTTTTCCATCCCTTTTATTAGCCTATTCTGGACAGGCTGCATACCTTTTGGAAAATTCCAATCATGTAGTTGATGTATTTTACCGTTCAATTCCAGGTTTGATCTTTCTTCCATTTTGTATTAGCAAACTCATTTTTCATATTGCTGGATAAACCTTGTGCAAAGAACATAAAGTTGCTTCGGCCTGGAATATCTAGTTCTAGGAAAACATAAAATTAGGATATATAACCCTATATCCTCTACAAACGGTCTTGCAAAGTAGCACAAGAATGAGAAACATGTTAGGATAATGTTTTCTGATGGAAACAAAAAAAGTGAGTTACATTTTGGAACATCTGGAATAATAAAAAACTACTTTGCATTGATTGCTGTTTTTATGTTTCTGCATGATTTAAATTTGTAGTGTATCAGCAAGCTCTTTCATAGGGTACTGCAGTTGTTATGAAGAAGAAACTTTCATGAATTTATATTTAGAACATAAAGAGCAAGTTTCAAACTTATATTCCCCACCCTCCCCCCAGGATAGGCTTCCGAGAATAACTAAGATCTTTGTCATTTAAATAGCTTATAATATATTGGAAAAGCTTTTTATTCAAGCAAGCTGATGGCAGTTTACACTAATTTAAACTAAGATGAGAGTAAGAAAATAGTGTTCAGATACACCTTACAAGAAATGAATTTTCATCAAACTTTTTCAACTCATACCATAACTAACTGAAAAGCTTGCAATTGGAACTGGAAGAATGCGTAGTGCTGTATCTCAATGATCTGTCTTTGTACAGAGGCCATATACTGGCCAGTATTCCTTATCGCAACTGCAGCAGCCATTGTTGCGAGTCAGGCTACAATCTCTGCAACCTTTTCATTAGTGAAGCAGGCTCTTGCTCTTGGCTGCTTTCCAAGAGTCCATGTTGTTCATACATCAAAGAAGTCCCTTCACCAGATATACATACCGGATGTTAACTGGATTCTCATGATTCTGTGTGTTGTTGTAACAGCAGGATTTAAGAACCAGACTCAAATCGGCAATGCTTCAGGTAAACTTTTCATGGAAACAAAAGAAGAATGTTTGGCATTGCTAATGAACTTCTAAAACATGTTTAGTAGAAAAAAACGTGAAAAATGTTTCATTCATGGTTAATAAATTTAAGATCCATAACCAGTTCATCTGAAAGTCTATACTTATTAGATTTCTTCTTGTTCTGTAATTACTACATAACATGCCCCCTTAATAAATAGGGAGTATGCAAAGGTTTGAACTCAATACTTTTCATCTGATGTCAAGATAAATTTCAGGACCACCTGCTCAGACTATTTTCTGAGCCCTATGTTTGCCACTGTTCTCTTTCTTCTAGTAGTGGCAACAGAAATTTAAAATTGATGTTGCTCTTTGGAAACACTTTTTTACCAGTAAATTTTCAAAGTATAACTCTCTTAAGTATTTTAAAATTTGAAAAGAGCAGTATCATTTTCCTTATTATATTTATTTTCTTTTCCTTTGTTTTGGTGAATCATAGTAATTCTCTTTTCCCTACTTCAAATCAAAAAGTAGAAAATGCAGTGAAAAATCTTACATGCTAAGAATCGCAATGCTTATGAAACAAAAATTTTATGTTAAAACAGGGACGGCAGTTGCAGTTGTCATGCTTGTAACCACCTTTCTAATGATCTTAGTCATGATATTGGTGTGGCGATGCCATTGGGTTCTTGTCTTTATCTTCACGGTCTTATCGCTGATTGTTGAGGGCACATACTTTACTGCTGTCTTATTCAAGGTCGATCAAGGTGGATGGGTTCCTCTTGTAATTGCAGCAGCCTTCTTTCTAGTTATGTACGTGTGGCATTACGGGTCAATGAAACGATATGAATTTGAAATGCAGAGTAAGATTTCAATGGGTTGGATTCTTGGTCTAGGTCCCAGTTTAGGGCTGGTAAGAGTTCCAGGCGTCGGGCTTGTGTACACCGAGCTGGCAAGTGGTGTACCCATCATATTCTCCCATTTCATCACTAACCTACCAGCCACTCATTCTGTTGTCATCTTTGTCTGTCTCAAGTACCTTCCTGTCTACACGGTTCCAGAGGAAGAGAGGTTCCTCCTGAGACGTATTGGACCAAGGAGCTTCCACATGTTCCGTTGTGTTGCCAGATATGGATATAAGGACCTTCACAGGAGAGACGATGAATTCGAGAAGAGGCTATTTGATAGCCTCTTCATGTTTGTTAAAGCTGAATATATGATGGAAACGTGCACGGAATCGGGATACAGCTTAGTTGACCAGCAAAATCAGCAGTCCAACCCCCAAGATGCTACCTTTTATGATGACATCGATACCCTTTCCTCCATTGTGGATCTCACGGTAACATCTGTCGAGTCGATTGTGCCTGTCGAGTCTCCTTCACATGATAATCCTAATCCAAGGTCTTGCACAGAGGGGGTACACCAAGACGAACTCGATGAGCTAGAATTTTTGAGCAGTTCTAGAGCTGCTGGTATCGTTCACATCTTGGGGAACACATCAGTAAGAGCAAGTAGGGAGTCAAGTGTAATTAAAAGGATAGCCATTGACCGTATATACGCAATTTCTGCGGAAACTATGCCGTGAGAATAGCGTGATACTCAATGTTCCTCACGAGAGTCTCCTAAATGTTGGGCAGATCATTTACGTTTGAATGCGATATTGTTGAATAATCACACCTAGCAAATGATCTATTGAATAAAAGGATGTGCATGGATGCATGTTACCGTGACCATCCAGCTTGTACTGACGGATTGTTAGAGTGGGGGCTGTCCTTGCGTTCAGATTGTTGCTGAGACAGGCTGTTTTGAGTAGTATACTTAGCTGTACAGAACCGAGAATACCATAATTTTGCATGTTCTGCTCATTCGAAGACCAAGTCCAGGGAAAAAAAAAAACACTGAAAGTGTATTGTTATCCAGGACAAGGATAAACTCCAAGAGATTAAAAGAAGGAAGGGATTTCAAAATCTTGAACTGTATGTCGATCCCGCCATTTGTAATCCAAGTGTATCTTTAGTTTCTGCTAATGCTTCACCATCTCTAGAACAAATGACAGTCGAATCAATCAGTGATGATGTTCTTCCTAATCCTGTGAAATTTGTCACTCTATTCTATCATCTACTCTCGCTTTTACTTATCTTTATCTGTTTTCTTTTTTCCCCGCACGCGTTCATACCATCTTGATCAAGTCAAATTAATCACGCGTTTAAAAGTTCATTGATCAAACTTGTAACTCAAAATATTGAACGGATGCTACTGCGGAAGAATGTGGCTTTCTTTTGAATTTCACGTTGTACTTAAACTTACATGCTGATCACATTGTCTAAATAACCCACCCTTTGGTCTGAACACAGGAGTTGTCCATTTTGTCCAGCCATTGAAGCATTTTTTAAGGTTTATCCTAGACATGTTGCTATGAGCACGACATGATTCAATCTCTAGCCGATTCATTAACGAACACGTTAAACCATGTACTGTATTATCAGTTTCTCTTACGATAAAAATCATATCTGTTTCACTTTTCAGAAATTTCTATCACAATGATATATTTTTCCTAAAACCAAATTATCAATTTCGTTCGATTAAAAATCATAACAACTTCGCTTTTGAGGAATTTCTATTATAACCATACCTTTAATTATAAATACTTATTGTATTGTCAATTTCTTACAACAAAAATTTTAACTACTTTGCTTTTGAAAAAATTTCCAATCATAGCCATATCTTTTCTGTAGTGCAAAACTACAGATGTGCAACCTACTAAAAATAATAACTTCTTACATCATATTGCGATTTTAATAAGTAGATGAACCCTATTTTCGTGTTATGGTAATAATCACCGTTTCTCCAGACAGAAACATATGTGAGAACAACGTTTGGTGGGGTTTCTCTTTTCCATCTCCCTCAGCTACATCATCAGATTCCTCTGGGTCTTATCGTAACTAGCATATGTATAACCGGTTCATAAACAAACATGGAAAAAGACACCATCATTAAACACTTAGGTAAAGCACACGGCCAAACATATCCTGGAGAATTTGCTAAAATACTTGCTGTAGTTACCCCATTAGAGTTCCACCATAGCTATATATCTACATCACTGCATAATAATTCAGTCGATTAATTTCAGGTGAACTCATTTCGATTCATTATCTAACATGTTGTGTAAATCCGAACATGAGCCAAGAAGATTTTGTGGCTCTAACAGGTTACATTTATAACATAGCAGATCCAGATATTGGACTAGAGACTCAAGTTACGGTGATAAGTTAGCAGGTTAGCAAGTCATAACAAGGAGCTTTTCGCTTAATAGTATATTTGACGGTATAATCGTCTCTTCAACTGTAACAATTTACTATAATTGTTGCCTTTTTTGGTGATAAAGATGATAATTATTTTGCTTTTTAAGATTTTTTTTATTTTTTATCATAACTATGTCTTTTACCGCAATGGCTTACTATATTATTGGTTTTTTTTTTTTTTTTGACAAAAATTATAACTAATTCATTTTCGAGAAGTTTACTCTCGTTTGATACCATAGTTATGCAACCTACTAATGTTAATAACTTCTAATAGTAAAATATAATTTTAATAATTAGTTGAACTACACACTATAAATTCTCAAGTATATTGGTGTAAATTGTAATTAATATATAATTTAGTAGACAATTGTTATTGTCAACCTTTCTAATCTTAACAATTATCCATCAAATAAGATGTAGACTAAGAGAGAGAGAGAGAGAAGGGGAAGGAATGAGTCAAATAAGATGTAGACTAAGAGAGAGAGAGAGAGAAGGGGAAGGAATGAGGAAAAGGAAAGATTTGGACATGACGGGCATGGGGTTGAGGAGTTGAAAACGAAAGGAGAAGGTTAAATTCACAATTTGAGAAGAATTTTATTCCGTTATTGTATGTCTAAATTTGTGAGAGGTGATCTCAAAATAACTTGTTTTTAAATGACTAATATACTATTTTGCTTGCTTAAACAATATAATAACTATTCTACTTATAATAATATTAATATTCAAACCCATCATAGACTTAGTTAACATTTATACTTAACTTAAACTTGATGACTTGAGTTCAATTAAGTTCACAAGCAAATCAAATAAAACATTATGAAATTAAAATTTAACTCAATTAATTACATAAGTAACTTGAGCTTAAACTCGATTCTGCTGCTGTTGAGATGAAATTGAGTAAATATGTAAATGAAATTCAAGTAGTTTGCAAATAGTTTGACTCTTTTTCATCCTCAACTCTCATTTTTTATTTTGAATAAATAGCAAATATTCCCTTATGTTTACTTTATATATGCTTAATCATTTTATTTTTGAGATTGAGCATTTATAGCTCAAATTTTTGAAAAATGAGTTTTTGAACCCAATTTCCTATTTTATCATTCAATAAAATGATGAAAAATACTTAAAATTAAAAAATAATAAAATCAAGGACACAATATGATCATATGGGAGCCTAAATGCAATATTTCTAGAGATTTGGAATGTAAACACTCAATTTTAAAGATAAGGGGAATAGGGGTATTCATAGTTTAGTTCAGTTAAGGGGCTTACTTGAACCAAACTACATTTTAAATGATTAGTTTAAACCACTATTGAATTGGATTGCTTTTAACAATTTGTGGCTCTAAACCGAATCACTTTAAGTGCAATTTGGCTCAATTTAGTTCAATTTGAGCCACCTTTAAAAAAAATCTAATTGTCTTAATCACATTTTACTGTATATAATACTCATTTATCATTCTAGTTTTTACTTGTACAAATTTGATGCAAGATTTCAAGTAAGAAAAAAATTTAACAACCGCATTTACATATATGCATATTATGAAAGAAGTATGGATACTTGTTCTCCTCAAACAAGCTCGATGTAAATTGCTTATTACATCATCAACATTACCTAATAAACAAGCAAAGAAGAGAAGAACTTTGAAAACAATAAAATACTAACAAGCTACTCCTAGTGAAAAATGATCACATATCTCATCCAACTTTGAGTATTTAAGTTCAATTATACTCTCTACTTAATTTTGAATATTTAAATATTTTAGACAACTTGAAATGAAGAGAAAAAAACAAACAATTCAATACTATTTTTTTTTCTTTTAAGAAGTAATTTGATTTAAATTCAAGGTAGTTCATATCAATTTAACCTTCTGAACCGAAGCCCAAATCATTTGTATATTTTTCAAACCGAAACTAAGAAATGAAACAATTATACAAAGAGGTTAAAACTATGCCCATCACGACTGATAATACAATTTGAATCTCATTCAATTCGAAACGTGTGCATAGAGACAAGGTTCGAAAGTAATTCAATGTAAAACATTTGATCAAATATGATGTAATAGGATATCGATTGACATGATTATAGCTGTAAATAAATCATAATTAGTCAATTATATAGTCATAATACTAACCCAAACTGCGAACCAAAGGTACAAACCAGCAACGCTAAAGAACATCTCTAGTCAAAATATACATGAAAAAAAAAAAAAAAGAGAGAGTGAGATGAAATAATCGTGTTTTTCAATTATTTTTTTAGTTTGTATTTCGTTTGATCATATTCTAATATTAACAAATAAAAAAAAAAAGATAGAACAAGATAATACATTTAAGATTTTTTGTGATAATATATAATTAAAGAAGACACAAATAAAATATACATTTTATTGGAGAAACTTGGTCCACAGAAGTAGTTATGTGACTGTGGATTCATTATATGGGAGTTGTCTGCCTGTGATACTTAGCAAGTGCAGAGGAAGCAAAATGGAAATATATCTGGTCCACGTCCAGATGACACCAACTCCTTCCTTTATGTGGGCATAACTTTAATGTTTTCCTATATATACTATAAATTTGAAGTTGTTCAACTAATAAAAATCCTGAAATGCATGTATTAAACCTATTTAGTAGGTTTCTAACAACATGTGTTTACTAAAAAATTTCTTTTTTTTTTTTTGTTTTAATTGTGGATTATATATATGCAACTAAACTAAAACTGTTTTCATATTTGAACCATTCCATACACATAGAGTGAAAAGTGGAAGTAAATTAAGAATTAGTAGATCTGTTTAACACATCATACATGTCATTCAGTGCACCTAATTTAATGCGTTACCAAGTTACATAATGAAAGTAATTTTCTTTTTTATTCCAAAATTATAGAGGGGATTGATGATGAAACTTCTAAATGCATAAAACAAATAATGAAATAGTTCATACCAATGATTTTATTTTATTATTATTATTATTATTATCGTTTTTTTGGGCATATATTGTGCTAATTGGTACTTGAAAATATTGATTATTGATTGGTTTCGCTCATGTATTTAATGATTTTAAGATTCATCTTGATCCTTACGGACATCATTTCCTGCATTGTTGATTTCTTAAGTAAAAAAACCTAATGCAATTGCCATGCAAATACACTTGCATGCTTTATTCACAATGAACTTCATATTACTAAAATCACTTACTCTATGTATTTCCCGATTCCCAACAAAACTCCTTACTGTTAAAATCTAGGGCCGATGTTGTTCCATTATAATTTCTTCTATGTGTCATGTTTTTATAAACTTGTCTATTATATGGTCCCATAGTGATATATGTTATGTTTTATAAACCTGTCTATCATATGGTCCCATAGTGACTGTAGTTTTTTTTTTTTTTCCAATAAAAATTGTAATTGCTGTGCTATTTGATTTTTGAGGGCTTCTTCTTCTTTTTTTTTAATAATTTTTATCATAGCTGTATCTTTCACTGTTATTAGAAGCCACAATTATGAAGCATAGTAAGGTTAATGGTTTCTGATGATAAAACATGATATCAATAATTACTTGAAACAAATACCATAATTGTTGTCTCATTAAGCAATACTCAACCATTTGATAGAACTATTTTGTTAAAGCCCATGTGTGCAAATGGATTGGGAAAAGCTAAACGTTTAATCCAAAAAAAAAAAGTGGATTAGGGTTAAAAATTCCAATCCGTTTTAAAACTAAATTATTTAATTTAATTCATTTAACCCATGATTTAAAGCAAGTTACTTCGTTATAGGGTAGAATGGTCTACTTATCTAAAAAAAAAGAGAGTAATGTAATCTTAATTATGGTAAAGCCATTGCATTTTACATAATTGTTCATGAATTAATCTTATATTTTCTTTTGGGATTTGTTTTCTTTTGTTGTAAGTGATGAGTAATATAAGTTTAATTAAGGTAACACTCGGACTATGCTTTTGTTTGAAGTGCTATGTCAATTTTCGGATTGGGAATTGGGATTGTCCATTTCTTTCTCCGATTTGGATATCCCATTATTATTTTGTCTTTTAATTGAAAAAATAACAATTATAGTTAATAGGTTCATTTTATCATATTAAGTTTAGTTTTTTTTTTTTTTAAAAAAAAAAAACTTTGTGGGCGGTGTCCATGTAATTAATCCACTAAAATATATAAATAAATTAAATAGATTGTATTAGCTTATTTAACCCACTAAAAGGTATTATTAAATTAAATGAACTAGTTAGTGAGTTAGACTATTTAAACCTTCAATCTATGGTGCGAAGGGTTCGACCAAAATTTTTAATTTATTTAATCCTAGCGTTAAAGTAGATCAAAGCGAATTAGCTCGTTTAACCAACTTGAATAGTTGAATATGTCTTATTGTAACTATGTTTGTTCAACCAAAACATAAATTAAAAAAAAGAAAGAAAGAAAGAAAAATACATATCTATAAATGCTAAACCAAAATATGATGCCAGGCATGTCGTAGAGCATTTGCTAGAATACTTACTATAGTTATCCATTAGTTCGACCATAACTATCTGTATCACTTCCTGACAATCCACGTCTCTTGCAAGGTTCTTCATTTAAAGAACAGGTCTAGCTAACAGCTCCTTTCTATTAATAAGATCTAGGCAAGCCAATGGCTTATTTGATTCTCTCTTTTTTAAAGTAGTTTTAATTACTTTATCATTATAGTAAGTATGTAGAGGCATGCTTTTTATAGTTCAAAGGTCTAAAATCCTTGTTTTGAAAGAAAAAGGATAAAGGTTAAAATTATTGACACAACCTATAAATTCGTATATAAATTTAACTTGTATAATCTTATATAAATATGATATAATCTCATACTATAATCTTATGTCGTAACAACTTATTATAATTATGTTGGTTTTTTCTAATAATGATTATATTACTTTAATTTTAAGATTTTTCGATCATAACCATATCTTTTACTATAACAGCTTATTAAATTGTTAGTTCTTTCGACAAAAATCATAACTAAGTTACTTTTGAGAAATCACGTTCATAACGGTATCTTTCACTATTATTTGAAATTACAATTATCCAACTTATCAAGATTAACAACTTTCAATGGCGAAAGGTGATTTTTATAGTTAGCTAAACAATATATTATAATTATCATTTTTGTCAACTGTAATCAACATATGATTTAGCGAGTAATTTCATTAACTTTTCTAACCGTTCCATTAAACCATCTTCATATTATGACAATGGTCATTTGTTTGAGCAATATAAATAAAACTAGAACAGTATCTATTTGTAAATGTCAACATAAAAGCATGCCAACCAAACCACTTAAACACTTACTATTTTAACCATAACTACCTTTTTTATTAGAGTTTGTTGTGTCTTTTATAAGGAGAACACATATGGTAGCTACTTTTAAACATCACATAGGATGAGAGGAACAATTGCTATTTCTATTTTGGTTGAATGGAAGTAGAAATGAAGAAAGAGCACATTATAGAGCTTATAAAGTATAAACAGCCATGAAAAAAGCTAGAAGCAACAAATAATTAAGCAATTGAATTCTCCACAAAACAAATTCTATTAAAGCACTTTGTTTAGCTTGTATAAGAGAAATCGAGAAAGAAGCAGCAGCTTAGGTAGGAAGGAAGGAAGGTTAAGAACGGGAAGGGCACAAGGACTGAAGTAGGAGTCTATGAGGGATAGCCTCTTCAAAAAAAATAAAAAAAAATCTATTTTAATACTTTGCTTTTAGATAAACTTAGAAGAAGAGAACTCCAATATTCTATTTTTTAGTTTTTGGATGTTTTAGTTTTATTATATTTAATATCTTTCTTATTGAGTGCTGTGTGTGCATTTTTTTTTTTTATAATTTTCATCAAGAGCAAAAGAGTCATATGATGGTCTAAAAAGCACATTTTTAAAGATTTCTTTTTTTTAGGCAAAAAAGAAAAATTCTGACAAAAAAAAATATCCAAATGCTCGAAATTAAAGATACAATGGCTAAGAAATAAGATGATGAAGAAAGAGCATAGTATTAATACTAATAATTTTTTAACACGTGATCGCAATAGTAAGTATTTTTTGAAAATTACCATTTATATTTTCATGTCTCACAATTTTAGTAATATTTATATATCACTAATCGATTTATATGATATATTAGTACCATTAAAATCATTCTCCCTAGAGAGAAAATTGGCACATAGAAAAAAATAGCTAAAAAGGACTATGGATTTGCAAATTGCAATATTAGAGAGTTCTATGTTTGTGAATTATAGGCCAGCCACCATCAACTGTAGAGGAAGCAAAATGGAAACCTATCTGCTCCATTTCCAGTCCATACAAATACCAAAGTCCTTTCCTTTTTTATTTGGGTACCTTTACATACCAATTCAATGTTCATCTATGTATTCTGTAATTTTGATGTTTCAACTATTGCAAATGCTAACATGCATTAACCTTAAACCTATTTAGTATAGGTTCATAACAACATTAGTTTACTGACAGATTTCTTTCCTTTTTTTATTTTGGATTATTTTCCTCTCAATCTAGTATGGGGAAAGGTAGAAAAAAGAAGAAATAAATTGGTTTCATATAACTGAACTGTTTCCTCATTTGAACCTTTCCATACACACCTAGAGTGAATGGTGGAAATAAATTAAGAATTAATAAATCTGTTTAATACATGCCATTAAAATGCATTGGTACTGGACACGTAATCGTACAGGTTTATTAATCAAAGTAGTTTTCCATTTTAATTCAAAATTATAGAGGGGATTTATGATGAAACTTTTTTAAAAACATAATAATACCTATGATTTTTTCGGCATATATTTGTTTTAGTCGGCATTTGAGAAGATTAATTATTAATTTTTTCCTCCCATGACTCTTGTACTTGACAAAAATAGTGGAGGATTTAAGTATTAATAGCCAAGTTACTTATTTGAATGGATAAAGAAAGATTAAATTACAATTTAATAGAAATTGAATAAAGATATAATAGCTATTATATGACTATTACTTTATTTAGTTAATACAAAAATGAATAATAAATAAGATGGAAGAATAAAAATAAATTATTTATTATATTCCTAAATATATACCTTTTTTGACTTTTCATAATCAATGTAGGCTCAACATAACATACGAAGATAATACATTTTATGATAAAGATGATAAATTGGTCATTGAATATCAATTCATGAGTTAGAAACGTGAATTACTATTAAATATTTTAAGTAGTAATTTATTGGAAATAATTATTCATTATTTAAAATTTAACTGAATAGCCATTCCTTCCACATGAATATGTAGTAAGAATAGAATTCCGTATTTTTTAGCTATAATTATGGGTGCAATTGTTAAAATTAAGCCCTAATGAATGTTCCAAAAAAAGTTCAGAAAAAAATAAATGCTTTTTTATGTTCTTGTGCCAAGTGTGATATATTTAATTAGGTACTAATTCATGGTTGTTACTACTTTGCTTTTAAAGTATTTTCAATCATAACTATGCTTTGAGTGTAACGACTTACTAAATTGTTAGTTTCTTTCAGCGAAAATTATAACTAACTCTCTTTTGAGGAGCTACGATTATATCGGTATCTTTTACTGTTATGTGAAACTACGGCTATACAACCTAATAAAGTTAATAATTTCTAATCGTAAAATTTGAATTCAATGAACAATATTATTATAATTGACATTTTTTGTAAGCATAGACTATAATTAATATACAATTTAGCGGGTAATGTTTTTCGTTAGCTTTTTTTTTTTACTATTTCACTAGACTATTTTCATCATTTGTCCGAACAAGACATTTATCAAAAATAGAAAGATACTTAGAAAAAGTAAAAAACCCATGGATTCGCAGTATTAGGGTTCTATGTTTGTGATAAAGCTCAGCAAATGTAGGGGAAGCAAAATGGGAATATATCTGTCCAATGTCCAGATGACACCAGCTCCTTCCTTATACAAACCAATTTAATGTTCTTCTATGTATTCTGTAATTTGATGTTCCACCATTTTCCTTACAATTTGAACCTTTCATACACACCTAGAGTAACTAGTGGAAAGTAATTAAGAATTAGTGAATCTGTTTAATTACATGTCATTCAAATATACATCTAATTTAATCCATTAGTGATGCACTTGTAATTTTACAGATTTATAGAGGGGGTTGATGATTAAATACATAAAAGAAATAATGAATATAGTTCATGCCAATGATTTTTTGGGCATATGTTGTGTTATGCTAATTGGTATTTGAAAACATTAACTATGATTTTTTTGCCTACTTGTACTTAAAAAAATAATGGAGCATTTAAGCACTAAGTATAGAAGTCAGTACTTTTTAATAGCAATTATGGATGCAATTGTTAATATTAAGCCCTAACATATGTACAAAAAAAAAAAAAAAAAGAGCACTCGAAAGATGGTTTCATGTTCTCTATTTATTTATTTCTTTTTTTAATACCAAGCATACTTAGTAAATTTAATTAGGGCCAGATTTTACTCGAGGAGAAGTAAGATTTACGGTGAAAAATATAGTTCGGCAATGTAAATTAATAATCACTCTTTTTTCCCCCTCAAAGTTTTCAAGTGCAATGTCAAAAAATCCCTATATTGTGATGCACTTCAGTCTCATTAGTTTTAGTAATGTATTTATGATACGTTTGATTGATTTTATAAAGATATAATAAAATGATTATTTTTCTTTTATAAATTTATTCTTATATTTGATTAGTGAAATAATTATTCAATAGAGTTATTTTAAAAAGTAGTTAAACCACATGCTATAGTTGTCGTTTCTAGGGCGTAACATGAAATGAATACATAATTTAACGGACAATCTCGAATTTCCTCGACTTGTTGAACTATTTTCATCTTAGTGTTTTTTCGAACAAAATATAGATATAAATAAAAAGATATTTACATGTAAATATTAATATAAAAGCACATCAATTAGGCCATATAATATATATTTAAATACTTACTATAATTATACACTAATTGAACCATAACTAACCAATGGATTGGAACTAGCAATGTCTTTTTTGCAAGGAGACCACATAAGGGTAGCTACTTTTTGACATCACATAGGATGAGAGGAACAATTGCCCTTTTGGTTGAATGGGAAGTAAAAAAGAAGAACGAGCAGAGAAGGGAGCACAGTATAAAGTAAAAGGAAAAGCTCGAAGCAACAAATCAACAATTAAATTCTCCAAACATTAGTCAAAACTAAAGCACTTTTGTTTAGCTTTGTATAACACAAACTGAGAACAGAAGCAGCAGCAACTATATATATATTATATATATATAAAATGTATGTATGTATTCTAAAAAGAGTCGTGGATACGAATTCCTCGAGTAGAGAGTAAAAACACAAACATGGTATAACATATGCAGAGACCCTTCTCTGTCTCTGTGTCTCTCTGCGTGTTTCTCTGAGAAAGGTGAAGCCTTTGCTTAGGGAGGAGAGAGAGTGGGGGAGAAGGAATGAGGAAAAGGGGAGAATTGGATATGAAGGGCGCGGGGGCTGAAGTTGGAGTTGGAACTGAAAGGAGGAGGTTCCACGTGGCAAGTTGCAACTGGTTACGTGCATTGAAGAACAGGAAACGAGGAAGGTACTAATTTTTACAAAACAACAACATACATACATGTCTCGGTCTCTCTCTCTCTCTCTCTATCTATCTATTCTTTCTCTCTCTTTACTGCCACAACAGCCAGCAATTGCCTTGCCAAAAATTGGAATACACAAAATCCACATCGAAATCAAGCAGTAACAAGTATGTATTTAAATGAATATCCATACATAAGACGTGATGTAAATGTGAGATGTGAAGGGGTGTGAGTTTGTTTGTGTTTGTGTGTGTGTGTGTGTTGGTTGCCATGTAAGTAACCCCCGGTCCTCGTCCTACGAGCCCGGAATCGACGTATGCTTTTGCCCTTTTTCTCTCTTTTTCCTATCCTCTCTCTATTTATTCATAATTATAAAATTTTAATTATTTTATATAAATATAAGTGTTGTTTTGGTTTTGGTGCCCCCACATAAGCAAGCATAAGCACATCCTTCGCTTTCTCTTTCTCTCTCTTCCCCTCTCTCTCCCCCCTCTCGAGACCCTTTTCTGCTTCCATGCCCTAAATCTCTGACTCTCTTCCTCACATACTATACAGCAGAAACCTTTAATCCCGTAGCGTAATTGGAGTTGGTTTTGATCTTTACTTGTATAGATTGCCAAGTTCGAAGATTTAATCTTGGGTATTGTTTTTTTTTCCTTTATTCTTTTTTTTTTGTGTGTGTGTGTGTAATAGCTTGTTGTGGGTGTTTAAAGTTCGTGCATTTCTTATCTGGTTTGATTATGTGTTAGGATACTATTCTTGGGTTTATGTAAGATTTTTGTTTCTGTCATTGTTGTGTTTGATTTGATGTTGGTTGTGGTGGTTGTATAATTGGGGTTTTGGAAGAAATCTGGGTTTGGAGTTAATTTTGAAATGGGGTTTACTTTTCAGTGGAACATGTATGGTTACTTATTGCTTTGATCTTGACTTGATGGTTTGGATTTTAGTACTATCTGTGCTTGTTCATGGTTTTGTCTGCATAGTATGGAGTTTAAATAATGGAGTTGAGTGTGGCTTTGAAATGTGTCAGTTCAATATTTTGATTGGTATAGGAATGTGATTATCCATTTGGTTTTTAGTCAACTCGGCTAATTTAGTGGAATATGATTGCAGTAGCGGCAAAGTGTTTCTATTGTGATTCCATGCTTGTGAAAGTGCTGGCTGAATTCTAGGCTAAAATGTGATTTTTGAACTGGAACTGAATTTGCGTAATCTGATTGCTGTTGTCCCTGTGTCATTGGACGTATGTTGAATGACACATGCAATGGCTTATGAAGCACAGTTTGGTGGCTTTTATTAGCAGATACTGCTGATTTGCCGTTTAGATGGATAGGGCATCACTTTGATGTTAGGGTAATTTTTCACACAAAAGCTGATAAATGTCTACCTGCATGCTAATACACAAATACATGCACACTCTTTACCAGCCCACCCCCCCACCCCCAATTTATGTATTGAAAATGTGATTATTTGTGTTTCATTGTGTTGGCAAGTTCTTGTGAAACAGTTAAAATCTCTTGCACATTTAATTCTTCTAGCTGCATTTGAGTAGACTCTTTGTTTGCTTCTTATTCGATGGTGTTCTATCAGCAGGTACCGCGTTCACCTTTGGCTCAGAGATTGAACTTCTTCACATGGTTACTGCAAACTTGATATTTGATGTAAGAAAGAATTGAAGATGAAGGATGATAGCTCTTTGGCCAGCAAATTACTTGATAGAAACTGGGTATTGAAGCGGAAACGACGAAAGCTGCCTAGTGGATTGGATTCATCCAACAGTAATGATCAGATTTCAGCTCCAGCAGAATCTTTGAAGAAACCATCTTCTGCCAAACACCGGCCAAAAGTCGAGACCAGTGCTAATTTGGCAGTTTCTAAGAAGAAAGGAAATGATGGGGTAAGTTATACTGCATAAAAGCAGCTCACAGCTTTTGTATTCTTATCTGTGAAGGCTTCTCAGCTTTTCTTATTTATATGTCCTAATTTTTTTTTACACTCAAAGGTAAGTTAGGAATAACTTGTTTTCCTCTTATGATGGACTAGCATAATGTTCGGCTTTGTTGAATGCTTGGATTTTCAGATAATAGAACAGAAAAATTTAACTTTGGACTGGATTTACATTTTATAGAGGGTAATTCTTCTCATGCATATTGAGCAATGCAGCAATATCTCCAATGTCTATTACAGTACTCTCAACTTTGTAGTCTCCACTTTTATTAATTCTAACTTCAATCTAACTTTGAAGTCCTTCTCATGCTTGTTTTCCTATAGAGGTATCTCATATGTGCACTTTGGTGGGAAAGAAATAGGATGTTTATCTAGTTAAGTGATTATCTTTTAAATTGCTTCCAGGAATCCCCTACCTCCTTCCTGTTGCATGTTGGTATGTGTCTACAAACAGATGCGATCGTGTATATGGCTAGCTAAAAATCCTTGTTTGAATATGGTTTATTATTCCTTTTTTTGGGGCAGGGTTTTATATATAAAGTGTTATTCTGATTTCTTGTGTTTCTGGAATTCTAAGTTAAAAATCCCATGGATGAATATCTGTAATACTGAGAATGACTTTTCAGATACTTCTCTTCCTTGGATATGGAAAGCATTTAGCGTATTTTCAATTTTCAAAGCTGCCTAACTTGTAAATGCTTAATTGTTCTCCTTCCAGTATTACTATGAGTGTGTTGTCTGTGATCTGGGTGGGAATCTGCTCTGTTGTGATAGCTGTCCAAGGACCTACCATCTCCAGTGCCTTAATCCTCCTCTTAAGGTTGGTTAAAATAGTTTGATCCCACTCTTTTTCTTCAAATTGTTTGTGAAAATACTTTTTGTACATTCAGATGTTTACTTATAATCTAATGTCTTTAATTGTCATTTGAAGCGAATTCCATCGGGAAAGTGGCAGTGTCCAAAGTGCTGCCGGAAGAATGATCCAATTGAGCCCATGGGTAATCTGGATTCCATTTCAAAACGAGCTCGAACAAAGCTTGTCGGCACAAGATTCAATACATCATCAAGCACAGAGAAAATAGCCCAAATTCTGGGAAGCTCCGTCATTCCCAGAAAAAGGCCCTCCAGCAAAGTGAAATTTGCCTTAAATCCAGAAGCTGAACCTTCTGATGGAAAACCAGATGGGTCTCAAGTGGATGATGTGCATAGCACCAAGACGAGTCGCATAACTGATGTTGGTCCTACAAATGGTGAAAGTAACTCATCCCCTCCAAGTGTCGTAGATGAAAGTACAGCAAATATGTCTCAAACAGAAGCACTACCATCTAGGAAGTCATGTTCTTCCACCATGGATGATTCATTGGACTCTCAACCGGGGACTTCAAAACCAAATGATGAAGTCCCAGAGAGAAATCCTGATTCTTTATCTGATGCTGTTGATCCAGAACACCAAATTGTTCTTGCAATTGGTGCTGTTGCAAAAAAAATTAATAAGAGGAAACGCATCCAAAACAATGACATTCAGAAGAAGAGCAAGACTGATAAGGGAAAGGAAACAATTGATACTTCTCAGAAAAGTATATCTGAGAAAAAATCAGCAAAGCCAGTTAAGAAAAAAATTCCATCCAAAAAGAAAAAAAGCAATGATAGGAGAGGCCCCTCTGCTTCTAAGGAGAATGGTGGAGTGAAAAGATCTGGTGTGCTAAATAAGGAGGTATGCCTGCCATATCCATTCCTTTGGTCATTTGTATCCACTGTAAATGGATCATGTGTTAAAGTTTGTTTTGCAAGGTATTTGACATAGGAATTATATTGAGCTGCAGAACCTTGTGTCTTTTTCTGTTCATTACCTTTCTCTCTGTTTTGTTTTGCTGCTCAATTTTGGATACATACTTTTGTTAGCTCAAGTAAAAAGACACGGATGAATGAGCAAGAAAAGAGTTGTATTTCTTATTCTATTGCTTAGTGATTTACATCAATCCCAAAAATGGCCAATAAAAATTAATATATGCAATAAGGACTCTTTTGCTCTGTATTTCCAATCTGTATATCTGTTGCGATTGATTTGTCACCTTTTCAGTCAGTGTTGCATTTGGTAAAAAATTTGTCTTTGTTTCAGCTCTCTTTTCTCAGATATTTCTGTTCTTAATCCTCATCTTTTCCCATCCCTGCATTTTTTCTTCTCTCTTTCCTCTCTAAATCTCCTATCCAGATTTAATAACTATGAAATTATCCATGAACCTTGAGGCAACCTATGTTCTGATAGTGGAATTGGGAAAGCATTCTATCACTATAGATTTCATTTCTGTGTGCTTCTATTAGTACAAACATGAGGCAACCCGGCTTTTTTTAGACTTGGAGACTGTTAGGGATCTTGGATGTCAGTTGTGCTTTCTTTTATTTGCTTTCAAAAGTACCTTGGCTTTCCATGAGCTGTCCACGCTTTGATTATGATTTCTCCAGCCACAGGAAAACTCCATTAACTTCTCCGTTATTGTATTTACTTCGAGGGACATTCTGCATTCTGCTTTCTGTAGGTAGGAGTAGATTGTCATATACATCAGGTGGGTGTGCTATATCGGGCATCTTGGTTATGTTCTTGTTGACTGAATAAAGGAAATAATCTCTAGTATGGTAACCTTTTTCTTTGGTACCAGCTAGATTCTTTGAATTTTTTTTTTTTTTTTTGGGTTCTTAACATTTAGCAATTTTGTATGTTGTTTAGAAGCCTCCTCGGAATGTAAAAGAGATACATCTCCATCCTACAAAAGGAGATAATCATCTGGATGAAACAAACACACGTGGAAGCAGCATAATGGGTGAATTTCAGCAGGTAAGGCTGTCTCAGATTAAATCCCTTTTTTTCCCCCTCAAAATAATGTGGCAGTTATGTTCATGGGTGAATAAGATCATGGTGTTACCTTGAAACATGTTTCTCAGGTCGACCGGGTTTTGGGTTGTCGCGTTAAAGCTAACAGTGTAGATTCATCAAGCAAAGTATCAGAGACCATTGTAGATGACCTGCATTCAGATGTTTCGCTTGTTGTGATGAATCAAGACAAGTCGTTGGAGAAGAGTACTTCTGGTAAAAGTAAATTGGATGTTGGGAAAAGGGATGACCATGCTGATGATACTCAGGTAATGGCCCAGAGCTTGGAACTCAAAGAATGCATTTCCAGTGAAGTTAAATCTGAGAAAATGAATGTGTATCGGAGATCTTCTACAAAAGATTCTAAGGGTAGGAACACCACAGATATGTTGAGGAAGGGAAAAGTAGAATCGTCTCCTGAAACCACTGTTGTTGAGAAGCCTGATGACTCTTGTGAAGGAGCAAATGACTCGAGAAAAAGGGATAATGGGGTGGCAACTGATGCTAATGGGGCTAAATTGAAGAGATGTGAAAGTGACGTCTCAAAAGCAGTGGAAATCCAAATCTCTGGAGAAAGTCATGATAAAAATGCAATGGATGTGGAAATGAGAGTTGGTGCTGATTCCAAGGCCATGACTTGTTCACAAAAACTTGCCAAATCTGTAACTGTCAATGAAGAGCCCTCCTTGTATGAGTTTCTGGTTAAGTGGGTTGGCAGATCTCATATCCATAATAGTTGGATACCTGAATCCCAGCTGAAAGTTCTGGCGAAGAGAAAATTGGAAAATTACAAGGCCAAATATGGTACAGCAGTAATAAATATCTCTGATGAACGGTGGAAACTGCCTCAGCGTATCGTTGCTCTTCGTCCTTCTGGGGATGGTACTCACGAAGCTTATGTGAAATGGACAGGCCTTCCTTATGATGAGTGCACATGGGAAAAACTAGACGAGCCTGTTCTTAAAGAATCCTCAGATCTTCTTCATGTATTTAACAAGCTGGAGCAGCAGACCCAGGAAAAGGACAATCGTAGGCATGACTCACCCAGGAAGGATAGTCAACAGACTGAGATAGTTGTGCTAACAGAACAACCTAATGAACTGAAGGGAGGTTCTTTGTTCCCCCACCAACTTGAGGCACTAAATTGGTTGAGGAAGTGCTGGCACAAATCCAAAAACGTCATACTTGCAGATGAGATGGGTCTTGGGAAAACAGTATCTGCGTGTGCATTTATTTCATCTTTGTATTTCGAGTTTAAAGCTTCTCTGCCTTGTTTAGTTTTGGTTCCATTATCAACTATGCCAAACTGGCTTTCTGAGTTTTCATTGTGGGCTCCTGACTTGAATGTAGTAGAATATCATGGATGTGCAAAAGCAAGGGCTATTATTCGCCAATTTGAGTGGCATGCTACTGGTCCACAAGATTCTAGTGGTAAAACAGCTTCATATAAATTTAATGTTCTTTTGACCACTTATGAAATGGTTCTTGCTGATTCCTCTCATTTGCGTGGGGTCCCATGGGAAGTCCTTGTGGTTGATGAGGGCCACCGACTGAAGAATTCAGAGAGTAAGCTTTTCAGCTTATTAAACACATTCTCTTTCAAGCATCGTGTGCTTTTGACTGGCACCCCTCTTCAAAATAATCTTGGTGAGATGTATAACTTGCTTAGTTTCTTGCAACCTGTTTCTTTTCCCTCTATCTCATCATTTGAGGAGAAGTTTAATTCCCTTACTACTACTGAGAAAGTAGAGGAGCTTAAGAAACTTGTCGCCCCACATATGCTCAGGCGACTTAAAAAGGATGCCATGCAAAATATACCACCCAAAACTGAATGTACAGTTCCTGTTGAGTTATCATCTATTCAAGCAGAATATTATCGGGCAATTTTAACCAAGAATTATCAGTTATTGAGGAATATCGGGAAAGGGGTCGCACAGCAATCGATGCTAAACATAGTGATGCAGTTAAGAAAAATTTGCAATCATCCATATTTGATACCTGGCACTGAGCCTGAGTCTGGGTCTGTTGAATTTCTTCATGAAATGAGGATCAAAGCTTCAGCAAAGCTGACCCTTTTGCATTCCATGCTCAAGATCCTACATAAGGAAGGTCATAGAGTACTTATTTTCTCACAAATGACCAAGCTTCTTGACATTCTTGAAGATTATTTGAATGTCGAGTTTGGCCCCAAGACATATGAGAGAGTGGATGGTTCTGTATCTGTAGCTGATCGTCAGGCAGCTATTACTCGCTTTAATCAAGATAAAAGCCGGTTTGTCTTCTTATTGTCAACACGTTCTTGTGGCCTTGGGATAAATTTGGCCACTGCAGATACAGTGATTATATATGACTCTGATTTCAATCCACATGCTGATATCCAGGCCATGAATAGGGCACATCGAATTGGGCAGTCAAATAGGCTGCTAGTATACAGGCTTGTAGTGCGGGCTAGTGTTGAAGAAAGAATTTTACAGCTTGCTAAGAAGAAACTGATGCTTGATCAGCTTTTTGTGAATAAGTCTGGATCACAGAAGGAAGTGGCTGATATTCTACGATGGGGTACAGAGGAGCTCTTCAGCAGTTCAGCTAGCACGGGGAAAGATTCAAGTGAAAATGATAGCACTATGGATGAGGCATTGGTGGATTTGGAACTTAAGCAGAGGAAGAAAGGAGGAGGTTTGGGAGATGTCTATCAGGATAAATGTACAGATGGAAGTAATATGATAGTATGGGATGATAATGCAATTATGAAGTTGCTAGACCGCTCTAATCTTCAGGGTGGATCGCCAGAGAATGCTGAAGCAGATGCAGAAAATGATATGCTTGGCTCTGTAAAGGTATGCATTCAATGTATTTTGTTTTACAGATCTCTAATTAGCATTATGTAAATTTGTTATAATTCATCTTGGCAAAAGCTTAAGTTTATATATTTAAAGGAAAAATGTCTGATGTGCATTAAGTTCTTCTATGAAATTAGTGATGAGTGCTTCTAATAGGATAATTATAGCCAGTCTTACTCCAATGGAAATAAGGCTCGAGTATTGTCATTGCTGTATATGTTGTCTTATGAGCGTTTCTTATGTTCTAAAAGTAACCTTTTCCCGTCTCGAGTAAATATATTATTTATTCATCATGACAGAATGATATAGCAGACCATCAATTGTCTTTCAGACAAGTGACTGATTCGATACTCATCTTTCTAGCGTTTTTGCACATGTTTCTTATTTC
The DNA here is from genome assembly GCA_037954665.1 of Laguncularia racemosa. Taxonomy (NCBI): domain Eukaryota; kingdom Viridiplantae; phylum Streptophyta; class Magnoliopsida; order Myrtales; family Combretaceae; genus Laguncularia; species Laguncularia racemosa. The sequence continues at coordinate 205,240 of JBBMOL010000112.1, read as the reverse complement.
TTTAGTTTTGTTCATTACTGTCCTTGAAGCTGCATCTTCTGTAATCAGGCACTTGAATGGAATGATGAGCTGATGGAAGAACAAGGGTTGGGGGAATCCCCTCCTGCAGCAACTGATGATCTATCTGTTACAAACTCCGAGAAAAAAGAAGAAAATGGTGTTACTGTTACAGAAGAAAATGAATGGGACAGACTTCTTCGGTTGAGGTAATGAGTCCATCTTTCTCTTCTTTCTGCTTTTGTAGTTTGTACTAGTTCTTTTGTACTTAAAGTTTTCATGGAAATGACATGGTTTTATACCTAAATATTTTACATTCAGCTTCATGTTAACTGAGTACATAAGTTTTTTATTTGACATCCTCTAGCAATACCTGCTTCTACTTTGTTTATGCTTTTCCCATTCTTTCGGCTTGCCGATGTCTTTCAATTATTATTTGGGTATATTGCAAATATTACCCCCTTATGTTTGCTTCATATGCAAGTTTCCTTATCTTGAAAGAGCATTTAAACCCCCAGGTGCTTATAGACTCCTGCACAACTATTTTCCCTTGGTTTTATGATTTTTTTCAGAATAGTTTTAGTACTTTTTTTAGTATATTATCTTAGGGAAAAATGGTAAAATAAGGTCAAAAGGCTTGTTTTTTCTTTCTTTCTTTCTTTCTTTTTTGGAGATTTGTGGGTCTAAATGCTTGATTTCAAACTTAAGGGAAGTAAGCACACATGAAGCAAACATAAGGGCATATTTGCAATTTACCTTTATTATTTTAAAAAATCTAATTATCTTGTAATAGACACACAAGTATTAAAAATTTCCTTTTTGGCAACATTAACATCACTTGGAGAAAAGCCGGATGACTATATTACTGAAAAGAATAAGATAAGAAGAGAAAAGAATAGAAAATTTAGTTAAGGTTCATTTATCGAAAATTCCCTTTATAGATAAGATTTTTATATTTTTCGTCATATTTTTCACAATCCTAGAACAGAAGTTTGAAATTTGTTGCTTTTTCTAATACTTGATCTTTAATAACCCAAAAGAAAGACTTTGATACATTTTTTTTAGATGAATGTTGGGAGTAACTTGAAGTAATTTCTAATGGGGAATTGCGATTCGTTGCTTAGATAACTATTTCTGTATTTCAGCCCTCTTTTTTTGGTATTATGGCTCAAGTTCTGCATGATGGACTCTGTTTTTAGGTGGGAGAAATATCAGATTGAGGAGGAAGCAGCTTTAGGTCGAGGAAAGCGCCAAAGGAAAGCTGTTTCCTACAGAGAAGCATATACTGCTCATCCTAGTGATACTGCCAATGAGGTACTCATATATTCATTTTGGTGCATTTCTTTATTTAGCTCAAGCTTCCGTTACTTTTTTTCTGGTGGACATGGATTATATGGTTGAAACATGCTGATGTCCAATCTTTGGTTGTTTCTTTTTCTACTAAACTTGTTACATATACTTGGCAAAACAAAGCCTTGATTATGTGATCTCCTACTTGTGGCCCGTTGACTCTCTTTGGCACTAATGAAAAGAATTCTGCTATCTGTTTTTTGGGTTAGTGAAAGGGAAAAACACAGACCAACCAAAAATTGTCCGTTGACTTGTATAGAAATTGTATGAGCATATAAAAGATCAACAAATTTTCTGTCTTTGGGGGGCCCTTTCTCAAGTACTGTTTTCAGTCAAAAGAAGCATCTTTTTGGGACTTAATAAATTCTTTCTCAAGGCGAGCAAGCCTTGCTGCCACTGTATATTGTATTTGGAGAACACGCAACAAAGCACGACTTGGGAACCCTACCCTAGCATCTCCTTTTTAGCCAATCAAATCAAATCTTATATTTATAGGGTGTAATTTGATAGGGCTTTCATTGTACCAACTACTATAAGTATGGTACTAGCGTTGTACTTGAATTTGTAACCGTCTTTGACGGATGTATCATTATTTCCAATCAATAAATTATGAATTACCCAAAAAAAGAAAACGTTCTTATCTGGATTAAATGCCTTACAATATGATCCACAGGAATCTGCAGCAGACTCTTAAGTTTTGAGAGCTTTGATTAAACCTCGTTCACCCGGATGCCCAATGCCTACATGAGTTAGTTGATTTGGTAAATTACACACAAACAAGAGAAGTAAAAGATTATTGATTTTGACAACATTTTTGACACACGTGTTTCCTGTTCATCTGGCATCTTTGTTGAAAAATTGCAATTAGCTAATCATGTCTGTAATTATGTATGAATACTCAATGGTCATTTGTTAATTATCCTTAGCATGGTGTTGAGCGCTACATGATATGTGTCACTTCCCAAGGTCTGGTTTTTGTAGCTACTCATGTTTCATTTTCCTATGTTTTGAACATTGAAAGTGTGCTGCTTAGTCATGGAACTTGAATATCTTTCATTATATATTCTATAAGTGATCTCAAGATAAGCGTTGCCTTATGAACCTGAAGTTTCTACCTCATGACTTCTTTTGCCTTTTATTTAGCTTCATTGAATAACTTTGTTGCTTCACAAATGAAGATACACTCCTTCACTCTCTTTGTTTATGTGTCTGGGCACTGATGAATTCACATGCACCTCACAAAAATAAGTTTTCATTTCTTCAGTTATGCTCTCTTATATCTTTATCTTCTTTTCTTCTTAAATAGGCTACTCCCAGCACAGGGTGCCAGATTGTGATATTAACTTTTTTAGTTGCATTGATATTTTTGAAAGGACAATGACCGATAATGTCTAAATATTTTTCATCTACATCTAGTAGCTCTATTCCCTTTATTGCCTTTGAAGTTAGTTAGCTGGCTTTTAATAATTATTCTTAATGCAGAGTGGTGGTGAAGAGGAAAAGGAGCCAGAACCAGAGCCAGAGCGTGTTTATACTCCTGCTGGCCGAGCTCTGAAAGAAAAATAGTAAGTGATTTAATTATTCAATAAAATTGGTCTCATATGTCAGATATTTTCCATGTTGATTAAATTAGCTGAATGCCATATTTATGTTCTACCATTACTACTGTACAGTGCTAAGCTACGAGCCAGACAAAAGGAACGGCTAGCTAGAAGAAATACTGTGGAAGATTCTCATCCTGGTGGGGATCAGACCAAACATGAGACCATCGTTGAGCATACTTCCACCAATGTTCCTGATGTTGATAAAGCCACTAGGTTGGAACAACCCATTAAGGAAAAGAATTCTGATGTTAGCTTAGAGAATGACAGATTCAGCCAGCTATTAGATGCACCAAAACCCAAGCAACCAAACCAGAGATTGACTGCTTCTGAGGATCTCTCTCTCGCTCATGTTAACCCTCCATCTGACAGTCCTCTTCATCATCAACATCAGAGCTCATGCAATTCAAATTCTGGGTCCAATAAGTTGTTGCCTGTGTTGGGACTATGTGCACCAAACTTCCAGCCAGAGACTTCACATAAAAGTTTTCCAAGGGCAAATGCTAGACCAAGCAGGCTGGCTGGACTGGACTTCCCTTTCAGTCTTGCTCCTTCTGAGGTTCCTATTGGGACAAATGTAGTTGGTCTGGATCCTTCTGGAGACAAATTGAACTTGCAAAAGGTATCTGGAGAAGTTTCTAAGCACCTCATGCATAGCTCTTATAATCATCTCTCTCTCTCTCTCTCAGAGAAAAACACATGTGCACACATAATCGTACATGCATGGACACAACCGTGCATGCACCATATGCTTTCATCCAAAAAGTACACTAAATTTCTAGCAGGCAATTACCAAAATAAATTGTAGCTAGTGCACATGCAGATGTGCATCATAAACCTCCATTACTTTGCAGGTGTGTGCTTGTAAATAATCCTCATTCGTTTTTCTTAATTATTTGCACTTTTGCAGTATTCAGCAGCTGGACCTCATGAAAAAAGTTCTCATCAGTTGGAAAGTTCTGGTGTACCTTCTACTGATTTTCAGGAGAAAACAATGACTTCTAAACTTTTTGATGAGAAATTACTCCCCAAATATCCACTTCCACCTAAAAGTATGCTTCCACAATATGATTTCTTGCCCACTTTATCGCTTGGAAGTAGATCTGAAGCCAGCAGTGACTCTAGGCAAGAGCTTTTGAAGATTCCCCCATTGCCAAATTTTAAATTCCCTCCTCAAGATGCACCTAGATATGGTCAACAAGGGAAAGAAATGCTACCTTTGGAATTGGGTCAGATGCCAATGGGGTTTTCTTCATTTCCTGAAAACCACAGAAAGGTGCTTGAAAATATTATTATGAGGACGGGGTCTGGATCTAGCAACTTTTCCAGAAAGAGAGCAAGAGTTGACTTCTGGTCTGAGGATGAACTTGATTTTCTTTGGATTGGTGTCCGTAGACATGGACGTGGAAATTGGGAATCCATGCTTAGAGACCCTAGGCTAAAATTCTCAAAGCGGCGGACTCCAGAGGATTTGGCATCTAGATGGGAGGAGGAACAAGTTAAAATTTTTGATGGATCAATTCCAAAGTTGAAGCCTTTTAACCCAGCAAAAACCTCGTTTCCAGGATTCTCAGATGGAATGATGACTAGAGCATTGCAAGGAGGTAAATTTGTTGTGCCTCCAAAGTTCCCTGCTCATCTGACAGATATGAAGTTGGGTTTTGGTGAGCTGGGTTCTGTTATGCCTCCTTTTAGTAGTTCAGATCCACTTGCTTCGCAGCAGCAGTTTGCACCCATTTTGCCATGGAACTTTCAATCAAGTTTTATGGGTGAGTCTTCTGCTGATCCGGGTACTTCATCAAATTGTCCTAAAGAAAAGTCATATTTGCTTAACACTTTTGGTTCTGGAAGTGCTGCTTCCCTACGTCCAAACTGCTCAAGGAAATTGGATCTTAGGCACCAGGAAGATGACTGCAGTGTATGCCTTGAGTTGCCTAATTTTTTAGATTCACACAATAACTTTAGGGGTGGTGAATCAAGTGGGGCAGGACTCTTGCCAGGCCCTGATATGCACATGAACATGCCTCGTAACAAGGGGAAAGAAATAGTTGATGAGGGTCCCTCGCAGAAGACATTACCACATTGGCTCCGTGAAGCTGTGACTCCACCTACAAAGACACCAGAGCCTGAGCTACCGCCCACTGTGTCTGCAATTGCACAATCGGTAAAGTTGTTGTTTGGGGAGGATAAGACTACTATCCCTCCATTTGTGAATCCTGGCCCACCACCAGCTCGGCCTAAGGATCCAAGACTCAATATAAGAAAGGAAAAGAAGAAGAGAAATTTGTTGAGGAAATTCCGGCCAGACATGGAAGGAAGCAGCAAGGATCCTGTTACCAGATTCTGTGGGGATGATAATGTTTCAAGCTCCAGTCTGTTGACCCCAGGACTTCCTATGTTTCCACAATCAGCAGGGACATCTGGAGCCTCATGGGATGAACCTGACCTTAATTCACCCGCACTGAGTTTGAATGTGACAAACCATTCTTCCTCAAGTACGCAGCTGAACTTGCAGCAGAGAACAAGTACTGGCTTGTCCCCTTCTCCGGAAGTGCTTCAGTTGGTCTCATCTAATGTTGCCCCAGGCAATTCAATGCCATCTATCCCTGGCAATAAAAGACGAAATCCCCAAGAAAGGAGGCTATCTTTGAATTCTCTTCCTGAAGAGGAATTCCTGGATGCGCCAGGTCCTCCTAAACCAATGAAAGCCGATAGTAAATCTCATGATCAGTTGGCGTCGTCTCCAAAGATACCACAGGGAGACAGTGGGGATTCGAGTAAGACTCATTCGGACCCAGCACAGGTTGAACGCATAGATGTAGATGAAATATCATCGGAGGGCACCGTTTCTGATCATAAAATGAGTGATGAGGACCGATAGCTTAAGTAGAGTCTCAAAAAGAATATGTATACCGGCATTCATTCTTCCCTCCGCTTTGGACTTTTTAGGCTGTTGGCTCTATTTTTTTGTAGGCATGAAGTGGTAGCAATATGTCCAGTCCAGGAATATAGGAATCAATTAGGACATCCCTGTAAATTTTCTATCATAGGCTTTAGAAATGAAATATATATAGTATCTATTGATCATCATTCTTCGTACTGATGTGGTTGCAGACTTGCCAATACCTTATACATGGTGTACTGGACCTTATTGGCTAGAAGATTTCTAGGATTCTTGTTTTTTCAGATGGATCCCATAAATCTAAAGGCTAAGATCATCCTGTGCACCAAGAGCACGCGTATGGCACTTTTTTTCACCTTAACCCTGCATATTCATATCTAGCTAAGATGTGAATGTGGATTTTACTGATCAGAGCAAAGTGATGTTTGTTGTTAATACTCATTCCCAGTAATCACTAGGTAGGTTCTTTATAAGCTAGATTCTTCATGCAAGAGAACACTTCGCCAATCTACATGGACCAGATGTTTTGTTTTGGATATTTACACCCACAGGATATACCATTTATATATTGTGTCCTAAAATCAACACATTGTCTGAAAAATGTTCATCTCACGGGTCTACGTGTGCTGACATAAATTTGGCCGACAGCCATTACCATTGGTTAAGAAATACTCTTTCAATATTAAAGGCAAGATGCATTTTCACCACCCTTTTTTAATTACATATTCTGGACAAGCTACGTAACTCTGCTACAATCCACATGGTTGCCAAGATTATACCCCCCCAAAATAAAAGAAAATCCCTTTCTCTCTCTCTCAGCAGGATGTACGCAGGCTGCAGACATATATTTATCACCCTAAAGCACAGCCAGAAATAAAACAGAATCAACTCGTGAATTATTTTGCCGAATGTGTATAGTTTTGGGCAGAGGGAATAGAATGCCTTAGTCAGTCCATTTCTTTTCTTTCTCACATATATTATCCATTTTGCATTCTTTCTAATCTGATGCAGTATGAAAGAAAGTGAAAATAAATAAACATTGCAGCGAATGAAAGAACCGTTGATGGTGTACTACATTAAAGAACATCTCTAACCATTGGCATTAATCACAAAATGAATTATACGAGGCATTAGTGTTTCTACACTAGTAAGTAAATATGATGCCAAAACTTTTATGCTTCCTATCAAAATTTCTGGAAAAAAAAAAAAAGAAATATAACATAATTGCATGTACACCTCAACTCGTACTCTGCTTTCCTAACCGTCCCTAAAACTCTCAAAACTTTTTACAAGATCCATCCATATATAGCAACGGATCTAGGACTTCAGCGAACCATATTGAGATGAAGACACGTTTTGAGAGTTCATGGGTGCATCCATGTCTGACCAATGGTCTCAGGTGTATTAGGAATTAAAAAAAGAAAGAAAGAATTAACTAAGCTTCCTTAGGCATTTGGTTCTAGTGGGAAGTGGGCACTACTTTTGGACAAGACATAGACATAGACATTGACATGCCAGAACTCCTGTTGGCCACAAACCTCGAAGAGAATGCATAAAACTGGTAGTAATCTTCATCCAGAGATCCTCCTCCACACCCAGTTGAGTCAAAGTTCAATGAGTAACTCATTGGATCATACCGGCACTCAAATGGACAGCTCTTCTGCCTACTGTTGTTATTCAAATTGCTGCCACCTTTCTTCAGTTTGTGGACAAGTGTCTTTAGACAGCTACCACATTTTGACATTGAACCGTCACTACGTCTTGGCTCGGTGGATGTTGTTTTAGTGCTCTTACTGTCTCCGCCATTTTGGGCTGTGGAGCCACACCACAAATGCCACATCGGGTTGGGTTTATCTCTTCACTCTCTCTCACACAGTCAAAGCGGTGTTGATGCTACCTAAAAGGAACTAAAACTGCTTGAAAGTGGGAAGAAAATGAGAAAATGGACAGAAGGAGAGAGACACCAACGTAAGTCTTAATGACTATGAACTTCCGTCTATATATAGAGATACGGATTGTAAATGAAGAAAACATGGATGGTTTGGTAGGACAGGTAAAAGAATATGTATTATTTCCGCTGTCAATTTTCAAAATCTCTCTTATAAATTATACATACCATAAAGGTTAAGTATAATCATGATATCCATATTATTAAATACCCTTAATAAATATAACTAAGTTTTTGTATATTGATGAACATTTCAATAAGCCACTTCACATTAAATCACTCGTTAATATGGATCGGTAAAATTGGAGTTTCAATTTGATATTGAAGAACTTATAACATGAAGATTATTTAATATTAGATCTAAATTCAACTATGATATTCGAACACATTATTCTAAATGATTTGAATACACACAATAATATTATTATATTATTAATGAAAAGAAGTAAGAAAAAAAACTAATAGTTTTTACAAATGTATTGTATATTCAATAGATTCCACACAGTACAAACTTGTACACATTGTTTCAGAAGGTCATGTAGATGGTTTCAAAATGTCACATAATAGGATTCTAGTTTCAAATGTTGAAAAACCATACATATAGAGGACAGGGTTAAGATCAAGGTTCATATTGTAACTATTCTAGACCCGGTGATCCTATTTAATATAGATGGATATAATATGAAGCTATGGTGGCTGGTGGGTGGGAGCTAGTGTGAGAAGATCCGGTCATGCGTCAAAAGAGAGCGTCTAAGGTTTCTATTTCAACGCTTTTGGCTTTAAATAATTATCTTATTATCTCTATATGGTTTAAGTAAACATTAAAAACAGTTTACTACAGTGAGGGTTAGTTTTCCCACGTAAAATAATAAAAATTCATGCAGAGACAGAACGTTCGAGCAGTTCCATGATTCATTGCATCGCCCATGTGATCATTTTGGATCTTGGTTTATTTTAATATGTTATTATCATCATCTACAAAAATATATATATATACAAACAAGAAGACATCATTGGAATAAGTTCTGTTGGAATCATCACTTCTATCCCATTTATAAATTCAACCGCAAATTAGATTAATCAAACTATTTTCAAAAGTACAGATAGATTCGATATATTTTTAATATATGATAAAATATTACTTCTTTATAATTTTTAAAAATACATACATACATTTCAAATTATTGCTAAAGTATAAAAACCATCTCCTTCTTTTGTTTCTTTTAGCAATGGTCGTAAATTTATATCAATTGTTTAGAAGTAATTTTCATAATTTCAATAGTCATGCGGGGTAAAGTTCATTATTTAGAATTGATAAGGTATATTTTTCATCAATAGTGTAAGAGTGTATTAATAATTAATTCTAGTTCTAAAAACAAATTGGTTTTGGTGGAGTAACCCGGTGGTCAAAATGGTCAAACTTCTTCGGAGCCCACAATTATTATTATTATTTTTTTTTGCCCTATCTATTTTTGACCAAGGACCCTACAGCTTGGTTCGCATTGATTAAGACAATAAAGCATTTCCCAGAAAAGGTTATTATTTAAGCAAACTAGTTCATTAATTTAAGCATAGCTCAGTTTGGCTAACCTATGCCATCAAATAGAAACTAATTACAAGTGATCCTAAAGTTTATTAGTTGAATAAAATTACGTGAAGAGTGTTTTATATGTTCAAAGTATTTGGTTTAATGGTCCTAAAATAAGATTTGCATACGCTAAAATTATAAAATTTACAAATAGTGAGCAATTTATTATGCTTTATTTAGGAGGATAACATATGAGATTGATTTTTTTGATATTGACATGACGTGAATTGATTAATATTGTGTTGATTTAGAAAGGTGATTTTTTTATTAATTTTTTTATAAATAAAAAAATGAGTCTACATGGATCCCTTTTTCTTGTTTAAAATTCCCCCACTAAGTTCTTCCACTTTTGAGACCTAAGAAATCAGTTGTCTAGTACTCCATATGACTTTTTTTCAATGGTTGGCTAATATCAATGCTATTACACTGTTTCCTTCTTTTGTGAAACTTAAGACAGTAGTTGTCTAATTGAGAAATTAGTGAAGAAAAGAAGAAGGGATTGGCAACATCATTTGAAAAAAGAAGAAGAAATAAAATAGGTATTTGTATTCATCAATCAAATCGCATCACAACCTTGTAATCAAATTACTGAACACAGAAAATATTCACATGAAGCATGTGATGCTGAATATTCTTAAGAGGAGGCAATGGTGTAGGTGCCTTGAATATGTTTGACTAGCTCAACATTGTTTAATAGTCAATTTTGTCGATAGTTTCCAAATTTGTTTTGATTACACCTCCTAAACCACAAATTAAAAACAAGAAGTCTCTATGGTGACAAAGAACATCCGACACAGCCAAATGATGGAAACTAGGAGTAGGAGATGGGGCTTTGTTCCTAACTAATGTATTAGGAACTCCATGCCATCAAAATCGCAAAGTTAAAGAACTATAGTATTAAGCTCTTGCACCCATCAAACTCTCTAAACCACTCAACTCCTTGGATAAAAACAACATAAATGGTATCTACAAATTCCTACCCAGGTATATTGCCAATCTTCACATGGAACTTGGGTGATAGGAACAATGGTAGCTTCCACTTCTTCACAACTCTATCTGGCGGAGGGGAAAAAATTGTGGGCATTACTCGTATCCACTAACATGGTAAGAGCACGACCATTAACAAGTCCCATGAAAACGAACAATCTTCAGAACAAGGATTCTTAATAAAGTATAATACCTAATTGCAAGTGTATCAACAACACCTTAGTCTACAATATCAACATCAGTCTCTTCCCAACAATCACTATTATTACTATCCTCCTTTAAAAATAATAGCAATAATCTTGACTTGCAATTTTGATCATAATGTTACTTCTTATTACAATTTTAACAAAGTTCTTGCTCATGTCATGCAAGCATTTCACTCCCAGTCAAACATTTAATAGGAAGACGTTAATGTATAGTCTTAATAAGAAAGTTCGAGGTGGAAATTTACTAGTTAAATTAGATATGAAAAGCTTATGATAGGTTACGCTGTTTGTTTTTTTTTTTCCATGCTTGACTCTTTAGGCTTCGAAAGAAATTCACATATATGATTAAAAGAAGGAAAATTCTACCCCCTATTGCAGTGATAACTTCCCAAATATAGTAAAAACCAAGCCTGTTATAATAAAAAGAAATTGTCAATAGTGTTTAAGAAACTATTGATAGTATTAATGCACCTATTGAAAGTCTCTATGAACTTGTCGATAGTTTTCTTCGTATAGTAAAGCACCATCAATTACAATAAAATAAAGACCATTAACAGTAAAAAATGGCTATATGGTATAGTTACTTTTGAGTGATCATATCATAGAATTTTTCTTAAAAGAATAATTTATAATAGCTAGTTCTTAGTTTTGGTTAACAACATTTGTTTGGCTTTTTTTAATTCAACTTGTGGTTTATGTCAAGGAGATCTTTTATCTCATACCTTATTTATTATGGCTATTGAACATTTGTCCCAAAGTCTTAATCATCTTCACTAATCTTTTCCATCAATTAGGTTTCACATTGGTTCCCATTATTGGATTTCTCATTGTAGCTTTGTTGATGATTGAATTTTCTTCATGAATAGGCCTAAATCTTCAATTTCAAAAGTTTTAGGTTTCTTAAATCAATATGAAAGAGCTTCTGATGAGAGAGTCAATAAAAGGAAAAGCTCTTTAATTTTTCCAAAGGTTTTCAATACATCCAAGAAATGTCAAATAATGACTTTATCTAGCATAAGCTCCCAAGATGATTTTATGGATTATCTTTGTTGTCCTCTAATTGTGTGGTGGGATCATCAGTACTTTAATGACCTCTTTGAAAAATCTCAGCTAGGATAAACAATTAGGCTAATTTTTGGCTTTCAAGCAAGGGGCAAAATCACGCTTATTAAAAGCATTATATCTTCTCTTTCTCTTTACATCTTTCAGGCAATTATACCTCCAAAATGGGTCATTCTAAAAATTGAAGTATGTTTGCAAATTTCCCTTAGGATGAGACCACACAATCTAGGCTGATCATTGGGCTTCCTAGGCCAAATCGTGTCTACTTATTGAAGAAGGTGGCATTAGCCTTCATTCCCTCAGCGATGTACTTATGGTTTTTGAATATAAACCTTGGTGGAAATTTAAAATTGGAGAGTCATTTTTCATAGACTATATGCATTCCAAGTATTTGAAGGGTAAACACCCTATTAAAAAGTGTGAATCTAATGCCTCTTCAAGTATTTGGAAGAGACATTTGCATGCTAGTGAGACAATTGAATCTAACATAATTTTTGGAATTGGAAAGGGTGATATAAGTTTTTAGTTTGATCAACGGTACACTAGAGGATGCCTCTTTGATTTAATTCTAGTTGTTTTCCTATGTTTAAAATCTCTGATCTTTATAGTGACATAAATGAAATGTAGATGAACTAGCTCATTTTCTTCTTGTTGCTTTGATAACTGAAACATTGACTATTTGCGTACAAGAGACAAATGATTTACCAATTGGAAACCATTGCATAATGGGCTTTTTACCCTCTCAAGCGCTTGGAATGAGCTTAAATTGAAATCTTAAGCCTTACTTATTTTTAAATTGATCTAGGATAAATTTCTTCCAATTAAAATTTCCTTCTTCATGTGGTAGACTCTACAATCTTTCATTCTAATTGAGCATGTTCATTTTAGGGTAACTCCATAGTTTTTTGATGTCCTTGTTGCCTGCAAGACTATGTAATTGAGATATGGAATCTTATAGCATTGTATTTCGGGATTAGACCTATATCGTCACTAGGCTTTATAGAATTTATGTTAAAATAGTAGTGATAGAAGGTTAGTATAGGCTTGTTTTATTGTATTCACATTTTTGTACCTTCATTGACTTTATGGCATATTTAGACTAAACAAAACAATAGAAAACATATACACTTAAGTAGGTTTCTCAAAGTTCTTGCTAATCAAATCAAGATCTTATTAACCTTAGGAAAGTTACTCCTCTCAATAGGAATCAATTTAAGGGAGATGAGGATTTGTTTCTTCCTCTAATTAAAAAACCAAAGAAAAAGAATTTTATACTTTTGCTTGGATTGCTATAAAACTAAGTTATTACAAACCGAATGTGGATGGCTATAGGTTTAGGGGTAAAGGAAGAGGAGGAGGTATCACGAGGGATAATAAAGGTAATATGATTTAGTTCTTTAGTTTTGCTTCATATAACCTTTCCATTAAGTACATTGGGCTTGTAGCTTTAATAAAAGGATTACAACAATGTTGGCATTATAACATCAAAAACAAGTTGCTTAAAACATATTCATTAGTGATCAAGAAATGGCTTTTAACATCAATTGTTAGATGGGACATATAGATCGATATCTCTTAGGTAAAAATACTTTTATAGACAACTTAGTGCAAGCTTAGTCATATATGGAGAGAGCAAAATGTAGTTGCTGTATAGCTTGCCAAAGAAGTAAGGAATTTATAGAAAGATTTTGATTTTAATAACTTTGCATCCTTTAAAAGAAAGCTTAAAGGAATTGTGAATAGAATAGGCTTTAGGAGTTATAATTTTATATCCAATTGATGTTTGTATTCTAACTTGTCTTTTGTCTTTTGGTTAGTTGTTGTGCCTTGTTATTTTGTTTTTCTTGTCGCACGTGTGTTCCGTTGTACAAAAAGCATGTACTTGTCTCATTGCTCACAAGTTCACATGGGTGTGGTTCATCTCCTAATACTTTTTGAGTTGGTGGTAGGTTATCTCTTTTTGTTGTTCACAAGGTTTTTTTTTTTTTCTTTTCTTTTTGTAAAGGTAGTAGTACTACCCCACTTCTCTCTTGCATATTATCTTTCATAAGGGAAGTAATACTTCCTTATTTATTTTTGTTAGAATCTTATACTTGTAATGCTAAAGAAGTTAGGTTTATGCTCTCTATTTCTTTGTATTTTTTTACTCTATTAATAAAATCAAGGGCTAGATCCCACCTCACCACAAACCCAACCCACCCTCCATCTCTCCTAAGCCTGTGTATATGGGTTTTGCCATTTAAAACAAAACATTTAATAGGAAAAGTAGGTTTGGGAATTGATAAAATAGGAAATGGGTCAAAAGGAGTTAGCTTGGGACTGATGAAAGAAAGAGCTTAAATAAAAGGATTAAACAAAGAAGGAAAAGAAAAAGATGAGTTTAGAAATGTAAAAATGATCAACAAATTTGGCTTTATACATCTTAGTAAGCCAAACTACTTGCATTAAAGAAGTAAGTAAGCAATTTAGACGGCTATTCAAATTATAAGCTTCAATTTTGAAACAAAATAACTCTAAAAAATGAATTAGATTCCAATCACATTGTTTGATAATGCTATAATTGTGATTGGTATTCATTTACATTATAATTGACTTGATTTAGAAAGAGTACAATATATCTTCATAATCAAATGAACCAAAACATATCTATAATGCTCTAATGGAATTTTTCTAGAATGATAGTTGATGACTTACATGTGTCCATTAGAAACACTATAAGGCCACAACTTCCATTATGAAAGTAGTAGTAGTGACTCTTTGTTCATCATCAATTTGACAAAAACTAAAAAAAATAAAAAAAATAGTCACATGCAGCACTTTGTCCATTTTTGCAAATAACTACCTTTTTTTAGGAGTGGAGGCTAGAAATTACCTGAATTTTAAATGTATCAATTTATAACCTACAAACTTTTTGAGATCATTTATAGTACTTAAACTAACTCTGTTTAAGTAGTTAATTATAAAAATGGATAAACTTTACATATTAAATATAATATTTATCTTATATTTCATTGGATTGGGAGGTGGAGGTGGGTGGAAAGGCATCTCTAACTTGGTTCCTTTTAATATATGATCACAAGTTGATTAAATTCCAAATGAAAAATGATGATTTTGTCATTGTCGTGGTTTGATTATCAACCATATGAATGGAAGTAAGAGATGTCTGGTTTGTACTAGTGGACTCCATCTTATAGTAAAGATCATTGTACTTGGAAGAAAGATCTAAAATTACATTTTTCATCTGTATAAAAGCAAGAGTAAATCATTATTGCATCTCAAGATGATCCTCTATGCATAATGAATGAGCGTGATCCATCATAAAGGAGAGTGAAAAAAATGTTGAGGCTCAACCCACCCGATACAAGTATCCATGCCTATACTACAGTTCAGTCGACTTCATACTTTCTTAGATTCAAACCCAAAAAAGTACTCAAAGTGTCTTGAATTTCAAGGAGTATAAAATCTTCTTAATTGTCACTTTCTTCCACGTGTTAACTCATATAAGCTCCTCTCGAACATTCACGCAATTTTTAAATACTTTAAATGTGTTTCTCAATCTTTACTTAGATTTTGACTAAGGATTCTATATTTGTTTTTGTTGAATCATTGTAGAATGACAATAACAAATGCCACCTTCAAATAAGCTAAACTATAAGAAAAGATTAGAAAAGAAGACATAGTTTATGGGAGTATAAAACTTGTTAAACTCCTTTTGTGTTTTTTTTTTCCCCTAATCATACATGTAATATTTTTCTATTAATTCTTGAGTACGCTTTTACAAATTTTTTATTTAATATGGATAAGTCATATATTACATCATATATTTTGCCAATTTGGCACCATATTTTATCTTAAATGAATGCTAATGTTGTGAACATGTGATAATTGGCCATTGATTTGAGTAGTGTCGTATTTGAATCACAATCTTAGTGTCATTTGAGTAATTTTCTATTACCTCAAGGCATAATATTTTCCCCTCTCCTCAAAGCGAAAACTTTATCCTCAAGGTTGTAATTCAGGTAAGCATTTTGAAAATCATTTCAATCTTCTTATATTGTGTCCTTGGGAGCCAAACCCTCCCACATAGCAAGGATTTGTTTCGCAATTTATCATTGACGTTGAATCACATGCAAGTGTTTAAGAAAATCATTGGAGTGGGTAGAGAATACAACTTCTCTAAGATTCAATTGGTTGTTATGTGTGATATTCTTTATTGAATAAAGAACTTTTATCAATTTAGACAAGTAGCTAAGCTATCAATTTTGTCGTACCCTAGATATAGAAAGGAATTGTTGGTAGAGAAGGACAATAATCTACTTTGAAAGGAGTTGTTTGAGCAATGGCTTGTAAGGAAGTATTCCAAGCGACCTTTACCCATGGCAAAATATGCATCCACTTATGAGGACATTATACTACAAAACTTCAGTATATCGTTGAATCCAACAATTTAAAACTTTTGTTTGGCCATCTCCCTGTGTACAATAGGGCACCTTTCATAACTTGAAAGATGTGAGTGGTTTTGAACATTCTGAACTAGAGACAATGATGAATGTCCCTCAAACACGTTTGAAATCTACTTAACACTTGTTTAATGGCAAAGTTCTAGTAATATCCATATTAATGCGTGACGCCACCTTTGGAGCCATAAATTGGAAATAAGAAGCGACGACTTTGGTATAGATCATCTAAAGCAATCGACAATGAGAAATTAGAGTATGAGGTGGAGCTTTGTCTCTGACCAACATGATTGGACTTTTGTGCCCCCTTGCAAACATAGAATGTAATAATGGTTAGTATCTTAGGAAACCGTCTTTTGTTTGCATCAAAGTTGGTTTAGTAATTTAGACTTTTCATGTCATGTTTAAATCTTGAAATAGTTTAACTAAACAAAAATAAATCGAGTATACCAATTACACAATTGTTGTGAGTTAGACTCAACTACACTATGCAATTGACTCAATTTAAAAGGAATATTTATGTATTGTTCAATATTTTATTTGTTTCAAAACTGACATTGCAATTTCGATTTTCTATTTCATGTATTTTTAGTTTTTCTTCTTTTTTTTATAATTGTTTTATTTAATTATATTTAAATTGAAAATAAACTATGGAAAAATGTATCATCAATGCTCTAATGAAATTCTTTCCACTTAGCTCCACTCCAAGAAAATATTAGATAAAAATATTTTTTTTAATTAAAAAAATCTTTTCTATTCATACTTGTAATACTTTTTCCAATAAATGTCGAGTTTTCCATTACAAAGTTGCCACATCTGGCACTATTTTCCTGCCTAGATTTTGATAATCTTGCTAATATAAAAAAATTTAGCTGCTGATGTTGAGCAATGTCTGTCTGAATCTAATGGTCTTCATGCCATTTGGATAATTTTCTGTGTCTTCTTTAAGTTTGGCGTAATACAAATGATGAAGGCAAGTGGGTTGCCACGTGATACATTACATAGATGGTCAATCCGGCACTATTTTCCTGCCTAGATTTTGATAATCTTGCTAATATCTAATATTTAGCTGCTGATGTTGAGCAATGTCTGCCTGAATCTCATGGTCTTCATGCCATTTGGATAATTTTCTGTGTCTTTTGTAAGGTTGGCGTAATACAAATGATGAAGGCATGTGGGAAACGAATCATTGTGCCGTCTTTGCAGGGATTCTCTAACTTTAATTTTTGGAAGACCGTTGCAAATCATATGACTGAAGAGAGCACAAAATGGACTACATGAAACCTTTCTAGTTTCTATAGATATTACCCGGGTCCTCTTCTCCTCCTGCATTTTTTTTTTCTTTTTCTGGCCGATCTCTTGCTCTCAGTTTGTATCCCATCAATCATGCATGTTTCCCATCCATATTTTAGCCCTTAAATTTAATGCATGGATTTATTAGCACCAAGTAATGCATTTTATTTTACAGATGATTTTGTGAATTGGAATCTGAGCTCTCTAAATGAAGCAATTTAAAAAAATGAAAAGAAAAGAAAAGCTATTCTACTATTTTGTCCTCAAATATAAAACCCTTTTTACTATTTCTTTTTAATTGATTATTATTTTTTCAAAAGCAAATCGGTTATTTACACTTTATTTTTTAAAGATATGAAAGTCTAAATGTTTAGTTTTCAAAGATAAGAATACCGATTAATACACAAAGAACAAATATAAAGAAATATATTTACATTTATTAGGCTTAACTTGGAATAATTTAAAAAGTTTTAAGTTTATAAATTCGGAACATAGCTTATTAGAAATTGCCTTGCCTATCAGACTCAAGTATTATATAGGTAGCCTTATGTATTGCTTCCAAAACTTTAATCTTCAAGTTCTCTTTTGGAACTCATAAGTCAGTTACACCACTTTAGACCACATTTGTCATTAACATAACCCAATCAATATGGACCCTTAATGACCAAAGTAATCCAATAGTTGCCATTCACTACTTCTCCCCATGAGTATGCACAAATTTCTCTCATAAGGAATTGATTTCAACATTCGTAGAAATTGCTCAAGAATCTAAACTTTCTCTCTCTTGCTTATCATATGAATTTGAGAACCTATTGAGATTATCTCTCCCTCCTTTTTGATCTTCTACATTCCATTGTTTGATGTTGAGAACTATTAAAAGTGCACTACTCACCCTTATCATATAAAGCATAAGTTAAACATAGCATACACGTTACGTGCATGGATGAATCCCCATGTGTACACTATGGTGACCTTTTAACGAAAAGCATTACTTACCTTTTTTTTTATTTTCATGTAATAAAGAAAACTTTAGGTCATCAACTCATCATTATGTCATGGCACAAATAGATATATTAAGTGACATAAGCACGTTAGGTATTAATTCAAAAATTAATTAGTAGACATGAGCACCATAAGCACTTGATTGCTAATGATCTTGTATAGGGGGGAAATTGTGGATAATTAGAAAATTATATTCCATTAAATAGACTAAGCCCAATAAATTTCTTATCATAACTATGACTAATTATTAGGATATGTGACAACAACTGAATAATTATACCTAATTTGGGATATGTTAGATAATTTTAAATTGGCAAGCTCTAAAAATGGCTCATTATTAGGTGTAGCTTGTTTGGTTTTAATTTTTTCAGTGGGGCTCAAGTATTAAACAAGATCCTTAAAAATTCCTAATAGCTTTGATATTTATTAGAACTTTTGAACTTCTAAACTCACTACATCAACCTGAATATTACTCAAAAGCTTAGACATTAACAAACTTCCTCTTTGTCATCTATTGCTATTGATAGAATATTTTGAGCTCAGCCCCTAGGGTTCATGTCATCCCACTCAAACTCTCATCTGAGCTCCTTTTACCTATGTTAATCTCTTTTGACCTAGAATTATGCAATTCAACTTTAAATTGGGAGTTCCCAACCTCTTCCTCCAAATTGTATTCATGCACTTATCCCCACAATGGATAAACATGTGAGAATGATATGGATAAGGAAAGGAAATTGGTTAAAGATACGCCCCTACCATGTTAAGAGAAGATCTTGGGAATTAATACACCTACCAAGTTAAGATCGTTCAGGATGCATATAAATAAAAGATAAGAGTGATTGGGTAAATAACTTTTGAACTCTCGAATTCTTGATATTGCCTTTATTCTTCTCTTATGTTGATCTAAGCATCGGAATAGTCATGCTGAAACAAACTACAGGACCTTCAAAACCTAATTTATTTCTATTTTATAGACAATTCAATCACTCTCCATAAATCCGGCACAACAATTACAATAGTATGAGAGTTTGTTGAGATCGTTTGTTTCTCATCTTTGATTTGTCTCTATTTCATCTCTTGGTGTTGAGAATCATTCACAACACAACATTTATCCCTATATCATGTGAAGTACAAGATGCCACAATTGCAACGAATCCTTTTATCTTATGTAGGCATCTTCTACTTGTAGGAAATAGTGTCAAAGTTACTATTTGAATTCTAGTTTTTTTTTTTTTTTTAATTTTATACCTAAAATTTAGAATTGCTATATAAATGTTACACTCAATTGAATTTTTGCTTGTAAAATTTACCACCTTACCTTTCATTATTTAAACTTTTCTTCAAATTTTGCTACAATATCTTTGCATGGATGATAGGGTAATAAATTTGGTAAATAAAAATCTGATTGTATACACTAATTCATAACTTAAAACTTCAATGTAGGTTTTAATGTATAAAAATTTAATTAAATATAGTATAACATGAATTTGAAAAAAAAGAAAAAAAATAGAAGCAAAGAAAAGAAAAGTAAAAACCTCAAAATTCGGATGGTGGATGGTGGGTGGTGGTTTTAACATTATTCCGCTGCTCATACTGTACGAGTACTTGACTCGATTGGAGTAATCTAAATACGTATCCTGGTGAAGAGATTTGTAGGGTTGTAGGAAGTCAGAGCATATCAATCACTCTAGACAGAAGTCAACGAAGAGGTGGGTCTCCACTGAAATATCACATGATGACTATAAACCAAGCATAGTTTTGACAAAGCACATGGCCTCGAGATGCGAGATGAGCATATATGTGTCAGTCTGTCCACTCCACATGCCATGCACAACATTGAGAAATTAAAATAGTTATGGGCAGAAACATTCAATTTGGAGAAGAGAAAAGAGACCTTCAATATGAATATGAACATGACATGAAATTCTAATCGAGCATGAAGCATCTATTAAGCACTTTAAGCTTTCAAAAAATAAAGAGCATCTTAGGTAAAAATAAATTTAAAAGATTATTGTAATTCTTATATCACCTAAAAATTTCTATTATTAAAATTATTTATTTTTAATTTTTTTTATTAAAGTAAAAAAAAAAAACCTTTTAAATATTTAAACTAGAGAATGAGTTAGGTGACATAATTACTAGAATTTATTAACTCACATAACTTTTGTTATTACTTACTCTCAATTTTTAGTTTATCTTTATCTTCTTCTTTTTTGTCAACCCTATAGTTTTACAAAGAGATGGAAATAGGAGATCCAATAATACTTATACAAACTGAATAGGAATATCTTAGCTTGATTTTGAAATTAATATTAGCTCATCCTTTTGGATTGTTTTAAATTATTAAAAGATAGAACACACTCAACACACCATCTAGAGGGTATTTTGTTCACTTATCAAATCTAGGTTGTATTTACGTATTATGTCCTAAGGTTCGATTAGGAAGACAAGGATGTCTCTCGATGGTACAATGACTATACGCTTAAGGTATAGTCATTGGTCATAATAGGTCAAATTTACAAGCCCAAAACAATAACATTATAAGGAACTCTTCTAGCTATTTGTAGTAGCAAGATTAATGTTTTGAGTGGGAAAGCATGCAACTGAACAGATTGTAACACAAGCTTTGCAACCAACAATACAAATAGAAAACAACATCAAAATGTGAACTCAACTTTACCTTTAAAAGTTCAATGCCTCTACTTCTCATACCTTTCTTGGAGTGTTGCCTATTTAAAAAGGCGTTTTTCACTCTTGTTTCGTAAGTTTCCTTGCGCATACATCGGATAACTCAAAGTTAGTAGAGTTAGTCAAATTAAAAAATAAACTAAGAACTACGACACAAGCATGTGAACTATAAAAAATGAATCCTTTTAATTTTCATTTTTAAAATTTTTCTATATTTATAAATCAATAGTTGATATTATTTAAATATTTAAAAAAATTGTAATATAATATCATATATTTTTCTTATAATCTTGATCATTAATTATATATAAGGACATTTTAAGGAGATAAATTAAAAAATAACAATAATAATAAAAGCGAAGAGAATAGAGTTATGTGAACCACTGCATCTAAACTCATATTGTAATACTTTGAAATCACGAACCGTGCTACTGCTCGCGACATATCCTTATCACATAAGAACACATTAAGGCTCTAATATACTCTAATATCTCTTCATACTATAATTCATGTGTAAAGACATTCAATCCATCTCGCAATCTTCAAAACCAATATCATAAATCCATATTCAACATCTAAAGGAGTGAAAGTGTATAAACTCTAAATTAACTTTCTCCAAATAATACTAACTATTACATCAAAATACGAAATTCTCCAAAATTTCTATTCACTAGAGTAGTAATGGTAATCATCATCATCTTCTTCTCTTTGTGGTTCACCTATTTCCAAGTTATCTTCTAGGTTATCATCTCTCTCAATGCCTGCACCTAAAAAAAAAAACGTTCCCTAAAAGGTGAGCTAATGCCCAATACATATAATACAAGTACACACACATGAATAAGCATGAATAGGTATGACATGCATTATGTAGTATTTAAACACAGATAATCATTTCATGATATAATTTAAGTTCTCAAGCAATAATAAGGTACTCATGACTTCTTAATACACCCAACACATTGGAACATGAATTAACGATGGGAACTGCTACTACTAGCCCCACACCCATAATCCCTTAACCTTTAAATTCGATGATGGGAATTGTCACTATAGGCCCTATACCTATGGTACACTTAATCCACTTAAGCTTGGTGCTAAGAATTGCCACTACGGGTGCTATACCCATATCCACTTAAGCACTTAAACTTAATGATTGGAATTGCCATTACGAGCCCACATTTATGTCCACTTAAACCACTTAATCCAACATTCAACCCATATCATTTCCAAGCATGACTCCACTAGGGACAATGTCATACAAAGATCATTGGGGTACTCTTTAAGGATTTGCCACTACGGACCTCTAGGCCAAGCTAAGCAAATACAACAATAACCTAAACACTTAACCAAAATTATTCAACTTGATCAATTTCAATAATTATACTAACTTAGATAAGTACAGAACAACGCACAAGTTACACTTACTTGACTTTGCAAAACTTGGTTTATCTTATACTTTTCTAGCTTCACAAGTTTCCCAAACCTATACATGATTCAAATCATATGCATTTAGAATTGTATTCCTATAAATATTTAAAGGAAATAGATGCATTCCAACTCAACACGGTCATGTTAGAGGTCGTGTAGGTGAACACTAGGTAATATACGATCGTACCAAAGGCAGTGTACATTTCTCTCTCTCTCTCTTTTTTTTTTTTTTTATTTCAATAGGGTCTCAACATGGTAATGTTGAGAGGTCATGTATCTCTCTGTCCACTGTTCATTAACATGGTCTCAAAATGGTCATGTTGAGTAGTCATGTATCTCTTTGTCAGCTATTCATTAACACGGTTTCTATACAGTCATGTTGAGACATCATGTATCTCTTTGTCCATTGTTCACCAACACAGTTTCAACATGGTTATGCTGAGAGGCCATGTATCTCTCTATTTACTCTTTAAATTCAACACATCTATAACATGGTTATGTTGGTTGACCGTATATCTTACTGTATAGTTCGTAAATCGATCTCTTAGTCCAATTTCTAACAAATTTAACCTAGATCATCTATCTAAGATGAAATTTACAATATGATATATGAATTAGTACACTTACTTGATCCAAATTGTGATTGGTATGCTTGAAGTGCTTATTCCAAACCTTGTGTAACACGAATTAATCTTGACCTTAATCTATAATGAACCTTATTCCATTAACTCTCTATTCCATAACATATACTTAAATAATCCATTAATAACTTCTTATTGATATACTTACCTTAATCCAATAAGCTAATAGTGAAAAAAGGGTTGTTTCCTTCTCTTTGGATTCACATAAGAAGGTTCTAAGGTTCTATGAGGTACAGTGAGAGGAAAAGGTCAATAAGGTTTATAACAGTCTATTTATAGTCTTCATTCGAATCACCAAATTGCCCACAATTCTTTTAAATTATTTACGATATTAACCTTAATTACATATATATATATATACATGTGTTTACATATATTAGGCGTGTTATTTAGGTTTCGATAACCAAATTGCTCATTCTACCCCTATGAGATCCCGATTGGTCCATCAATTGAGCACAAGTTGGTTTTATTGTTGCTTGGTTTTTAGCACGGGTCTAGTGCTTAGGTTGTAATGATGGGTTGGGGTCAATTAGGTAGCTAGGTGGATATTGGGTTTAGATAACTATGTAAAAAATTTAAGTAATTTTCACCTACTTACAATTCATTTACTTAAAGGTAATAAAAAGGAAATAAAATAATTATATTCTCTTAATTATTTTTTATTTTATTTATTTAGAAAAATGAAAAAGAAATTTTAATTGATAGAGTTTTTTTTATTTTCGCTCAATTGAGAATAGATATTATCTAATAAAAGATGAAATTTTTATTTCCTTAAACATTATGGCTATTATACCTTCAATAATACTGCAATTAATCACCAAATAGAGATAAACTAGTAATTTTATTTATATTCCTAAGCTAACATTACAATTAATAAGGTGAAGTAAATATTGAAATAAGTATTATCTATAATAAAAATTATACGAAGTAAACATTAAAATAGAAATTCCTATTCTTGATAAATATAATTTTTCTATTTCTTATCTATTTTATCAAATAAATAAATAGACCGTTAATCTCTTTAAACCTAAGTTATACATTTTGTTATGTCTTTATCATTTTTACACTTGTTAGGAAGTGACTTAGTAATTTACCTAATAATATACATTGGTGACTAGTACATAGACATACATTTGTTGTGAGATGTTAGTGTGTACATTCGTATTTATTGATGCAAGAGTCGTCTAACTTAATTGAATATGTTGTTAATTTAATCTTTTATGTACACTAATATAATATGTTTTATCAAATCAATGAAATTCAAAATTAAAAGGGATAAGTAAAATTTCGTTTTACAATGAATAGTTAAAAAGAAAAAGAAAAAGAAAAAAGAAAATTGTAAATGTAAAAATCTATAAGTATCTTAGTGAAATAAAAATACTACATATAGATATATACCTGTCGAGTCTTGCTTAATATGTACAAATATACTAAAGATAAAAATTCTTACATATATACCTTTATCAATAAAAAAGGTCCAATTTGAATGTAAAAGTTGTTAATCCGCTCTCCTGTGTAAATTAATATAATATTTACTGGAAAATATGTTACACTTGAATTAATAGAAGATAATTGAATTGAGTCTTAAAATAAACAATTAAAAATTCGAAAAATAAGGGAGTATAAATAATAATTAATGAGGGAAAAAGCAAAGAAAATAGAAAAAAAAAAATTCTAAAAGAAGCCCTTACACATATATAGCTTGTAAAAGTATAAAAAAGAAAAAAGAAAAAGAAAAAGTTTGGTGGATCCGCAGAACATGCAATTGTAGACAGGAGCGAACCCAAAATCATACTGTTAGAGGTATTAAAATTAATATTAGAATTATTTGTAAAAAATTATTTATTTATTTATTATAATTATAATATATTTTATATAGATAGAAATAAACATATTCTTAACATAATTAGTATTGAATAGAAAAGTAAATTTAAACTTTTTTTATATATTGATTGTAAGTGCTTGATATACTTTATAAAAGATTAAAAAAATAAACTTTTAGCATTTTTCTGAGCATATATATTAGTCAAAGTGTTATTATCAATTTAAAAAAAATAAAATCAAAACATAAAACTTGTGTAAGTTTTATTGTTAAGAAAATAAATTATAAGTATTTAAACAAAAAATTATAAGTAGAATGAAAATGGTAACATAATATAAATAATGTAGTATTTTATAATTTTCTGTATTACTGTTGCAAAATTATTTAATTAATAATATTATAAAAATAAATATGCACATATGTTTTTTCAATACAAGTAATTAGATAATTGATTATTCAATAATACTCACTTCTTTTCATAATATTAATAGTGAAAGAAAATATTAGTATTTTAAATAATATAAATGGTTATTATTTACTAATATTTTAAAAAATAGAAATGAAAAAATCATAACATTAAATATAATCATTATTTATCATAAAGTTACTAATCAATAAATAGTATTTATTGATAATTTATCTAGTTAATTATTATTTTTTATTAATGAAATGCAATATTACTAGTGATAGTGAAAACAAAAAAGAATAAAAATCATTTATCAGTAAAAGTGACTCTAATGAAAATCGAACCCATGACTTTGAATATATAAAAATAATTATTTAACCACTAAACTATATTAAATTTTACAAGAAAATTTACACTGAAAAATAGAAATATAAATATAATATATTTTTTTGATTTTAAAATAAATTTAATTAAATAATTCTTTTTTCGTAGCCCCTTTGGTCAATCTCTAATTACAAATAAAAAGGTGATAATATCATATAATCACTTTATAATAATTTTATGATACAATTTATTAACTATTAACTAGGTTGGATGCACAAGGTATCAAAGGGGGCCTAGCTTTCAAGTTTGGAAAAATTAATTGCTAAAAGTTATTTAAAAGGGAGAAAACATATGCATTGTATTGTATATTTTATAGACCATTTTTAATAAGATATTGGACATGATTGGATGATTAAGTGCTAGAACTTAAAAATATGTGGTAATGGGTTTGAAATTTAATTAATTAAATAAATCCTTATAAGTTACCATCTACTTATCAAGAGAATATTTTTCATGAATAATTTTAATTTTCATTCACATAAGTTAAGGCCAATCTCCCCAATCACATAATTTTGTATTCGGTTCTACCGATAATATCTACTCTATTCATTAATAAGTACATGAACACAGGTATCCCCCATGCTATTTCATTTGTCCACCAAATTTCATTACAATGGTATTTGCATAAGTTATCAACAGGGTAACTTTAACCAAAAAAAGAAAAAAAAAGAAAAAGAAAAATTATACTAAACGTAAGATAATTCATTAATTATGTTTTTAAATTCTTCTTTTAAAATCTCCCTCCTCCTCGTTTATTTCAAATTATCCGATTGGCACTTACACTATGTTTGGTAAAATTTTGAAAAGATAAAATGATTAGGAATAAACGGAAAAGAAAAGAAAATATATTTTTTATTTTATACTTAGTTATTTAAAAAAGAAATTGAAAGAAACAGAAAGAAAGTTTTTTATTTTTTATATTTAGTTTCCCTTATATAAAGGAAATTAAAAGAAAAAAATTATTAAATAAATTATATTACCTATATTTTTAATTAATAAACTTAAATAATATGGATATTTTTGTTAATTTCTAATTAACTTTCATCCATTTCTATCGCATTCTCTCCTATTTAAATATATATATATTAACTTTATAAATGGAAAACTTTTCATTATTTTTTATTTGTTTATTTTATTTTCGTTTTAATTTTAAATTACTAAATATAAAATTTCCATTATTTTCTCTTATTTCATTAATTTCTATCCAACCTAACAGTTGTGCAAATTTGAATTCGTCGGCCAATCTTACCAAGGAAAACAACTCGAGTTCTTATGTAAGTAGGCATGTGGATAGGATAGGTAGCTAATAGGCTAAGGGCACTAGCTGTAGGTCTAGGTCTCTTTCCGATGTTGTCCTCCACGCAATCCAAGCAAACCGACCATTGAATTGATGGCCCTGGACTTTTTGACAATCAGTTTTAAGCTATTGGCCCAAGACAAGTAAACCCCTATTGATAACAGGATCCCATAATATAAATAAATAAAAGTAATCTTGATGGGTTTTAAAAAATATAACCACACATTGCGCTTAATTTAAAATAACAAAAAAAAAAAATCGTATCTATCTTTTAAGTAATAAGTAATTAACTTTAAATAATATGTATTTCTACTCTTTTCCCTCCCCTCCCCCCCCAAAAAAAATCTACCATTAGCTAATATTTATAGCCGCACCTACTCACTTTTCTGCCCGTAATTCAAGCAAAAAGGCCTTTATGCTTTAACAAAAAGAAGGGCCCATATGCATTACGTTACCAAAAATAATTTATGCTATTACGAGTTAATTATTATTATCTGCAAATGATGGCTATTACCAAAAATATTGATTCCATTTTTTTGATTTATATCGATAGCTATTATCATCTTTTCATTATTTGGTTCAAATGCATATGCATGTCATAGGTAATAGAAAAAAAAAAAAACTAAAATTCGCTTATTTTTTTTAATGGTATGGTTCATAGTATAATTATTAGTTAAATAGATAAACAATGTATTAAAATTTAATTGATTACATATAATTAAAATTTTTTATTGGTTGCCAATTATTAATAATAATTATCTACCTAAACAATTGATTATTATTAGTGACAAATTAATTGATAAAAAATAATATGGAAACTTATGTTTCCTTTTAACACTTTGTTTGGTATGAGGTAATGAATTATGAAGAAAGAACATGAAAAGAAAGAATGTTCAAGGGTGGAATTATGAGAAAAATCCATTCATTCCAATGTGTTTCAATAATGGGATGAAGAAAAATGGAAGTAATCTTAAGACAAAATGGGATATAATGTATAATTACCAAAACACCTATGAAAATAATAACATTTACATAACAAATAGATTATCTTGTCCTTTATTTCAATTATATTTAATATGTATTGACACATTATATTATATCATTGAGTCAATAAATATTATTTGACTTTACACAATTGATTACTATATAAGTTTTCAAGGCTAAAATATAAAGAATGCAGGTGACATAGTGGGATAGCAGCTAGTTATTATCATGTTATTTAAAAGTCAAGTGTTAACATTATATTTTATTTTGTAATCTTCTTATACGTGTATTTGTGTGTGTAATATATAGGTATATATAGGTAAAAATATAACTCCGACCTACTCACTTACATGTTTCTCGCCTTTTAACTTAGCAAGACCCTTGACTAGAGGTGGGAATTGCGGGGCGGGTCCGCGGGTTGACCCGCCCCACCCGCAAAAATATGCGGGGCGGGCCAAAAAAATCTGACCCGCAGGGGTGCGGGCCATTTTGGCCCGCGCCCGCTTGGTCCGCGGGGCGGGGCGGGCAATTCCCGCGGGCTGCGGGCCAACCCGCCGGATACTGCACAGGCGCTGGCGCACGCACACGGCACAGCAGCAGGGGCGGCACACGGCAACGTCGGATTGACCGCTTGAGATGACACGCACGTTCATCACGTACGACGCCATGCTGCAGCCTGCAGGACGTGACGACTGACGAAGACGACATGACGGAGACGGACGACCATGCCCTGCACTGCACCACCGCTCCCGCAAAGCCGACGGGTGCGATTAGAAATTGCCACGCCACGCACGCACACCCAGTCGCCCACGCCACGCCCACGCCAGTATTGAAGAAGTGGAACTGTCAAAGTCGAACACACAAACACAACACACAGACACACACACCAGACACCACACCACAGCAGTCCACACACCGCACGCAGGTTGTCGTCCGTCCGTGGCTCCTTCTCCGTGCACCTTGACCTCGAGCTCGAGAGCAGCCCACACGGCCAGGTTGTATAAGTTCTAAATCCAACGCAGCTAGCAGCCCACCCCAGACCCCACCATCCGTGCACCCCCAATACTCCGCAACTAGACCGACGTTGTGCCACCACCGCCGGCCACCTTTTAGACGCCATTAATTAAGGTAAAACAATTCTCTTTTCTCTACTATTGTCCTCTACTGTATTGTGTGTGGTGTGGTGGCAGTGTGGTGTGGGCCGTGTGGCCGTGTGGGGTGGCCGTGTCCGTGTGGCGTGGTGTCTCTGGCTTCCTTCTTTCATACACGGTTGACTACACGGGTGTGTAACTCAACCGTGTGTCCTCCTTCCTATGCACGGTTGGAATACATGGGTGTGTATTCCAACCGTGTACTGATCTGTCCTACAAACTTTTCTTCCACGCTGATACACGGTCGTATACACAGGCGTGTATCCCTTTTTACTTGCTTTTATCTCCAATTCGTCTTGAATTTAAATACTTTAACTACTACTAATAATATTTTTTTATATTTACATAATGGATCCTATAAGTAACGAGGCTACAATGGAACCAATGGAACCTATTAATGTGGATCATATATCTGAAGTTGGTGGGCATAACGATAATCTACAACCAGGATCTTCTCAATCTGAAGAACGTGTAGGTAAGAAGGCTCGAGTAGGTAGCTCTTCTTCTCAAGTTTGGGAATTATTTACAAAAATTGGTATTGGGAATGATGGTAAAAATAGGGCTAAGTGTAAAGCATGTGGGAAGGAATATGTGATTGGAACACATTCACATGGAACTTCATCTTTACGTCGACATATAGAGAAGTGTCGTTTGAGTCAAATTCCTATATATCATGATGTTGGTGATATGATAATTGATCATGCGGGGAAGTTAAGATCAAGAAAACCTGATCCTAAATTTGCTCGTGAGGTCATGGCTATGGCTATTATTGAGCATGATCTACCATTTTCATTTGTTGAATATAGGAGGATTACACAGTTTATAAGGCTATATAATCCTGATTATAAGCCAATTAGTAGGAAAACTGCTACATCAGATGTTTGGAATTTATATTTGACTCAGAAGGAGAATTTGAAACAAATTTTGCAAAAAATTCCAGGGAAAGTATGCTTGACCTCTGATTTATGGACTGCTTCTACTAGTGAGGGATATATTTGTTTGACTGCACATTATGTGGATGCCAATTGGAAATTGAATAATAAAATTCTTGCTTTTTCTAAAATGCCCCCTCCTCACTCAGGGTTTGAGTTGTCGAAAAAAGTATTTGAATTTCTGAAAGATTGGGGCATAGATAGGAAGATATTCTCCCTTACATTGGATAATGCATCTGCAAATGATTCTATGCAAGATTTTCTGAAAGAGCAATTGAATTTACAACATAGTTTGTTATGTAGTGGTGAGTTTTTTCATATTAGATGTTGTGCTCATATTCTTCACTTGATCGTTAAAGAAGGATTGGATGTAAGTAGTGAAGCATTGCACAAAGTAAGGGAAAGTGTGAAGTATGTGAAGGGTTCTGAGAGTAGAATGAAACACTTTTTGGAGTGTGTTGAACAGGTTGGCAACATTGATACGAATATCGGTTTGAGCTTGGATGTAACTACTAGATGGAATTCCACTTATCTTATGCTTGATAGCGCACTCAGGTATCGACGTGCTTTTTCTTGCTTTCAATTGAATGATCGTCATTACAAATACTGTCCAACCATTGATGAGTGGGAAAGAGCAGAAAAGATATGCAAGTTTTTGAGCCCGTTTCATAGTATCACCAATTTGATGTCAGGATCATTATATCCAACATCAAACCACTATTTTTTGCAAGTATGGAGGATTGAATGCTTGCTCAATGAAAATTTAAATAGTGAAGATCATGTCCTAAGGGAGATGTCCATTAGAATGAAACAGAAGTTCGATAAGTATTGGAGTGATTATAGTGTTATCCTTGCACTTGGAGCAATCTTTGATCCTCGAATGAAATTTGATTTTTTGAGCTTCTGTTTTAACAAACTTGATCCCCTCACTTGTGAAGAGAAGATGGCTCATATAAAAAGCAAGTTATATAAACTTTATGAAGAATATGAGAAGAGCAAAACAGATCATATATTTAGAGGTAGAAGCAATCAGGTTAGATCATCTCCTCAAACACAAGACATTTCTGGAGGTAGCAGTAGTAAGGGAGCAGCAACACATAGAGTTGGAAAGGGCTTGGAGATTGATTTTGCTACATTAGTAGTAAGTTTAATATTTTTTTATTTCCTTAATAATTTTTTTTGTAATATATATTGGTATGTAAATAGTTTTTTCTTAATATTGTAGGAATTCCGATACTGTCAAGTAGAAGTACAAAGTTCTGGTAAATCTTCTTTAGATATTTATCTAGATGAGCCAGTAATGGATATGGACTTCTACTTAGAATTGGATGTGTTACAACATTGGAAGAGTCAAAGCCAGAGATATCCTGATTTATCTATCATGGCCTCCGATGTGCTTAGCATTCCAATTACTACTGTAGCGTCGGAGTCAGCTTTCAGTATCGGCGCTCGTGTACTTAATAAGTATCGCTGTTCTATGCTTCCATCCAATGTAGAAGCTCTCATTTGTACACGAAATTGGTTACAAGGATTTGCATGTGAAGGTAATTTTTTTTTTGTTCTATTTCCAATAATTTCTTTTAATATATTCACCCTAATATAATATATTCCTAATTATATGTGTAATATTATAAATTGTAGATCAAGAAGAAGACAATGGGAGTGTGGGTGGGACTGCGACTACTTCATCGAAAGGAGACTCCAATTTAGTTATTGATGATTATGATAGTGATGATTGATTTATATATGTAATTTTATTTGCTTTATTATTATATTTGTTTTTCTATGTAATTAGTAAAAACTGAAAAGTACTTTATCTTAATTGCTTGATTATCGTTTTAAGTACATATAAATTGAAATCTCTATTCAAGCATCATTTTTATAGTAAGAAAAAGAGAGAGAGAGTAACTTAAATGTCAACTAATCTAATTTACTTTGTTTACAAATGATGGAGGCACAAGAGACACGGGACACACGGCCTGAACACACGGCCGTGTAGCATGGTAGACTTCCACAGAATCATACACAGTCACCATACACGGCCGTGCATCGTGACCGTGTATTCGATCAAGAATTCAAGATTTCCACAGAATCATACACGGTCACCATACACGGCCGTGCATAGTGACCGTGTATTCGATCAAGATTTCCACAGAATCATACACGGTCCCCATACACGGCCGTGTATGAGACCGTTTGTAGGTTTTTTTTAAAAAAAAATTTTGGCACAACGGAAAAAAAAAATTGCAGGTCATTGCGGGTTGGCCCGCGGGGCGGGGCGGGTCGACTTTTCTGACCCGCCAGCCTTGCGGGCCAGTGCGGGCCAACCCACGATGACCCGCGGGCCGGTGCGGGTCGGGGCGGGCCGGCCCAGACGGCCCGCATTACCGACCCTACCCTTGACCTAGCTTTGCACAATTTGTATTGTTTACCAAAAGAACCACTAGTAGCATTGCAACGCATATCCATCTTGCATTTGATCAATAACAAATTCCAAATTGTCCCTTTGCACTTTCTTTACTATTTTACCATTTCTAGCTAGTACTAAAACATTGTAATTTACTCTTTTAAAATTGTACTATTTTATTTTTCCAATTTTATCCTTTATCCTATAGGACTTACTATAAATATTCCATTTCATACTCAACCACAATTGTTGAGTTGAACATATCAAAGATACCTTGCCTCCATTTGTGACTTTACACTCTCAAATACTTTACTATTTACTATTATCAATCCCTTTAGTAAGGATTGTGGTGAGTATCCCTAGTTGCTCACTTCATACGCCATATCAAAGTAGCTATTAGGCCACATGGTTGCTCATGTAGTGCGTATATCCATTCAAGTAGCTCGTAAGTTGCTTAGCTATCTTTAAATTCACTTCACGCACTTCTTCCATACTTGAAAAGATCCACCACCTTTACCTATCCCACAGGTGATATTCTATTAATACTTAACTCCTAGGTATATCAATATGTATAAAAACTAAAATGACTTACATATTAAGTATGTAATTCTCTATGATTTAGATGTATTGTTAAAAGTTTATCATATGTACTACTAGCAAACACATTCAATTTACTTATGCAAAAAGGTCTTAAAATTTGGAAAATACACGACAATGTGCATCCAATATGCCATTAAAAAAAAATAGAGATATCCACTTCATTTTAAAATGAACATGCTACTATGACATTTTGGGTTAGCTACTCTTTTCTCCCTTGAAATGTAGGTGCATCTACTTTAGAAACCTTTACCATATATATGTACCATCCAATACAATGAGATAATCCTATATATACTTATAAAAGTTTTCATGTTTATTTAGTAGTAAATCCAATAAGTTATCAATCACAAAAGGAAGAAAAAAAATCTTACCTTAAATTATGGCTAAAATTTAGTGTTATTCGATATCTCTTGGGGCACTTTCTCTTTGTTTGGTTGTCTTAACAATTCTAGCTCAAGGGATATGATAACTTTCAATACATTATGGAAATGGCAACTTATTGTCTCTCCTGAGCAACCATAAAAGAACTCTACTAGACAATTTGTAAAATTTTGACCTAAAATTTGCAATAACTTAGCCACTTGTTCCTCTATTGATGGGAATCTACCTTACGATCTCGATGGTCAGGGATCTTGATTTGGATGATGATCCAAATCACTTGCATGTATACATTTTTCTTTATCTAATAAAGTTTTAACGGTAATTTAGCAGGTACAATGATCAATCTTCATAGGATGCCACATGACCTACACTATTGATCAAATTAAGAACATCATCAAATTCACATCTAATGGCCCACCTCGATCAACATTAACTCGACAAACTGGCTCTTTGAAGATTATTATCTTTTGTACTTGTAATTTATTTTTGAACCATTTATTTTGTCAGCTTTCTGGGACATTTTATTTGGTTGTAATTGATGGATTTAGGGTTGGCCCCCTTTTAGTGGCATAGATGTAATTGTTTAGTCATTTTAATCATAAGTGGAGTAAGTATAAATACTTGCTTAAGTAAGGTTTGGACGATGGTGGAGAGATAAAAAAATTGCTGCCTCTTTACATGAGAATTAGGGTTCATACTCTAAATTTCATAAGACTTTTATCAATTCTTCAAGGATTGCGGTGAGTGGCAACTTAAGGATTTGTGAGTTATATCAAATTCCTAAGTTGATTCCAATTCATGCTAGTGTGTGTCGTATCTAGTTGTGATTTGGGTTGTTCTTATTTGTTCTTATTATCACATCATTTTAGGGTCATTTATATCATTGGATTGCATGTAATTTAGTGGAATTAGATCCTAAATTGTATTGTTAATTGTGATTATTCAATTGCTAGTGAAATTGCCAATTGTGTGGAAACCTCTTACTTAGGAGATTCATGCCATTCCTTGTCATTCTGTGATTGGATTTTCCATTTGATCTTATGTTGTGTGCTTGATCCTATTGAGCACATCATCATTTGGTATGAAAGCTACTTATTTTACAAATTAGATTCATAAGGGATTAAGGTTCATGTTACTTGTGGACTTTGATTTAGTGATTGGAGTTGTTTCAATTGATTGCGTGTATGTGCTTAGATCCTTCAACCTTTTAGGCACATCATCTATTGTAGCACCCCTACAATCCTTAAGATAACTAGTGGCATGCAATTTCTCACAAAACATAGCAAATGATTGTAAACCCATTTGAAGAATAATAGGAAAACTCCTCTCATTACTTAAGAGTTCCCTTAGTAAAAATTTTCTTTTACACTCTCTTTCAACGTCTAAAGTACCTAAAGGCCTATCTACCTTTAGCATGTACACATTTGAAAGATGTAATACAAGCACAATTAAGCAAATTAGTTGAAATACAACTAACCATTGTTCTTGCTCCTAATTTCTAATGAAGTTATACCATACGTATTGAGAATAATGCCACCTTAAGCACCATTTTCCACTTCCTAAATTGTTATCCTCTTGCATTTCCTCGTAATTTTCAATGAATTCTCTAATCCCATGGTGTTACCAATGTAGAACTTATAAATTTCTTTCTTTTTATTACTTAACTCAGATAAATACACTAACCAAAATAACCAGTTAAATGAAAAAAAATCAAATCTTTGGCCAAAAAGACAAAGTTTTCACTAGATTGCAAATAAATCCACTAACCAATGATACCCATTGATTATTCATATATTTTTTGATATATTAAACAAAAGAAAAAAAAATCATACCTTTAACCCTTTTTAGGTTGGATAATAGGATGAGAAGGCACAAACTTCAAATAGAGATGAACTGTGAAAGGGTTGAAGTAAATGATGATTAGTGGCAAGTAAGAACATGGTTGATGGTGACCAAAATGGTGGTTGACATTATAAGTTCGAAAGGCTTTTATAATTTCTTAAGCTATACCTAGATATCAAATCAAAACAAAGACTATATGCTTACAATAATGGAGAAGAAAGAAGCTAAAAAAAAAAAATCTTAAAATATTCTTACCTAAAACTTGCTTTTCAAGAGGTCTCTCATGTTTTTGGAAGAAGCATTGTAATGTTGTTTTCTTTTTTACAAAGAAGAAGACACATTATTTTAACAAAGTGAAGGGTGAAGTGGTAATTACAAATATTTCCAATATTTTCCTTTCTCTTTCTCTCCTACTTTGGGAGGAAAAAAAGAGTGTGGGCCTTAGGTAAATATTTCTCTCTAATTTTGCTTCACTCCCATTTTCCCTCCTTGCCTCAATAGCAAAAATACAAAATTTCCCTCCAATTTACTCCCTTCCCCATTTTTTCCCTCCACTTTCACTCATCCTAAATAGTGTAAGAGAATAAAATGAGTATTAATATTTAGCTATCGTTATTATAATAACTCTACTAACTATTAATTTAATGATTATACTGCCGCATCTTAAAAATAACAAATAGCCAAGTTAATAGTTGATCAATATGCTTTTTCAATCACAAAACCAAAAGTTTTTAGTTAGTGCTAACTTGATATTCTCTATCTTAATTTTATAAGTCTCTACTATTTTTCTCATATGATTCATGTGGCCTAATTCAAGTAAATAGTCAAACCAATAGGTGACTAGTGGGTTTATTAACTACAAGATGTAAAAGTTTTTAATTAGGGTTGATTTATTACTGTATATTTTAAAATTATAAATCACTACTAATTTTCTTCTACAATCCTTATGTGACCTTACTTATAAGAGTATTACAAAGATATAATAATACTGATTTGATTGATTCTATTATTGAGTAGTAGTTAAGAGTACTAATGAATAATTAACAATTACATTATCATTAGATATTGAATTACTAATTATCATTTACTGATCTATCTAATTAGTATTTATTAATTGCTATCATTATTTTAAATTATTTATGTTCTTATAATATTGTTATTAATATATAATATTCATAAAATAGTAATGTTATAGTAAGGGGTGGGCAAAGTTCGATTCATTTTTTTTTTCTCTTTTTCCTAAATTAAACCTAGCCAAATGGTTTGGTTTATAATTTTTTCAAACTTAAAAAAAAAAAAAAAATGGTTCAGTCCAGTTTGGTCCACAATTGGAATCATTTTACACATGTTATTAATTTTTTTTTTCTATATATAAGTCAATAAGTCATACAAATTTTACTTGACTTTAAAAAGATTTAATTCATTATCATTTTTTTAATATTACTCACCATCATCATTATCCATTTGATATATTTAAATAGTTCTTATCATCTTTCTCAAAGTAATTATAGTTTTTATATTAATTAATAAGTAAAAATACGAAATAAAAAAAAAAGTAGTAGGTTACTCGATGAAAATTGAATAAGAGGAAAAATTAAATAAGTGACATAGAATTTTCTTTTTTAGTTATAGATTCTCTAGATTTTTGCCAATATTTTCTTCTTCTTTTTTTCCACAATTTAGCTTTACTCAAAACAATTAAATTTGGTTCATAATTTTTTTTTCAAATCTTAAAGAAAACGACTCCGTTTGGTTTGTAATTTTTTCAAACCTACAAAGAGGTTCAAACTTAGTTTACAATTTAGTTTAGTGCAATTGATTTTTTTGCCTAACCCTAGTAGTAATTTGTGATGTGATATTTTGAGATAAATAGTAAAAGCACTATTCTCCTAGGAGAGTAAATACCACACCCTTTACTTTTAAAAATAGAATAGATAGGAGATCGAAAAGTTATTTCTTGGAAATAACTATTACTAAAAAATAGACTAGAAATTTGCATTTTAGTGTTTATTTTGAAGAAACATTATATATTTGTACTTCTTTACTTTGTATACATGTCAATAATTAGTTATTACCAGGTGTTTACATCTTATAAGTCAAATTAGTTGGTTGGCTAAATCCTTTCAATTGTAATATAAATAGATCAGTTAGCTATTGTAGTTAATCAAATTGTTACATTCATTTTTTAGTGAACTCTCTCTACTATTCGACCACTTCTCATGCTTCTCTATTCAGTCGGTTTCTTATAAGTTTAATTGAGAAATTTATCATGGTATTAGAGCATGATCCAAGTATTTCTCTTGTTCTTGAATTCAATTAATCAAAAGTTCCACAGTAGAAATCATAGGTTTTGTTTTTCAACAACTGAAAGATAAATAATCAAATTGAGCTAGGGATTAATGATCCATTCTATTTGTTTGGATCAAATAATCTAGGCATGCCCATAGGCAATATCGTGTTTAAGGGAAACAATTACATTTCATGGAGTAAATTAGTGAGATTAGGTTTAGGAGCAAAAATGAAGATTTTAAAGATGGTTCAATTAAAAAAACCTACGGATGATTCACATGATTTGGTTAAGTGGAATAGGTGTGATTATATGGTAGGTGTTGACTTCTAAATCATATGAGTAATGATCTAGCATAGAATTTTCTCTATACTAAATCTGCATATGAATTATCGAGAGAAGTGGAAGAGCAATATGGTGTTGCAAATGGCCCATTGATTTTTCAGATACAACATGAAATCACTAATTTAAGGCAAAACAATCAAGTTGTTAGTATTTACTTTAACAAACTTAGACGTTATTGGGATGAACTACATGAATTGCATACTTATCCTAACCGTAAGTATGGGAAACTTGAGTATTGTACCTATGTGTTGAAAGAAAGAATATTAGAGTATGAGTCTCACAACAGATTAATTTAGTTTTTGATGGGTCTAAATGAGACATATGAAGGAATTAAGAAGCAAATTCTTTCTATGGTGTCACAACCATTAGTTAATAGGGCTTATTACTTGGTGCAACAAGTTAAGAAATAAAGTCAGGTCACTAGTTCTTTAAATCCTGAGGTCAAGGTTTCAGCATTTATTTCTAACAAGATTGTTGTCGGTAGTAAGTTGCCTATGGACAAAAGAAGGTACAAGAAAGGTTTGTTTTGCAAACATTGCAAAGTTGAAGATCATGTTATTGATACTTGCTTTCAATTAGTGGGTTATCCTAAATGATGCAAGGATATGAAGGTTTTTCAAAAAGGAAAACAACATGCTTTAATTGCATATTATTAAAATGTTATGGAAACACCATTTGATGAACAAGTACATTCGGATGTAGTTGTAAAACAGTCAAATAAATCTTTGGAAAAATAACTTATTCAAAGTATTTGTCAAGAGTTGTACAAAATGATGAAAGAGAAGGAGGATTTGACAAGTGTAGCAAATGTGGCTCATGCAAGCAACTTTGATCCTTCTTTGTACTTTACTACAATTAGTAATGATTTAGCACTTTGGATAGTTGACACAAAGGTGATTGACCATATGACCCCTTTTTTATGATTTACTGCATGATATAAGCAATTACCCATTCTAATAATAATAAAATTACTTGATGGAAGCTCATTAAGTGCTGACACAATTGGCATAGCTAGACTTTCTCAGCACCTTGTTATTTCACATGTTGTTTATGTCCCTAAGTTCGCCTATAACCTTCTATCAATACAAAATTTTGTAATTTTTGATCCTTTTGTGTGCAAATTTCAAGACCTAAAATCTAATAAAGTGGTGGCTTTAGCAAAGGCAAAGAAAGGACTTTATATACTCTGTTATGATTTACGTAGTGTTTCTAGTGTTCTAGCTTAGCCAAAGAATTATATGTTGTCTTTTACTATTGGTGCGTTCGAATTTAACCGATCATTTTAAGTTTTAAATTTATAGCTAATAAAATCTATGATTGAGTTAGGCAATGTACCTATCAACTATAGTATAGATTTAATAGGTGTTGTCCTCTGGGATCTAGAAAACAAGTACCGGTATTACCTTTCTCTACTATCTAGCCTAATTTATGATGTGAAAATTATGAATTAAATTAATAATTAACAAACCCTAACAACCCTAAAATTAAATGATATTATCTTAAAAAATGTATTCAATCACCAAAAAAACCCCTTATCTTGTTTCACCATAACCCTTAAATTCTTAAAATAAGATATCGATTAATGAATCAATTTACACTTTATACTGCAGGAATTCTCAAGTAAAATCAATTACTCCCTCGAATTAATCAATTCTTAATCATGCACAAGATAATGGAGACCTCTCCATCACTATTTTCATGTAAGATCTCATTAAGTTCACAATTTTCAATTAAAGTTTTAATTTTTATTGCAGAAAATCAATGTTTTTCTACCTCTAGGCAAAATATGTAATCTCTCTCTTCATAAAGATTTAATTTACTAGACGAAACCTATTTCAATCTAATAAAAATCAAACATACAATCAATTCACTCACATAAATCAATCACAATAATAATGGAAACACATAAATAAATGTAAAGATATAAACAATTCATTAACCAATCAATGTTTTAGTACATGCGTTAGGGTTTCACAAGATGAGAGATATAAAGAATTACTCTTCCATAGAGTTTTTAATAAAAACAGAGAATCTAGAGAAGTAAAAATGATTCATGATAGAAAGAGTAATCCCTTGTGTTGTTTTGTGATCTCCAATGATGTTCGGACAATTTTCCTCTTGAAGCTCGTAACAACGCTCCCTTTAGGATTTTCAGAATGGAGCAAAAAATAATAACAATAATAATCTGGTTAAAATAAAACAAGGTGTCTATTTATAGTTCTGTGAAAATAGGGTTCAACACGGGTGTCAGCATGGCCATGCTTAATGCCATGACTTCGAAACACGTCATTTTCACTGCTCAATTCAGTACAGCCTCTAGCACGGGCTGTTCTGAACTCGAGGCATACCTTGATATAGCTACTAGTCATTTTTTTTTTTTTTGCATCCAACATTGATGTCTGCATAGGTTGTGCTGAATTAAAAATCAATTTTCTTCATTTTTTTCACCAAATTTCATCTCGCCTTTGCTCATATCATTCTTAAACCTTTCTTTTGTCTCCATTGAAGCCTGAAATTAAAATTTAATCATATAAGTACCATTTTCTTCAACAAATCACATGAAATCCATATAAAATCATAACTAATAAGCACTAGAATTAAGGGTCTTCCAACACTTATCAAATTTCCCTACACTTAACCGTTTACTTGTCCTCAAGCAAAAAAAAAAAAAAGAAAAAAAGAAAAAATAGATCTCCTCTCATCAATTGTACTCATTGTTAAACTTTAAATCACAAGTAGAATCCTCTATTTAATTCAATTTTAGTGATTCATTAGTGCCTACCGCTCAAACCTACCATGATTATACGTATACCTGGCATACAAAATTTATAGTTTACAGATTAATCTAAGTAAATTAACTATTACCCTCACCATTTAAGAAACGCTTCCCAAGTTACAAAGAAAGTCAAACAAAGCAAAAGTGGGTTGGTCACATCTCACCACTTACTAGAGAATATATAAACCGTTCAACTACCTTTTTTAAGTACAGCAATCTCAAGTGAAAGTATATAGCATCCATCATTCCTCTGGATTTTCTTCCTCTTTTTGTTAAACCTTTCAAAAAAAAAAAAATTCCAAGTTTTCCTCTCTTTATATATATATATAT
Source organism: Laguncularia racemosa (assembly GCA_037954665.1). Lineage (NCBI taxonomy): Eukaryota > Viridiplantae > Streptophyta > Magnoliopsida > Myrtales > Combretaceae > Laguncularia > Laguncularia racemosa. The sequence continues at coordinate 164,146 of JBBMOL010000112.1, read as the reverse complement.
ATATTAAATTTAGTTATTTAAGATCTTGCAACCCATGTAACAAATGTTCAGCCGATAATCCTGAGCTTGTCACCCAAGTTAACAAACGTTATCCCCTCAATTGAAGGCATCCCTATTGACTTAATTATTTAAGTTACAAGACCCATTGAACTTTACCCTTTTGTATCCAATCTTGTTATTATAATATCATCAGTTGGCCGATCCTAGGCCAGAAGACCTTAGGTGACCGGGTTTTAAAGGGACCCCATTGAACCTCCGTTATTGTAACTTTAGGGATTCATAAAGATACTCTTGACTTAGAGAACCCAAGTCATTAGAGTAGCAGCTTATTATTTCTTTAATTGATTGACTAGTCAGCAGCTGAGTCAGACTTTACGCTTTTGAGGGACCAAAGCCCACCTATACTAACTAAGCTTTTCACATTATTGCTCAATTAACATATTAATTAATTAATTTTCAAAGAGATTACTTAAGAGGACTCACCAAGTGATAGACTTCATATGCAACTTTCATGAAAAGTTAGAAGAGCTCTCAAAGTTTTTGAAAGGTAAATATATTAACCAATAAGCTTAAAAATACAACATTTAACTTTAAACCAAGGACTTTGATCTATTTCATAACTATAGAATCAATAATTAAATAGCAAATAAAATTACCCCACTTAGATTTCATCTTAAAATTCCAACTAAGTATACCAAGTCCAACAATAAGTGAGTAAGGAACACAGAATCACTGACTTTTCTTCTTCTCTTCAAGAATGCTATTTTTTTTTTATGAGCACAATTTAATTTTAAGGATCTCGCCTTTTAATGATTCAAGATCAGCATTCAAACTCAATTGTAAACTTGTAAATGGGGGAAGTTTAATAAGACAGTGCATAGATAACACGAGCAAAGCATGACCCAAATTTCTCAATTTTCTTCGTTCCATATACCCCTTCCCCACACTTATTTAAGACATTATCCCCAATGTCTTCCCAAATCAAGCACACAAAAGGGAAAAGGAAAAACAAAATGAAAAATAATAGAAAGAAAAGGACACTAAGAATTTCCCCGGTTTTTATATGTAGACGATTGCATGTGGAGTTCAAGGCCAGGTATAAGAGCAAAACAACAATAGCATGTCATCATTGGAGCTGTGAACCCAAAGTTTGTGTTGTATCATCCTAAAAAGAAAAACGAAGAAATTAAAGGTAAAAAAAGTTAGACCATCCTAGTCTAGATAAATGATGAAATCACCCAGCAAATCTAGAGTCTTCCCTAAAAAAGGATCTCAATAGCATCTATAGACCATAGTAAAAGAAAATGTCAGCAAAAGTCTTATGTAAAACAAAGTAAACAAACAACAACATCAATCAATCAAGTCATAAAATCAATCCTCCTTCCCGTTGTTGTCTTTATCATCCTCTCCTTCTTCTATCTCTTCTTCATCACCTACCTCTTCCTCTGAACTAGAGGACTCAACAGCTATGGGAGCCTCCTCACATCTCCTTGATGGCTTAAGAGCATTGTTTCCAAATGAAGTTTGCTCAGGAGAAGACTCATATGTAGGTAGATTGGCTAGTGGAGAAGAGAAACAGCTAGCAAGTCTCTCTAAGAAGGACCAGATAGCCGCTCAAAAGTGCTTATTCTTCTTTCTTTCCCACCGGTTCAACTTCCTTTCTTCTTGAAATTGCCACCTCAATTGTTGGATTTCACTTTCATGAGTGGGAGGTCGGGAAGTAGATGCGGTGTATGGAGAAGAAACTCCTCTAGGCGGAGTGGAATATCTAGCTGAAGAAAGCTGGTCAATTAGCTTTACCAACCCCTACAACCGGAATGGCCCATTAGTAATTGTGGTGGAGGAGATGCTTGGATCAGCTAAACTAGGATCCTGAAAAATGTTATAACCCTTCAAAAACTTGGTGATGTATCCTCCACAATAAATCCCCTTCGCCCTAGGAAGAAACTCCTCTAGGCGGAATGGAATATCTAGCTGAAGAAAGCTGGTCAATCAACTTTACCAACCCCTACAATCGGAATGGCCCATTAGTAATTGTGGTGGAGGAGATGCTTAGATCAGCTAAACCAGGATCCTGAAAAATGTTATAACCCTTCAAAAACTTGGTGATGTATCCTCTACAGTAAATCCCCTTTGCCCTAGGATCTATAGCCTACTTGTGGAAATATTTAGCAACTTCCGGCTCCACATTAATTCTCATATTGTTGGCCATGTTATACGTCTGAAAGATTTCAAAAGTGTTGATGACTTCATGGCTACTTTTTCTGGAATCGATAGTGTGAGCTAAATTGTTGTGAAGTACTTGCATATCTACGTTGACCATGCGGAAAGCCTTCAATTTGGAAAGATGATAGCGAGGGGGGGGGGGGGGGGGGGGGGGGGTGATCATTGCACTCCACAGAACTACACAGTTGTGCTCAATAAGATTAAGTTGTCACCCCCTTAAGCCATTCATTCTTCAATTACATATGCTCGAAACCTCATCGTCTGATTTGTGAGCTTCAAAGTAGTGAGAAATTCCAAAGTGATTCCTCTATAGGCCGGTTCATTAAACTCAACCAAGGTGGCCCAAGGACCCACATTTAACAAGGGGCAAATTCTATCTTCAATTCCGTGTTCCTTAAGCAATTCCCAATCTAAATATTCATTGTTCCCAAAGGTGTGGCCCTCAAGCCTTTTCCTTCTCTCCTTGCTCCAAGCATCATCAGAGAGTTTCAACCGAACATTGATGGGCTCTTGTAGAAGCTGTTGAACTCGGGGCCTCTTTTTAGATTTGAGACTTGTGAAGTAGAGGCATGTAGGGAGTCATTCTTCTTGCAAGCTCTCTTATACCTCATCTCTACATAGAAGAATTGCAAAGACATAATAATATGATAACTCGAGGGATAAAACATGCATTTACAAATGAGAGATGCTTAACATGACTCACATGGATGCTTTAGTCTTAAACAAATTAGTAAAAATTAATGTAAAACAAGAAAAGCATCAAAACTGGAAAATATATTGAAGGAGAGAGTCATGCAGTTTAGTATAGCCGTGCTGGAGGTGTGGCAAAAATATGAATAGTAGAAATTCAAATTAGTATGAGTGCGGGAAATTGGTTGTGCACAAGGCCGTGTTGAAATAAAATATATATATATATATTTTTCACACAAAAATCACTTAGAAACACCAAAATTTCCTTCCATATCCAATGATTTTTCAAAAACCCCAATTTATGGACACTTAAGAACCCTAGACATGGCAATGTGGCGTCATTAGCAATAAAAATTCAAATCATTCACATCCCATGACCTCAACATCCTTTAATTGCATAAAGATCACAAAAGCCCCAAAAATTTCAATAAGCATCGATCAAGAACCCTAGCAACTTGAAGAGAGTTTTGGCATAATATAGCAACATCACACATAAAACACTTGCAAGAATATACTCATGCATAAAGGAAGAGGAATATGACATATAAAAACAATTCCATCCACAATCATCATATAAAGTCGGACATGCAAGATGAATCATGAAAAATTAGTTGAGTGTGCGAGTTTACAAAAATTAATTGAAGAGAAAGAAGAAGAATAGGGAAGAAAAACTTACTTAAATGTGGCCGTGAAACGAATGGAATGAAAGAATTATGTAGTGTGTGAATGTGAAGTGTTAGAAGAAGAAGAAAGTTAAGAGAGTAAGGGAAGGATACTGTAACGGTTTAGAGAGTGAGGGAGGAGAGAGAGAAACTATATATATATGTGAGTTTTTTTTTTTCAACACAAGCTGCTACACGGCCATGCTCGGGGCTATGCAAACCTTCAAAAGGAGCATAGAAAGCAACATTTTATAGGGCAAGTCTGCCCTGGCTTTAGCACGACCATGCTAGTGGCCATGCTAACTTCAAAAATTCTACAGAATGTTTAATAGATGCAACATGGGCTTTAACACGGCCATGCTCGGGGTCGTGTTGACTTTAAAATCATTCACAGAACCTCTTTGAGTTGTACATAGTCTTGAGCACTGATTGTGCTCAAGGTAGTACAGACTTTGAAAAACACATAGAGGAAAAATAAGACTTGCCTAAGCTAATAGTCAACAACTATAATCATCGTACACCTCTAAAAGTGTAAATGAACATGGAGAAAGACTTACCAGGTACACTTAGTGATTAGAATTCAAACTTCCTTATGTGTCATTGGCGCTTCCCCACACTTAGAAATTACTCTCGCTCTCTTCAAATAAGCTCAGAAACTCCCCTTAAGATCTGCAAATTTCTAAAAACAATAGACTTAGGATAGTGACAACAAAAAGAAAATAAAAGAAACGCTATGTACCTAAGTTATACATAGGTTACTTCCCAAGAAGTGCACTTGTTTAACGTTGTTGGCTCAACACTCTTCAGATTCTTCAACTAAGTCTCTAGTAATTGGAGATCCAATTTCTCCATATCTTCAAATGTTGCTTCATCTCCGAGATATAGCTTCAATCTATGACCGTTAACCTTGAAATCATCATGATCTGGGTGTTCAAGTTCTACTGCACCATAAGGAAAAACATTTTTAACTACAAATGGACCAGACCATCTGTATTTTAGTTTCCCTAGAAAAAGCCTCAACCGGGAATTAAACAATAGCACTCGGTCCCCTTTCTTAAACTCCCTTGGATGGCGGATATGCTCATCATGGTATTTCTTGGTTCGCTCCTTGTAGATCCCGGTATTCTCGTACACTTGTCTTCTCCACTCATCCAACTTATTCAACTGAAATCTCCTTTTCAAACTAGCAGCATCAAGGTCAAAATTGACCAATCTGATTGCCTAGTGTAAACACCCCATTTTTTACACTAATAATAAAAAATAATTAATTTTCAATTTTTTCCATTTTTCACAATTTTCCTTTTAATTTAGTAAAAATAGGAAAAATATTTAGAAAATAAAATAAATAGGAAAAATACATCAATTTTGGAAAATAATTGTAGAAATAGTAATAAAAGGGATTAAATAATTTTTACAAATTTTTGGAATTTCAAAAAAATAATAAAAATCGCATTGCATATATGCAAATTGCAGTCGCGGGTTCGAAACGCCGGGGGGGGGGGGGGGGGGGGGGGCGCAGATTCCGCGTTTTGCAACTTTTTTTTCTCGCTCAGGACACATGTCAGCAGCTGATTGGTCGACATGAACGCATGCACCGGACGCGTGATCTTCTTCTTCCTTCATCCGAGATCGTCGCCGATAAGGGAAAAATCGAATTTCAGCCGTTTTGGTTCGATTTTTTGAACAAATCCAACAAATCTTTAACTAAAATAGGATAAACATCATTCAATTGGAATCAAATCGCAACAAATCGATGGATTTACACAAATCGGAGATGGGTTTTTCAACCAAAATCCGATTTGCCTCAATTGGAGGAAATCCGAGCTTATCTAACTCGATTTCTTGCATCTATAAATAGGAATTGAGGGGAGGAAGCCAAAGCACGGATCAGAAGTGAGAAAAAGAGAGAAATCGAAGCTTTGCCGGAGTTCCTCGAGTCGTGACCGCCGACCAAGCCTCGAACCGCCACCAGGAGGCGTTTTTAGAGAAATCCGCCGCTACGGTTGAGTTCCCCACCCTCGAAAACCTAGGAAACGACTCCTCAACCTCCTCGAAAGGTCGCCGGAACCCCGTCAATGAGTACCCCCAACTGCCGTGATCGATCAACCCGACCCGACCCGCACACCAATCCAGATCTAGGTAAGTCAGATTTTTTTTATTTTTTATTTATTTATTTATTTATTTATTATTTATAATTTAAAAAATAGAAAAATATTAGAATTTAGATTAGTTTTTTAGGTTTAATTTAGAGTAAATAATAGAAAATAATAAAAAATAAAAAATAAAAAATTATAAAATAATAATAAAAATGATAAAGATATATTAGAAAAAATGATAAAATGTAGACTTTTAGTAGATTAAATAATATAAGAGAAATTATTTATTTATTAATTAATTAACAAAAATTAATAAAAATTAACAAAAAGTCTATGAAAGAAGAGATGTCGTTCCAAAACTTGGCAGCCTTGCATGGTGGAAAATAATTGTCTAGAAACTTCTTTACCATGTCATGCCATGTAGCCAAAGTCCTAGGACCTAATGACTGAAGCCAAGTCTTAGCCTTCCCTCTTAATGAAAAAGGGAATAATCTTGTACGCACTGCTTCATCCGTCACCCCATTGTTCTTGAAAGTTTCACAAATCTCCAATAATGTCTGAATGTGAGCATGGGGGTCTTCATCAGGTAATCAATTGAACTGACAGTATTGTCATAGAAGTTGAATCACCACACCCTTGATCTCGAAATTATTAGCTCCAATGGGAGGCTTAACAATGGTTGGACCTATGCCGTCTAATGTAGGCTTTTCATACTCAATGTTTGTCTTTGGTAGATCCTCAGCCATTACTTCTTGTACATTTTCCTCACTCTTTGTAAATGACTCTGACTCAGAACTATCAAAAAATTGCTTAGTTAGTTCTTCTTCTTTAACCTCCATTGCCACTGCTACATCACGTTCTCCCTCCTCATTTACTGACTGCGCAGAAGATTCGGCAGCTGTGTTCCTTCGAAGTTGGCAGAGTATTATCTCAATCTCAGGATCTAGATCAGGAATGTCAAAGAGAAGATTCCTTGTCATACACTACAAAAGGCAACCAAGTGTGAATTAGAACTTTTCAAAAGATGGAGAGGAGAGAAATAGATAAAACAAATAAGAAGAGTGACTAAAGTAGTAGATACAATGATTTTCCTAATATTGCCTTGTCAGATCCCCGACAACGGTGCCAAAAACTTAGTATGTTCAAATTTAACCAATCATTTTAAGTTTTAAATTTATAACCAATAAAATCTACGATTGAGCTAGGCAGTGTACCTATCGACTATAGTATAGATTTAACAGGTGTCGTCCTTTGAGATCTAGAAAACAAGTACTAGTATTACCTTTCTCTATTAGCTAGCCTAATTTATAATGTGGAAATTATGAATTAAATTAACAATTAACAAACCCTAACAATCTTAGAATTAAATGATATTATTTGAAAAAATGTATTCAATCACAAAACATATCCCTTATCTTGTTCCACCCTAACCCTTAAATTCTTAAAATAAGATATCGATTAATGAATTGATTTACACTTTGCACTATATGAACTCTCAAGTAAAATCAATTACTCCCTCGAGTTAATCAATTCTTAATCATGTACAAGATAATGGCGACCTCTCCTTCACTACCGTCATGCAAGATCTCATTAAGTTCACAATTTCTAATTAAAGTTTTAATCTTTATTGCAAAAAATCAATGTTTTCCTACCTCTAGGCAAAACATGTAATCTCTTTATTCATAAAGATCTAATTTACTAAACAAAACCTCTTTCAATCTAATAAAAATCAAACATGAAATCAATTCGTGCACATAAATCAATCATAAGAACAATGAAAACACATGAATAAATGCAAAGATATAAACAATTCATTAATCAATCAATGTTTCAATATATGAGTTAGGGTTTCACAAGATAAGAGATATAAAGAATTACTCTTCCATGGAGTTTTCAATAAAAACAAAGAATCTAGAGAAGTAAAAATGAATCGTGATAGAAAGAGTAATCTCTTGTGTTGTTTTGTGATCTCTAATAATGTTTGGACAATTTTCCTCTTGAAGCTCATAATAACGCTCCCCCTAGGGTTTTCAAAACTAATCAAAATAATAATAATAATAATCTAGTTAAAATAAAACAAGGTGTCTATTTATAGTTATACAAAAACAAGGTTCAGCACGAGTGTCAGCACAGCCATGCTCGAGACCCTGCTGACTTCAAAACACGTCATTTTCACTGCCCGGTTCAACACGGCTTCTAGCATGGGCTGTTATGAACTTGGGGCACACCTTGATATAATTATTGGTCATGTGTTTTTTTTTTTTTTGCATCCAGCATTAGCGTCTACATGGGTTGTGTTGAACTAAAAATCCATTTTCTTCATTTTTTTCGCCAAATTTCATCTCGCCTTTGCTCATATCATCCTTAAACCTTTCTTTTGTCTCCATTAAAGCCTGAAATTAAAATTTAATCATATAAGTACCTTTTTCTTCAACAAATTACATGAAATCCATATAAAATCAAAACTAATAAGCACTAAAATTAAGGATCTTTCGACACTTATCAACTGTTCATTCTTTGGATAACCAGTTAGCCTATTTGATTCACAATCGTTTAGGGCATACTTCTATATCCAAGTTACAACATTTGTCTTTTTGTAAAAACTTCTATTTCAATAATTTCTTTTGTAGTACTTGTTAAGAAGCAAAGTTTCATAGATTGCCTTTTCCTTAGAATTTTAGTTTAACTACTTTTGCCTTTGAATTGATTCATGTTGATGTTTGGGCTCCCTATCATGTTACTTCTTTGTTTGGTGTTAGATACTTTCTTACTATTGTAGATGATTTTGCTAGAGCAACATGGACTTATTTGTTACACCAGAAACATTAGACTTGCTTTATTCTCGATCACTTCTTTTGTTATACTATGAATCATTTTTCAGTCATTTCTAAGGCTGTTAGAATAGATAATGGAGGATAATTTGTATTTAAGGCATGTTAAGATTTTTTTTCTTAATTGAAATTATACACCAATGCATAGTTCCATACACAACACAACAAAATGGGAGGGTAGAAAGAAAATACCATCATTTACTAGAGACTTCAACAGCCCTTAGACTTCGTGCAAACTTACCTAAAGAATTTTGGGGTAAGTATATTCTTACTACTACCTTTCTCATTAATAAAATGCTCATCCCTATTCTTAATTGGAAATCTCTTTATGAAATGTTGTTCCATAAACCACCAAACTATGATAATCTTAGAGTCGTGGGATGCTTGTGTTACATTGCAAAATTTTCCCTAAAACTTGACAAATTTGATCCTAAAGGTGCTAAGAGTGTGTTCCTTGGTTATGTCAATAATATAAAAGGATAAAACTTTACAACTTTACTTCTATGCAAGTGATAGTCAGTAAAGATGTCATTTTCTTTGAATACATCTTTCCTTTTCATGATCATTCATTTCTTGGTTCATCTAATGACATCTTATTTGCATCCTTCTGTTTTGTTAAGACATCTAATCACTCAGTTTCCTCTTCTATTCCTTGTCATCCATTGTCAACTGATCCAATTGTTTCATTGGATTCTTTCATCTCATTCTAATCCTTTAAGTAGCTTCATTCCACATATAGGGAAAAAGGCTATAAAAGTATCTAAACTTTTGAATTTAGGTAGTTTAGCGTCTTAACTTTCAAAATTTGCAATTTAGTGCTCGTAACTTTAAAATATGTTTAATTTAGTATCTGAACGTTAAAATATGTGCAATTTAAAAAGTGTTCAAAGATGCTAAGTTGAATAATTTAAAAAAAAAATTAACACTAAATTGCAATATTTTAAAATTTAAACACTATTTTACCCAAATCAAAAGTACAGACACTTATAACTTTCCTAAGTTTGAAGGTAAACTAGAACTAGAAAACCACCAACTTGGCTTCAAAACTTTATACATCTAGTTCAATCTAATATACATGCCAACACCACTATATAAACAAATCATTTTCTCCATGCTTTACACACCGCTAAATATCCTTTTATTTGATTCCCACCCATTTGACCAACTCCTCAGGGAATTTATTATGTCTTTAGCCAATGTGTTTTCTATAAAAGAGCCATCTAATTACTCTCAAGCAATTAAGCAAAAAGAATGGGGTGAAGCTATGTTAAAAGAGTTAAATGCTCTTGAGTCAAATGAAACATGGGAACTTTCTTCACTACTTGAGGGTAAAAGAGCTATAAAATGTAAATGGGTATATAACATCTAATATTGGCCTGATGGTAGTGTGGTAAGACATAAGGCAAGACTTGTAGCTAAGGGATATACGCAAGTTGAAGGGGAAAATTTTCATGACACATTTTGTCTAGTTGTAAAATTGAGCACCGTGAGAATTCTTATTGTTGTTGTAGTTGCTTATTCATGGCCATTATATCAAATTGATATAAATAATGCATTTTTGCATGGATATTTTAATGAAGAAATATATATGGTGCCACCTCAAGGTTATGATCGAGCTTAGCCACATTAAGGTTATTGTTTGAAAAGGTCCTTATATGGATTTAAATAAGCATCTAGGCAATGAAATTTAAAGGTTTCTCGACTTATAGTTTCTCATGGACTTACCCGGTTGAAACATGATCATTCTTTATTTGCACAACAATCACATGATGGGTTTATAGTGGTTCTGTTGTATGTCAATGATATGTTGATCACAGGTTCAAATGAACTTCTATTGCTTCTTTGAAAAAATAGCTCAATGAAGTGTTTATAATTAAGGATTTAGGGCTTGCTAGCTACTTTCTTAGCCTAGAAATTTGTAAGATAGCTATTGGTTACTCAATCAATAAAAGTTTCTGTTGGATGTTTTACAATTGCAAAACCTACAAAAAATCCTTTGCCGAGCAATTTTTAATTTGATAATGAGGTAGGCGATTTATTAGATAATCCAACTTCATTTCGAAGATTAGTTGGGAGGTTATCCTATAGCAATTTTAGTAGGCCTAATATTAGCTTTGCTGTGAATCATCTTAGCTAGTTTTTGTCCAAGCCACCTATTACTCATATGCAAGTTTTTCCTCATGTTCTTAGGTATCTCAAAGGAACATTATCTTTAGAACTTTTTTTACTCTTCTAAGAATGACCTTTCTATATATACTATCTTTGATTCTGACTAGGCAGTTGATCTTTTAGATTGAAAATTTATCAGTGGATATTGCATTATGTTGGTATTAGCTTTAGTTCAAAAAAAAAAAAAAAACAATTGTTTCCACCTCATCTACAGAAGTTAAGTATCGAAGCCTAGCTTCAACTACTAAGGGGGTCTTGTGGACATCTTACCTTTTAAGATATTTGTGTGTTCAAATTTAGCTTCCTATTCCATTGTGCTGTGACAATAGATCCACATTACTTATTTTAGCCAACCCTTGTCATCATGCTCGAACAAAACACATCAATATTGATGTTCATTTTGTTTGAGATCGCATTGCTTCAAGCTTTCTTCATGCAAAGTACATTTCTTCTTGCTTGCAATTAACATATTTGTGCACCAAGTTACTTCCTAAATAGCAAATTCTCTTTTTGAGGTTTAAGTTGGGACTTTAAGATGCATTAACTTGAGGAGGGATGAAGAAATATTAATATTTGTAATTATTTACTTTGTACATGTGTCAGCAGTTAGCTATAGCTAGGTGTTTACATCTTATAGGTCAAGTTAGTTGATTAAAGCCTCTTAGTTGTAATATAAATAGGTTTGCTAGTTGTTATAGTATCGAACTGTAACACTCATTTTTCTACAATCTCTTCATGCTACTCAACTACTTCTCATGCTTTTCTATTCAATTGGTTTCTTATAAGTTTAATTGAGAAATTTGTCATGTAAAATTCTATTATAGGGAATATTTAATCTAGTATTTACTTCACTTCATTAGTTATAATATTAAGTTAAGAATATAACAAAAAATATCAATATATTCTTATTTGGTCTTTTCTAAATATAACCAAAAGTTATTTAACTTCTCTTATCCTAATATATAGTAGTAACATGCATAGTTTCATGACCTCGTTGTTTTCTCTCTCTTTTTTTAATCTTTGATGTAGTATGTGTTATATTTATATATAAAGATTTATTCATACATGTACACCCATACATACAGGGATATGCATTACATATCTATATTGTATCATTATACACTATATTATATAGCATTACGTAGGTATTGTTATATGCTTGATTATATTATGATACAAGCCATAGCTATAATTAATATATAGCATATCATATGAATATATATATATATATATATATTACATTATAAATTATATCTATAATATTATTAACAAATTGTAATATAATATGGCATTTTATATATATGCATGCATGCATGCATACATAAATCAACGCATATATTAGCGCATATGCATACACACTCAAAATAAATATACATGTTATGGCCATATAGTTCGTTGACGATGAAAAAAAAAAAACCTATGTCAAAGTTGCTAACGATGATTGATGAGAGACTGAAATAATTCAAGTCAAAGTTAAAAAGAGGTTTTTGTCTTCTACGTGGGTGATTTTGTAAATCTATGGGTTTTTTTTTTTTCATTAATTACATTTATACAATTTGGGGATGAGGAATTCGAACATGCTTCATCCAAGATGAAAAGCAATATTCATGCTAACTGAGTTACAAGATCTTGACATAAATCTATGGTTTTATTGCAACCATATTTTCCCTTTACTTGATCTTTCCATTATTAGTAGAGAGAGAATAGGAAATTTCATTTTAAAGAAACTAATATTACGTTTGGTACATATGAATGATCTAAAATGGAATAAAATTAGCAATAGAGTGCTAAGTCCATTTATGTATTTTGAAATGTTTATAAAATGGAATGGAATGAAATCGTATATAGTGATACTTATCAAAATTATTTTTAATTAGTGAATCTAATAAATATGTACCAATGAATTACAAAGGCTATTCAAGTAATTATTCTTAATAAAGGGAATGGAATTACAATTCCCTCTCTTCAAAAGCAGAATTGGTGATTCTAAGGAATTGTGATTCCATCTTCTAAAAGTTATTCCAAACATAGGAAAGGTAATGATACTCAAAATTACAATATTATTCCAAATTCATTTATGCATATCAAATGTGCTAGTTATTAGGATAAAAATTAATAGATAATTTCCATACAAATAAAATAATTGAAACTATTTTAAAGATAAGGTTTTTATAACCCAGTAGTATAAACACTGATTTTTAGGTTAGACAGATTAAATTTAAATCTTTCTTTTTATTGTAATCATAAAAATATATATATATTTTTTGAAAATAATTATTTAATTTAATTTTTCTATTGTTTCCAAACGGGTTGTTGTAATCTTGAGATCAGAGGAATGAGAATTCCTTCTATAAGGATTATAAATACTCCCAACCAATATCTAATGTCTTTAATCGGTTAAGAATAAGAGTATCGATCTAATGCATCAGTTTTTCTTTAGCTTGTGACTGAATGGACTGCGACATACAAAGATATTTAATAGAATGTGTAAGGTTTTCTTAGTTTGAGCATACCAAGGGGTCAGCCAATCAAGATGCAAAACATGTAGTTTCTTTCAAATAAAAATTAAATATAATTAAAATAATCCAAGCGAAAAATATAAAAAAAAAGGCACATAGGATAAGGATATAAATATTACTTCTTTTAAAAATAATTCCTAAAGTGTATCACTTAGAAAAGTAATTTTAAAAATATATTACTTAAAATCGATACTTGAAGTACATATTTTGGTTTTGCTCTTACTTATTTTCATTATTTTAGTATCGATTCCAATTATAGAAAATGAAATTGATATTGCCGATTTCACACTAACTTGAAATCAATATTTTAAGTGTAGATTTTAAATAGTATATTTTTATAATTGATATATTTTAAGGATTTTTTTTATCTAAGTAATATTTATTTTCTTTTCCTCACAGTTAAGTGGAGTTTTTTTCTCTTCCTAGGAGGATATCCACGTACGCCTAACTTTGCTTGAGTCTTTAGTTGAAACACGTTGAGTATTTATAATCTAGTTGATATGTATAGGCATGAAAGCATCCGTGGTTAACATGAATTTACCGATAGTCCAATTTTAACTTTTGCTAAAGAAATTCGGATACTTTTAATTTTTCTTTTTTCTTTTTAACATTTCTCAATTTATAAATTAATAATTAAAATTACTTAAATTCTTAAAATAGCTTGTATTGTTATTATAAGGTCTTTTTTTTCCTTTAAATATCAATCACTTATTAATCATGTCAATAATGTATAAATTAAAAAAAAAAAAGAAAAAATAAATTAAGAGATCCATCTCTTGAGTAAAGCATTCCCGGTTTGTGACCGATTTGCTAGCTAAATAAGCCAACATTTGTTGGTCATGTGTAAGCACTCCGAGAAATGTGTGAGTTTGCTCTTTCGAGGTAAATTAATTTTTAAAAAATGGTTTCAAAAAAAGTAATTCTCAAAATACTATTTTGAAATCGTATGTTGGGACTGTGATTTTTGAATATGAAGAAATCAAATATAGAACTTGTGATTGCCAAATCATAGTCCTAATATGCAATTTCTTCATATTCAGAAAATTGCAATCCTAACCTACAATTTCTTATTTGAAAATCGCAATTCTAACCTATGATTTCCATTTCCATATTCAACTTTGGTGAAATTTTCATGTTCTTTAGAGCTAGGATTTATAGTGAATCGGGTTCCTATGAAAATGAGTTATCTAACTTTAAAAATATTCCAAACCCATGACATCATGTAGTCGTTAGAAAAGGTCCTTAATAATTTTTTTAGTCTATAATAAATATCAAAGTCTATATAATAAACCTGTGATAATTCTAAAGTTCATAACATAAATTAATTGGAGAAACGAAATGATTTCATTAATTCATTCAAACTATATAAGTATAATTATATAGCTATAGCAAACGAAATTAGATATATTCTAGGAAAATGGAAAAAGTAATGTATAATTACATAGCAAAATATATGTTTAATCTCTTCTCTGACGTCATCTCTCATAATGTCTACATCCATATCATGCTGAACTCTCTCCAACTTGGAAAGTGTTGCTAGGTTGTCCGATGTTAGGATGGGTTTGGGCATGGAATAGTGGCTCATTCCATGAAATATATCAAGAATCTATAAACATGAGTCCTTCTTGATTCTCTTTCCTTTTGAGGAGCGGGTAGAGTAACCATAAACGTATATAGTATATCAACATTAGGTGTGTAAAACTCCATTGGATTGATGGTGAATGTTGGACCATCGTAAAATGTGCAAGGATAAGCCACTGGTGAGTAATGAGAGGATGGGGTATCTGTCGGAGGACTAGGAGATCGATCTTGCACTACATACTAATGATGACCCTTACCACTAGCTCGTCATCTCTCTCGGGTGGCATGAGGTAAAGGCACCTCTTAATGGTACTTCTGATGATCTAAGAGGAATAATGTAACACCACCATGGCCTTAAAGGAGATCCCTCCTAACAACTACTACAACTTAGGTTTCTTCTAGGGAATCCACCATCTCAATGCGAGCAAAGTAATCCGACTATATAGAAAGTCAACTATGTTAATAATATAATGCAAAAAACATAAAAGTACATTGATATAATTAAAGCGACTTACTGGGACACCAAGCATGGCTTTAGTGTAGTCAATATACCGTTATGTGACACTGTAGTACAAAGGGTAATACTTGGGATTTACCCCACCTAGCAATGTGTTGTCAAACTTTAATTGAATGATAGATAATCGTTGCTCCTCCCATTACTGGATGTAGATTGCATGTCTCCTCCTTCAATCCTCATAACCTACAGTTTCACCTTAAGTGATGATAGGATTCTTTTCTAATTTAACAAACAACTCCTGAATAAACAATCAACCCATAGTTTGACCAAATTCAACAAGAGCTTCTACATCATCATCATCTGTGATTGGAAATAAAAAATATTATAACTTGATAGAACTTGAGTTAAAAATTGTAGGTTGCCTATTAAACACCTCCACTTGATGGGAGGTGGGATCAATTTTAATTGCTGCACATATCTTGTTCAACAATTTTGTATATCCTACATTTATCTTTACTTTAATTTTCTTAAGAGACTCCCTGTCATAATATGCTCCGTGTTTACTATGCATGATATTCCTATGGGCAAATATCACAAATTCCACCATTTCCACGACTAGCTAATAGCAACAGCAAACAATATGTAAACAAAAACTAACTTTATATGATATAAACCTCGTCTACCTTGTTTTTATACCAAATATCACATGAACGTATAAGTCTTTAGTGTAAACCTAATAACATCTCCATATGAATAACATCGACTTTATAAAATTCCAATTACATTATCTAATTACTAGAAATTATGGCAAATTTAATAAAATTAGGGCAAATCCTACGAATTAAAAAAAAAATCCACAAAATTGGAAAAATTTCTATAAATCAAATTCTACAAATTAGGGCAAATTGTATACAATTTAGGCAAATATTACAAATTATGGCAAATTTAATAAAATTGGGGCAACTCTTACAAATTAGAACAAAATCTACAAAATTGGGAAAAATTCTACAAATTAGAGAAAATTGCATAAAATTTAGGCAAATCCTACAAATTAAAGCAAATTTAATAAAATTGGGATAACTCCTACAAATTAAGGCAAAATCTATAAAATTAGGACAAATTCTATAAATTATGGAAAATTGCATAAAATTTGGATGAATCTTACAGATTAGGGAAAATTTAATAAAGTTTGAGCAAATCCTACAAATTATGGAAAATTCCACAAAATTAGTACAAATTTTACAAATTAAGGCAAATTGCATAAAATTTAAGCAAATCCTACAACTTAGGGTAAATTTAATAAAACTGGGGTAAATCCTACAAATTAGGTTAAATTTTATAAATTATGGAAAAAATCACAAAATTAGGGCTACTCTTACAAATTACGACAAAATCTATAAAATTATTGCAAATACTACAAATTAGAGCAAATTTTAATAATTATAGAAAATTTTATAAATTGAGACAAAATATAAAATTGACCTCAAAGGGTCAATGTGTATTTTTAAGTACACTTTTAAGAACAATTTCAAGCTTACCTTTTATCTATTATAAAATCAACAATAATACATTACATATTCTATATTCAGAAAGAGAAATAATAATGGAATATAAAAGTATTATATTAAAGTAAATAAATTTATAATAAAATTTTAAAAATAATAAATAATACTTATCTAATGTAAATCAAAATCGTAAGTTGGAGTCATGGAATTATGCTTTCCAAACCAAAAACTATGTTTTGTAACCATGTTTTAGGGAGAAAATAATGAAATCGGTGAAAAAATGATGTTTTATCCAGTAAATCGCAAACCTAGTGAAATTGCAGTTTAACATATTTTAAGAAATACTTTTCTCGAACTGTTTTTTTAAAAATAGACTCTGCTTAAGACACTTTTTTCTAAGCACTTTAGACCTATGAACTAGAATGTTGAGACATACGGCGGGAGAGAGTGTTATGATAGACGACGTGCTGACTGCCGCAGAGCGGGTGTAAACTTTTAAGAGAGAGAAATGTTGGGTTGTGGTTGTGCACGTCCGCAGTCCAGTACCGCCGCCGCTTTACGCTTTTGCGCTGCCTCTATTCGTGCCTTGCCGCTTTCCCTTCCTGCCGCCGCGTCTTCTTATCCTCCTCATTGTCGCGTGTTTTGGTGCCTTGGACTTCAATCTTCAATTAAAGCAATGTCTTCTGACACCCATACCCATTCACTCTCCACCTCTTCATCACCCGCTTCTGGTAATATGTTTCTAATCCCTTTTTATAGTTTAAAGTTATCTCTTTTCCCCTTAGATTCTGTGACCCTTTTAACTTTAAATTTACAAATTGTCGATCTTTTTAATCTTCTCTTATATTTTGTTCGGACTTTTATTGTTGTCGCAGGAATAAAAAACAAGAAGCAGGCACTGATTTCGTTGTCTGATAAAAAAGACTTGGACTTTCTGGGAAAATCGCTCCAGGACTTGGGGTACTCCATTGGCTTAAATAGATGTAGATTATCAATTTATAGGTATCATATCTATTTCGTTTAAAATTATTTGTATGTGTATGTGATTTAGATACACAATTGTTTCCACTGGTGGAACGGCGGTAGCTTTGCAGAATGCTGGAGTCTCCGTCACCAAAGTCGAACAGCTCACCAATTTCCCCGAAATGGTCTGTAATTATTTTGTTATGTTGTGCTTCGTCGCTTATTTATTCTTCATCAGTATTTTGTTGCTTATACTTTTGCAGCTCTTGGCGCGTAAAAATCAGAATTGTAGATGTTCGGTTTTTGTTCAAATGTGCAAATGTGTGCCTATTTGATATCATTTCGTTGTGTTTTTTGAGTTTCAAGTGAGCATGTCATATCGCAAGAATTGCTAATTCAACGACATAGCTCTCCAATTTCACTTACCAAAAAAAAAAAAAACTCCAATTTCTCGTAACTTTCCTCTTTATCATGCGGCCGGAGGAGAACCATGTTACTTGTTTATGTGTGAATTTGCCCCTTTTGTCTGGTTGTATTCCAAGACTTGTCTGTCAAAAATTTCCTTGCCACTAGTGTTTTGCTGTGCAAAAATAACTCCCGTCCAAGAGCAGCAACTGCAATGCAACCGTACCTTAGATCCTTGTGAGGTCAAATGGTCATGTTTCAATAATGGTTGTTTCTTTTGCTTTGAAAACTTGTTGCAAAGTTTTGCTAGTTTATTTCTACAATCCACCTTTGAAATTTTCCTAGAAATTTTTTCTTTCTAAATGTGTCTCTCCTTTACTTTTTTTACAAAATAGTTTTTCCCACATCAGCTCTTTACAGTAAAGATATAACTTTACTTTCTCTTTGCAGCTTGATGGCCGTGTGAAAACCTTACATCCTATTGTACATGGAGGAATTCTTGCTAGAAGAGACCAAAATCATCACATGGAAGCACTTAGTGAGCATGGAATAGGTGAGTCTACTGTAATTTTGGCTACAATGGGAACTCAGAGAGATGTGAATATGTATATATGTATGTGTGTGCATGGTTGTGTTCAGACTCGTTGCTGTTTACATAGAATGTGTTGAGAAAAGTTAATGTGTGATCTGCAGGATTTGTTTGGGGTTAAACTTTCTGGGGTTAAAAACCCAAGTCGTCATCTTTTCCAACTTTGGTGAGTTGGGTTTTGCAAAACTAGTTTGCTGTTTGAGTAATTGGTGATTTGTCTCAAGTGTTTGACTTTTTTTGCTTGGATGAGGATGAAGATTTTGCTAAGTATAGACTTCTGGGTAAATGGAGGTGATTAGCTTTGGTAAATTAGTTGGTTTAGTGCTGTAATTTGGGTTGGAGGGACTGCAAAGCTAAAACTTGCTTACTGCATTGTGGAGTGGGAAAGAAATGGGTCAGTTTGGTTTATTTAGGAGTTTGAGAATTAGATGACTATGTCCCCTTTTCTTGAAAATGTATAGACTTGTTGGCTAGGGAACATACATTCATATCTTGGTTTATGATGTTTTTGCTGCAGGTACTTTTGACATTGTGGTAGTAAATTTATATCCTTTTTATGAGAAGGTTACTTCTAGTGGTGAAATTGAGTTTGATGAGGGAATTGAGAATATTGACATTGGCGGTCCTGCCATGATTAGAGCTGCTGCAAAGGTATGATCGAAATGCTGCTCTTTTGTACAAGCAAATCAAGTTGTCTCATGCTTTTGACTACATTACCTAAAGAAAAGTTATACATGCTTAATATATATGTAGAATTAGTGTATTAGATCCTCAATGTATTCATAATACTTAAAATATTGTTTGTGTAAACATAGATGGAGATTTCACTTTAAATGATTGTTGATCCAAAAGGTTGCTCAAGTAACATTGAACATGACAATATAAAAGTAGTAGAAATCTACTCATTATGGGAGTTTTGATGCCTATGTTACTACTTAGTTTATCAAGATTTAGTTCTGATATATTCATCTTGTTCACCATACATTTCTTTTAAAGATATGTAAGGCTGGTGATTTCCTTAATACAGTGGTTTTGGAGTTAAAATGTGCTACTGCCCTCCTGTCATATCATTAAATATGATAGCTAGTTAAACTACAATTTTCTAACAGTAACTTTTATTTATTTATTTAATTTTTTTTGACTCACCTAAATAAAAATTTTACTTTTCTGCCTTGCAAAACAGAACCATAGGGATGTCTTAGTTGTTGTTGATACAGATGACTATCCTAAGCTTATTGAGTTCCTTAAAGAAGAAAATGATGATCAACAATTGCGTCGAAAACTTGCTTGGAAGGCTTTTGAGCATGTTGCTTCCTATGATTCAGCAGTTTCAGAATGGCTATGGAAACAGACTGTTGGAGGTGCCGTTTCATTGATGCTCTTAGTAACTGCTTGCATAGTTAATGCTTGAGAAATTTGTTTCAAGAAGTGGCACCACTGACAGCGGAGTTTTATATCTGTTTCTTTTGGTAGATAAATTTCCTCCCAGCTTGACGGTGCCTCTTTCTCTCAAAAGTTCTCTTCGCTATGGTGAAAATCCTCATCAAAAGGCTGCATTCTATGTTGACAAGAGTCTTGCAGAGGTTAATGCAGGGGGTATTGCAACTGCAATTCAGCACCATGGGAAGGTGAGATAATTGTTAATATCATTCTCCTTTTCTCCAACATTTTGGTGATTGGAAGTTTGACATAACCAGCTTACAAATTGACTATTTTAGGGTTGGATATCAATTTCTTTTGCCCCTTCATATTTCTTTTCATTTTCTTGCATCTTTTAGTCATAGACTAAAGTAGTTATGATAAGAGGCGATATGTGGAAGTTCTATGTCTTAAAACATTTACAATGAGTTAATAAAAGGTTGCTGTTGAGGGATTTAGTACTGGATGTTAGACACTTGGCATTGTAAGTACATGATGTATTCTGCATCTGTATGCACATAAATTTTAGGTTGATCAGTATAATTTCTTGACAATGGAACTCTGTTGAGGCTTAGTTATTGGTCTTTTGTGTATAAACATAACACAAGTTTTATTCTTTACAGGAAATGTCATATAATAATTACCTAGATGCAGATGCAGCTTGGAATTGTGTATCGGAATTTCAGAACCCAACATGTGTTGTCGTAAAGCATACAAATCCTTGTGGGGTGGCTTCTCGGGATGATATCCTTGAAGCATATAGGTTAGCTGTGAAGGCCGATCCCGTGAGTGCATTTGGTGGGATAGTTGCCTTCAATGTGGAAGTTGATGAGGTAAGTTCTGCTTTTAATCATCTAGCTGATGATACACAAGCATTGGAAAATATCCATCCTACAAATATATGAGAGATTTAGAAGAGAATTTCTGTGAGAATTCTAAACAGCCTTAATGGAGGGTGGTTCAAATGTTTGAGCTTATTTATTTCAGAAGCAATGAGCACTATGGGGTTAAACTTCCAAAATTTGCTATTTATAGGCTCTAGCTAAAGAAATTAGAGAATTTCGAAGCCCAACAGATGGTGAAACCCGAATGTTTTATGAGATAGTTGTGGCACCAAAATTCTCAAAGAGGGGGCTTGAGGTCCTACGTGGAAAATCCAAAACCTTGAGAATCCTAGAAGCAAAGAAAAACGAGAAAGGAAAGCTTTCACTAAGGCAAGTTGGTGGGGGATGGTTAGCTCAGGATTCTGATGATTTGACTCCACAAGATATCCAGCTTAATGTGGTCTCAGATAAGAAACCACAGGACAATGAGCTTCAAGATGCAGAGTTTGCATGGCTTTGTGTGAAGCATGTAAAGAGCAATGCTATTGTAATAGCAAAGGTAATATCTAGATTCTGGAGCTAATATCTTTCTGGGTGTTTTTTCCTTTAGATCATGTATGGATGAGAAAGTGTCTTCCTTGTCATTTTGTCAGAATAACTGTATGCTGGGGATGGGGAGTGGACAGCCAAACCGTCTGGAGAGCTTGAGGATCGCTATGAGAAAAGCTGGGGAGGAGGTGAAAGGAGCAGCTTTGGCTAGTGATGCCTTTTTCCCATTTGGTAATTTTCAACTTTGAACTTTTTTTCTGTTAGATCAATTCAAGAAACTGAACAAAAAAGCACAATTAACACCATATTTACCAAGTGTAAATTTTTGTTCCCTTTTTCTTTAAATATCATGTTAAGAAGCTGGGTAGATGCACAAAATATTATCACAAGTGGGTTGGTACTTTGCATCTGCTAATGGGTTAATGCATTACATGAACAGCTTGGAAAGATGCAGTGGAAGAGGCATGCGAGAGTGGAGTTGCGGTCATTGCAGAGCCTGGAGGGAGCATCAGAGACAAGGATGCAATCGACTGCTGCAACAAATATGGGGTCTCCCTCCTTTTCACAAACGTGAGGCATTTCAGACATTGATGCGACCTCTTGCAGGAAAAATGCTTTTGATGTTTGATTATGTAGAATCCCTCTTTGATGAGCAGTCCAAGCAATATCTGTGGAAGCAAGTAAAGAGTATGCTCTTTACAACGTTGTTCGTGCTTTTCAAATAGAAAAAAGCCAACTGAATTTTGGTTCTGCTTTGGTGCTTGAGCTTGACTGATTCCTACCATGCTTGAGCTTGACAGATTCCTACCGTGTGAACCAAATGTAATTTACCTGATTTTTCTCTTTGAGAATGAGGATTTACTGCCACTTTTTTCGGCAAGAACAAGCTAAGAAGTAACGAGTATTTATACATCTGCGACACCATTCATGTCTTTATGCATGAAAATTCCTTCATCTTCCGGAGATTATGTCATAAAAGGAACAAACTAATTAACTCCTTCACATTCATTTTCCAAAAGTTGAGGAAATAGTCTACAGAACTCGTACATTAGTCTGCCTAGTTCTTCTTTGTGAATCATTACGTCAATCTCAGTCATTCAATGTGTTGGATCCATTGGTGAACGAACAATAACCTTGATGGCTTTGTTTTAAATTTTTTCGAACGAGAGGTGGAAGTTAAACCAGATTCTTAAAATCTGTCTCAAGTATTATGGGCTGCATTCTGTCTCACTAGCCTGTTTATACTTGAAAACATTATTTTAACGGGGAAGTGCAAAACATAAACATTTGTATTTAAAACATCTTTGCTTTTTCCTTGAAAACGTTATTAGATTAATTCTAGCTGGTGCAATTCAGGGTAAGTTTAAATTCTGGTAAAACGAGTCTAAACAACTCTGAATTCTGAAGGTACACTGAAACAGCAGAATGTCAATGGGTAAGAATACAAATAAATAGACCTTTCCGGGTCAACATTTCATGGAACTACAGGCAGAAGTACAATCAACAAACTTCTTTCAATAACGTGTTGAGGTTGCTTTCTGATTCTGCCCAGACAAAACTCGGCTAGCAACACTTGAGCAATGCCGTGGCAGCAGCCTGTCTCATGTGGTTAAAATTATCGACTTCTTTCCATCCTCATGGAAGAAAAATTAGCTAACCCTTCTTGCACTTGGCAGCCCTGAAGAACATTTCTCTGATGTTACGAGATTCTGTCTCCACTTTAGCCTTCTTAGCTTGCCTTCCAGTCTTAGCACTCTTCTTTTCAATTCCACTCTTCTCCTAAAAGACAGACGGGGATTTTCAGTTAGTATTGACCTTGACTATTCTACTCTGAGATTTAAAGCAATGCTGAAATACATTTATCTAAACAGCACAAGGATGTCATATCTGTTATCAATACCTGCAAGGCAGTTGGAGATCTGAAGTCGTTGTCTGAAGCAAATGGGAGAGCATCTGCTCTCCCTACCCATTCCTCAGGAAAATTTAATCTGCAAAACAATCACCTAATTATACCAGGTAACTGAAAATAAATAATAGCAATCTAATAATATCGCAAAATTTTTAACTGCTAAATATGGGTGGCATTCGAGTAAATTCTCTTCACAAGACCAGCAAACTATCATATATGAATAGAAAAATGGATCTGCATTGCTTAGAAATTAGATATAAATTAAACCACTCCCATACTTGAACTCATTACACAGATTCTTCATCCAAGGTTCATCCTTCAAGTACTCCCCCAGGATTGAAACTGCATCTGCCACTACATGTAAGAAAAGAGGAATTTAAAAATAACAAACTCTGAAAGAAAAGAGGCTGCAATTTGTAGATAAATGTTGATTGGACAAGGAAATTGAAAAGAAATATGAGCATTGAGCTTTGGTATCAAGCAAATGAAATGGCTAGCACATGGTGCCATAAAACATACACTTTTCCTTCTCTGTTCGAGCAGCAAAGTTTTTATCTAAAGTTGGAAGAGTCTGCTTCAATTGGTTTACCTGTAGCAAAAAAGAAAAAAAAAAAGAGGACTACTTCTTTGCGCATGTTTGCTAAGCTTCATGGAATGTTTTGAATAATCCAAAGAATCAGAGGCAACTACAATGAATCAAGGCTGTGACACAAGACTTGGGCATTATTTTTGCAAATTAAAGATAGACCACTATTTTTGAGAAAAAAAAAATTGCCATTGTGTTATAACTTTATGCTCTCCAGAAATAGAGTGACGACTAACACAAACCTTATATTTAAGCCAAGCTAGAACTTTCGCATCATCAAGCCTAAAAAACTTTGTTGAACCAAGATCTGCAGATAGAGAAAGACGTATAAGATGAAAAAAGTTCACTTTATAACATATTCAAAATGCAAACAACAACGACATCAGTACAGGTTACCAACTCAGAACAATACTTTCGTCTGCTAAAGATAAATCAGAACAGCATCAAACTTAAAAGTAATAAGTTCCAATAGAATACAATGGGGATAATAGAACTATAACAAGGAGCAGATACCAAACTCTGTAAATCAAATAGCAACCCTGATTGTTGGATTTTCTGCATGTCTGTAGTTTTAAATTATATTTCAATGAAGTTTTGCATTTTCTGAGGGCAAAAGAAGTGCTGGACAATTTATGTGTATCAGGTGTATACACAGGTAACTCATAGCCACCATCTTTTAAAAAGTATCAGAATTCATAAATGAGTTTAGGTTTTCTGCATCACCTTTGATATCGCATACCACTTGCATTGAATTTTCTGCAATGTCCAACAGCTGCTGATATCCAGGATGGCCATTTACGAACATGATCTCATCTAACTGTCTGAACTTACCGGGATCATCTCCTTTCTGCAGTTGTACAAATAGACATAAGTATGCCGCTCATTGAAACCAAAGTCAACAGTAAAACATGTTGAGTTGAAGGCATGGTAATGCTAAGCATGATACTTTAATATAGTGTCATCAGACACTAGATTAAATCCAAAATGAATGAACCAAATCAGATGCTAAAGTTGAAAAATGGAATTCTATCGCTTTACACTGGCAAGAGATTTTTCAATGAGAAAGTTAAAAAAACAGTACAAAAATTCAAGCCAAAAGGCACCCCAGCTCCCAGCTTTCAGCCAGAGTCATTAAATTTACAAAACTTCAAATGAACGTGTGCAGAGAAACTTTTATGTCTCCAATTTGGAGAATATGAAGATCAGGGTGATAACCGCACCTTCATTCTAGCATCCTCAAAGAGGGGCAGCAGGATAAAAACAGGGTCTACTGGAGTGGCATTATAGAGGCATCCATCTATCCAAGAAAATGTAATCAATCCACGATTGAAATTAAGAGTACATGATAACTGGAAAAGTTGAAAGGAGAAAAATGAAAAATACTACGTGTAAACTATGAACATAAAGTAACATTTAGTGTATTAAGCCTCGTGTTGACATATGACATGAAAAGACACCCTAACTCAAATATAAGACGATTTGACAAAATTACAAGGTAAACTAATGTAAGGGCAAAGTGCAAAATGCAAATGGATATGCCAAGCCGCTGGTACGGTGCAGGTAGAGCTCCTAAACCTAAAACATGCATTCACCTCGTTTTGAGAATATGCACAAACATTCCAAACCATCACTACTTATGAGCCATTTAGCATGGTTTTGAGAGTCTAAAACTACTGGTTTTGGAGGCACATGCATATTCGTAGAAGTTATGAAAAGTGAAGATACGGTGGTTAAGTGTGTCTATCGGCACCCCAGGATAGTTTTTGGTGTCTTTGCAATCACCTATTAATTTAATACCGACATATCTTGGGATAAAACGAAAACCGAGCACAACTACTGTATGAACGTATTTGCCCTAACGAGTAACAAGTGTAAGGTAAAATGGTGATACCTTTAGAGACATAATCACCAAGAAACCAAGACCCATACGGTAATTTGAACCACTGGAGTTCATGGAGCTGCCCATTGACGAAAAGATAGCATGTTGTTTTATCTGATTAAAAAACATAAAATAATAAAATTAAGGACAACATAGTTGGCTTGGTTACATCGTTTCCAGTTACATCAGAAAACTAAAAAAGCTTACAACTTTGATATGAAAATTGTGAATTAGACCTGATTTTGGATGCCGAAGCGACAAAAAAGGGCCAATGGAGCCATCTGCAACAAATGTAACGTAACGGTGATCATGTAGAGAAGAAGAGAGAGAGATAAGAGAGTGATAGAAGTTAGAATTACCAGGTGAAGATGGAGACGGAGCGGGTACGATGAGAACGCGAGTTTCATCACAACCCTCCCACCAGCAACAGCTGCTTCCCATTTCTTCTTTATCTTCCGGACGAGACATTATCCTACAAGATTTCTAATAGATTGATTAAACTTAATAGAAGGATTGCAAAAAAAAAAAAAAGGAAAATTAAATAAAAGTTTTAAAAATTGATTAAAATTACTCTTGAAAAAGTAAATTATTGTAATTATTATTATATTATTATTTTTTTGTTTTGTTTCTTCAATTGGCAGTGGACTTGGCCCCCGCCATTCCTATTCCATCTGATTTTGGCGCCGAATAAGGTTTTGTTTTGTTTTTTT
This sequence comes from Laguncularia racemosa, assembly GCA_037954665.1. Taxonomy (NCBI): domain Eukaryota; kingdom Viridiplantae; phylum Streptophyta; class Magnoliopsida; order Myrtales; family Combretaceae; genus Laguncularia; species Laguncularia racemosa. The sequence continues at coordinate 137,577 of JBBMOL010000112.1, read as the reverse complement.
TTTCATTTTTATTTATATTTATTTTCTGAGTTTGACCCAACTACCTATTTAATTTTATTTAATGGGAGTTGTACACATCCCTATTTGCCGCATGTTAGTCCCCTAAAGGATTAGAAGTGAGAAAAAAAAAGGGAAAGGGAATATATATATATATATATATAGGGCAAAATACCAAAAAAATAAATTTTAAAAAAATATTATGTGAATAGAGTATTAAAAGCGCATACGATACATAAGTTTTTAGTACAATTTTTTTTCCTACTTAAAAGTCATGCACTATACGTGCTTTCCACTACAACATTCATTACTAAAACACTTATTACAAAGTAAACCTCCATACATGAATTCATATATCTACTCTAATATCAAATGCGGTATCACATCCAAAACAACAACTATGATGAACGAATACACATAATGGCAATAATACAAGAAAAAGTAAAGCTAACTTTGTATTAAAATGTACAAAGTTTTGAATATCCATGAAAATTTTCAAAATAAATCATAAATAACTCTATTCTATCCTACTCTTACTCTTAGTAAATAGTTAAGTGATTCTAAATATGATAGATACGTGCTCAGCTCGTCTCACATTAGAGGTGGGAGGAACTTGTGACTCTTATGCTGTAAGCAATTGCGGGGCTCATCAAAGTCACATATAGGAACTGGACTCCATTGTATTGAAGTCTATGGGTTGTTACCAATATCCAGTCGATAGTGGCATGAGCTTTACGAAGCAGGTGAGGTAAGAATAGGATCGTTAATAGAGTGCCAATGAGCTGGTACTTATAGTTGAACTATTTATGGTTTCTTCATCCAGGATGTCTAGAGAAGTGTGGTTATGATGGATCTGTTCATTCCTTCGTCGTCCTCATCTAATTCTTGCTTTGTTAACCCTATGACACAGTGGTGGTGCGAGTGTAGGATCTACTGGAGGTGCATACTTCGAGTCCGCAGCAACCTCCCTCTTTGGTGGTTGCTTGTACTAAGTGAAAGGAAAAAGTACAACTCTACCATGATGCTTGACTAGCTGTATATAGCATCGGTTAAAGAAATTGATGAAGGTAGATCGAATGGTATTCGTATATGGTGTAAGGTGTCAGCTTGAGAAAAGCAAAAGAAAGTGTGTTAGCACAACTTAATCATATAGTTTAGTTAATGTGATATTGTAAGTGTATTTTTTACCAAGTATCCAATTATTGCTCCAGTATGCCCTACTTAGCGATAGCTGACACATCTGTACCACTAGATGTAGTCTGGATGCATACCATCACCATATTATAATAGGATTCTATAGAAATGATGATCCTCCTAATGGGCAATGTAAAATGCATGTAACACTATCCAATCAGTGTTAGTCCAACCTTGTAAATCAATATAGTGCAAGTAAGGCTCTATGTCGACATCGACAAGCACTCACTGAAACGCATAAAACTAGCAGCAGATGCGATTTAGGTAGTACCACTCTATAATATGAAGGCATATCAATGATACTTAAGTTATCCAAATGCCTCTACCCATATGGAAGAATGGGTGCAGTATGTTGATGAGATCCTTGAGATAAGGTTATCAAACAACCTAACAATAAACGTGCATAAGTTAATGAAGATTTATAATGTCTAGTAGATATAAAAATGTAAAAAGATAACATATCTACTATGGGTTCTCATAGTTCAATACGTCCTTATATGCTTAAACAACATGCATGGGGTACTACGTAGTGTCTCGGGATATCCTCTATTGAGACGCTAAGGGCCTCCCATCATCTAATGAAATCCTGTAATTGCTCGAGGGAACTATATGTAGGAACCTATTCTATGCTCACACTTGTAGAAGAATCGTTGCTCCCCTTATCTCCTATGTAGTTGAGATGGATGCATGGCACAATTGGAGATACAACCAAGTTAAACATGCAGAGCCTCAACTATACTACCTTGAAAAGGCAAAGTCCTCAAAGAGTGGAAAGAACATACAATGAACTAGATTACTTAATTTATCTGCAAATGTAAAGCCTCCCAATAATTGCAAAATGTAGGTGCAAGTATGATACCTAACCATTTTATTGGATGCCTGAGAATACAAAATTTGGAATTTATGCCATAATCTGGATAAGTTAATCCATCCGCCCTTTATGTGCTTTGCCTCTAGCCTCTCACCAAGTAATCGCTTACACTCAAATGCCTAATTAAGGTTAGAGCTATTTGTAAAGGCTTTCTCATCAACTAGTAACTCGAATTGGACCTTAACGTCCTGTAAAGTCATGGTAGCCTTGCCATGGGTCATATGGAAAGTGTGTATCTCGGGCCTCTACCTCTTCACCAGTGCTGTAAGAACATGCTAATATAACTAAATGAAAAGAAGGCATGCCAATCCTATAAACCTACCCTACTTTAGATAAGGCAACATACAAGGATCTAATGAGATATCATCTTCGTCATGGCGTAGCTATAACTTGTGCTACATAACTGTCAATCAAGATGCTTCCTATAAATATAAAAGTACAAATAGTAAGAATCGATAGATTTAGCCGAAAAGCATAAATAGGACTTATAAAATACAATACTTGCCTTTGCCAAATAGATTATGATAGATGTCTAGCCTACTGTTTCAACAATGATGGATGAAAAGGTCCTAGATCTATTTATTCTATGACATGAAAGCAAATTTTTGTTAGTAAAGAGAAGGTTATCGTATAAACTAAATTACAAACAATATTCAATGAATGAAACAAGTAATTTTTTTTTGTTACAAGTCCTATATTTTTATTATTTCTGTTTAGGCACTTCTTTTTATTGTGCTATTCCCTTTTACACCTAGTTTTTGATGTAGGATTTCTAAGGTCTATCTCCATGTGGTATTGTTTCAATTTAGGCTTTCCCATTCCATGTTGAAGTTTGTCAATGTCAAGGTGAATGAATGAAAAGTCTACCTCTAGCTAATAGCGCTCATTTCCAACGAGATATAAGTGATTTTGATAACATTGTAACTAATGTGTCCGCCTATACCAATGACTAATAACCAATGACCAACGAGTTATCAAGCATGTAAACATGAAATTCTGTATATTTACCACTTGTTACACGTGCATGTGTGATTCTTGAGGTATATAGTTTGTGTCCTTTTTTCTCCTTTAACCCTATTTGCCATACGCTAAGGCCTAGTTAGGATTTTAAATATTTTGATGGGTCTACCAAACCTAATAACCCTATGGTTGTTGGCTCTACATCTCCATTTTTCTATTTTCTCGTTGGTGTACTTTGTGAAAACCTAGTCTGCTGCTATTCTTTTGTGTAAGTCTCTAATTATCCTATCCTAAATTTTGACGCAATTGTAGAAATGTTTTTTTTACTAGTGCTTCACTAATAGACCTCTTACCTTTTTTCAAAATAGAATTATAACTTTTTATAATATCTGAAGTCATATATCCAAAACGATACCCTCCATCATATGTAAGTGTCCATTGTTTCAATAGGATGCCATTAAACCATACAGGGGCATCAGCTTTTATTAGCCTAACTGGGTTCATGTAATGCGAAAACTTGTGAGGTTATGCCTTTATCCCAGCAACCGTCACCCATTTCCCGCATTGCAAATTCTTGTGAACGATGTTAAAGTTGCTTACAATGTACCTTAAGCAAAAGCATCACACCATAGAGGGAGACCTCCATCTATTGTCTTGTCACTCAACTGCAGCGTTGATACCAACATGTCTATCAGAAATGAGATAAATGTTTTCTTGATGGTTACCTACAATATATTCCTTCAGTTTTCAAATAAACCATTCCCATATTTCTGTCGGTTCATTGTCCACTAAGGAAAATGTAAGGGGGACAATGCAGTTGTTTCCATTTATGCCACATGCAATCAACAACTTATAAGTGTACTTCCCATATAAGAAAGTATCATTGATATTAAGCATAGGCCTACAATACTTGAATGCCTTAACACATGGACTGAATGTCTAGAAGGCTCATTTCAATATGCACTCCCTAAGAATTATTGAATCATACCAACCCCATTCGACCTATATTCTGAGATTACTAATTTGAATTGCGTTTGGGATTTTCAGCAATTCGTTGTACGATTTGTCCCAATCATTGTACACATCTTCAATAGCTTTCCTTTTTGCATCCTGTCGAGTCTAATTTTTGAATTCCCATTCCTAATCCGATCTAAACTAGACCCTATGCTCATCTAATATAGATCATCGACTTGAGTTAGGAATTTCGTTTGATTTTTGGAGTCGCCACCCAACTGTTGTTGGGAAAAAGTGAATTAAGACTAAAGGAGCGGATTAGTCTTAATTTGGACTACTAGTCGTCGTTATTTCCTCTTCTCGTTTTTGTGAGAAGAGAAAAAGGGAAAACCAGAGTTTCTAAGTCCGGGGGCTAACCTATTAAAACCTATACGGTTACCACCTGATCTCCTAAAATTGTTCATCTTTAGAAATGTGTTCCATTGTGTTTCTGTTAATTTTTGTTATATCTTTGAATTTATTTCAGAAAAAGGATTTTTCATTTATTTTATAGGTTGACCCGAATGAGTACCTACGTACCTGCTACTCAGGATCAAACAAGCCGTAGTTCGCTTTTCTGAAAATCTTTAGTGCATTGGTGAATTTTAATTTTGAAATTTCTTTCGATTTATGTTCTTACCATTTTTTGGATTTTTCCTAAAAAACCTCTAAGCCTAAGCTTGATTTCATTTTGAAAGTGATTTTTGTAGGGAAAACATCAATTTTGATTTATTTGATGAAAATGATTTCTCTAAGTGCTAAAACTTATTTATTTATTTTTTTATGATTTTTTGTTATTTTTGTGATTTCTGAGAATTTTTGGGGATTTTTGTGGTTTTTGGGAATTTTTGTTGATTTTCGTGATTTTTGGGAATTTTTGTGATTTTTGTGATTTTTTGGGAATTTTTGTTTATTATCTATCCTATTTGACATCTAAAATTTTATGATTTATTTTCCTAATTTTATGATTTATTTTTTATTATTATTATTGTTTTTTTTTTTTTTTATTTATCTATTTATTTTTTTTTACTTTTTCTACATTATTAAATTCTAGAAAAATCTAATTTCTACATTTTCCTATTTATTAAAAATAACACATAAATAAATAAATAAATAACTAAATAACAAATAATACATTAATTAATTAATTCAGAATAAAAAAATCCGGAAAATCCGACTTACCTGGATCCGGGTCGGTGCGCGGGTCGGGTCGGTCGGGTCGAATCGGGTCGGGTCGGATCGGTCGGACACGGCGGTGGGGTTGGCTCGTTCACGGCGTTCCGGCGGTCCTTTGCGGCGGGTGAAGTGTCGAATCCTAGCTTCTTGAGGGTGCTGAATCCGATGGTAGTGGCGGTTTACTCCCAAAACGTCTCCTTGCGGTGGCTCAACTCCGATCGGCGGTCGCAACTTTGGGTTTCCTCCGATCTACACTCTTTTCTCTCTCTCTCGCAATTCTGATATGTGTTCTTGCTTCCTCATCTCCTCCTCTATTTATAGGCGCTTGAAATCGAGCTGGATAAGCTCGGATTTCCTCCGATTGAAGCTGATCGGATTTTCGGTTGAAAAACCAACTCCGATTCGTGCCCATCCAACGATTTGTTGCGATTTGATTTTAATTAGATAATGTTTATCTTATCTTTGTTGAAGATCTGTTGGATTTGTGCAAAAAAAATCGAATCAAAACGGCCGAAATACGAATTTTTTCCTCGCCGGCGATCTCGGGCTCGAGGTAGGAGACGATCACGCGCCCGGCGCGTGCGCTTCCTCCAGCCAATCAGATGTCGCCACGTGTCCTGGGCAAATGAGAAAAATCGCAAAACGCGGAAACTGCTTCCCCCGCGTTTCGAACCCGCAACCTCGCACCCTGCACCGCGCCTTAGCCCATGGTCCGGACCAGCTGAGCTAGCCCACTTTCCTGTTTTTTCTAATTTCGCAAATTACATATATGCAATGCGATTTCCCTATTTTTTTATATTTTTTGAAAATTCCAAATTTTGTAAAAATTGTTTATTATTTATTATTGCTATTCCTGAAATCATTTTTCAAAATTGAAGTGTTTTCCTATTTATTTTTATTTTTGAACATTTTTATTATTTTATGCTAAATTAGGGAAAAATTGGAAAAATTGAAAATTGATTATTATTGAAAATTATTGACTCCTAGGGCAAAAATGAGGTGTTTACACATCCTATACCCTCTCAAGGAGATTGTACACCTGAAGTTAGCTTTAATTATAGAATCGAGGTTAGCAATCTTTATATTCAGGTTTTTTCTCACATATTCAATGAAGATTGTAGCCATCATATTTGAATTTAACTTCGAATGATCTTGATATGTCATAACGTTTGTGCACATATGAGGTCCCTCGAGGATTGTGATGATGAAAATGCCCTCTAACTTCTTCTTACAAACTCAAAGCCTCTACGTACAACCACTATCTTTCTTGGCACAGAAAATTGACCATAAGTTCATGTTCGATTCTTTAATTGCAAAGTTATAGTGATTTTTTATATGATACATCTTCACAGCTTACATTAGCTATTCCTTATTATTGAAAATTATTTCCTTCCTAAGGTCATCACTAGTGTTGAAGTCTCCATACATAACATTCATATTTTTTTAAGGTAATATAACCACTATCTCCCCTAGCATTGAAAAATGGAATGGCATCCCTAGGTTTGTTATCACTAGGGGTGGGCCCGATGGGTCGCCCTACCCTTCCTTCATTTTTATGTGGTTTAGGCAAAAAAGATTTAGCCCACCCCACATGGCCCACTGGTTGGGGGTAGGCCCACTTCAGAATAACCGCTCAAGGGTCTTCATTTCATGCATCACCAACAGGGGAGGGGAACGTTGTACCCACAAGTGCAATAGTAGAATACCTAGAAGGTGGAAGTGAAGGCATAGTCGATTCCTTTACGACAAAGGACAGCGGGACGAAAATTGGGGTAAGACACAGCAGAATTTAACACAAGACCAACAATTCTCAATGGATTCCAATATGATGTATAATAGCTCAGGGCCGATTTTTAATACATATGAGACACCACATCGGCATTTCGTAAGTGGTCCTATCCCAACACCATCGGCTCCACAGAAGAAATGTTTTAGAAAACAACCTATGTATTAAGGTGAATTATTAACTCATCCTATAGAGTAGAGTCTCGTGTTTCCCTAAGCGTTCGATGATACTCCCTAGCATCATCCAATGCAGGAGTCTGAAGCTCCTCCTACTCCACGTCCAAAGCTATCTTGAGAACTAACCAATGCATTTGCCTAGCTAGCTAGACAATTCACTAAGGGAAAGAGATAGGATGGGATAAGAACCGATAATTTGTTATTCATTTCATATGTATATGTTCCATTTAAACGATCAAGTTGATATATTTTAATATTCTGTAATGAATTTCTACTCATTCTATCTGATAGATAATGTTAGCATTTGCTTGTTACACATGTAATGTATAGATATATAATATTACAACTTTGAATATGTGAAAACAAATTAACAAAGGTCTAAAGAAATTAACATTAATATAACTTTTGAATAAATTACAAAACTGTAAATATAAATGTAGAAGAATAGTCAACCTCCATGAAAGATCTCTCTTATATTACATCAAAACAAAGTTGATGAAGTGGTCGAGGCTTCACCTAAGCTGCACAATGGAAAAAGGTAATACTAGCATCATAAATGCAACGTGGAGCGTCATGAAATATGTATTGGTATCTATCATTGATGATTATCACATTGACATGGGCACGTTCTTCTATTATGCCCTTTTGCTTGGCAAAGTCTACATGTGATTTTATCTGGACGCTCCCTAATGTCCTTCTCCATGTGGTATCTTTTCCGCCTTGGTTTTCCCTTCTTCTGTGTGAGGTCTCTCTTTAGGCAGAGTGATGGGAAGTAAACTGACTCTCAATTCAACTCGTTGCTCATAGGCATAAAGTGCGCCCTATATTTGAGCTCCCAATGCGTCTACTTATACTAATCAAGTATAGAGTACATCATATCAAGCTTCATTGAGGCAGCTACTACATAGGCGTGAGAGCATTGAATTCTGTATATTTGCCACTTTTGGCAATTACATGTGCTATGGGCAAAGTCAACAATGTGTGTTCGGCCCCCTCCCCTTAACTTGCTCGTGATGCAATGACTATCGGTGAGCACTTTGAAAAGTCTATCTTGCCTACTATAGTCGATGACCTTGTGATTGCTAGCTTGTGAACTCCATTTGTTGATTTTTTCGGTTGCATGTTTGGTAAAAATTCTACCATTTGCCATATTCTTTAAACCCTTTGAATGCTTCTTGATGAAGTATGCCATGCAATTGTAGAACACTTTCTTCACTAAAGTAGTCACAGACAATGTTGTCAAAACCGCGCTTTAAATTGTAAGTTTCTACGATTTTACGAGTTTGTAAGCGCATACTTTGTTAAATTGCAAACAAAATCGTTTTTCATGTAAAATCGGAATGGAATCACAAGTCAACTCGGTTAACTCATCAAAATTGAGTCTCTAGGTGCGTTTTTGCCAAGTTCACAAACCGTGGATATCCAGACTTTAGGCCTAGCCTTCCTTTCTCCTCGTCCTAGCCCATTGGACATGGTTTGGCTTTGCGTGTTGCCCAGTGCCCAGCCCAAACAGACATATGAACCAAAAGAGGAAAAAAATGAGAGAGGTGAGATATGAGAGTACTCTAGACTTGTGGAGACATGATGATTGACGAGTTGACGACTGATGTGACATGTGACCACACCTGCACTGGCTTGAGTCTGGACAGTTGGAGCCTAACCTGGAGCCGTGCAAACCAGAATGCCCACATAATTAAATCCTCACTTTTCCTTGCTTGTGATTCATGCCTCATTTCCTCCTCCTATTAGCTCGTGTTCGGTCTTCTGTTCTTCACTTGTTCTTCTAGGTTTCGTTTTTTTTTTTTCGAATCTTGAGGGCAAGATCTTCACTTATGGGTGTAGACAATGTTGATTTATTTTAGTTCTTGTTTTATATTAAGATTTATGAATTCATAACTTTTATTGGGACTTGTGGTTGATTATCTATATTGTGCAACTTATGCTTGATTATATATATTATGACTTTTATTGCGATTTATAACCAAAATATATGTTGAATCTTTTTATTTCTATTATCAATTATATATTTTTAATGACTACTATAAGTAAATTTTCAATATTTGAAAGTTATTTTATAAAGGTTGTAAAAACTTATATTTTTATGTTCCGTTTCTACGTTCTGATTCTACAGACCTCTTAACGATTTTACGTAAAATCGCGATTTTGAGAACCTTGGTCACAAGTTAACTCCTAACCACCTTCAATACGAAATTTTAGCTTTCAACAATGTTAGAGGTCATATATCCAAACCAATAACAACCGTCATGAGTAAGTGTTCACATATCCAACAATACGTCGTCAAACCAGTCCAACGCATCAGGCTTAATGATCCCCACTTGCTCTATCACATAGTTCAACTTGTGAGATTGTGCTTGCAACCTGGCGTGTGTAACTAACCTCTTGCATTATATGTTTTTATGTACCAAGTTGAAGTTGCTTACTAGGTATCGTAGATAAAACCGCCACACCGCAAATAGAGGGTGCTATCCATTGGCTTCTTCTTCAATTGTTGACTTGATGCCCGCATGTTTATTCGATATGAGAAAAATGGTTTCATGACTTGCACGGTTGCCGACAACATGTTCCTTCAATTTCCTCAAAAACCACTCTCATGTCTCGGTTGTTTCCTAATCCACAAGAGCAAATGCTAGCGGAAGTATATGGTTATTGTCATCAACGTTACAAGCAATTACTGTACTTCCTATAAAAAAAAAGTTGCGTCAATGGTAACAATTGGTCTAAGGAATCTCCACATTACAATGCATGGCCCAAATGCCCAGAATATCTACTTTAGAGTAGACACCCTAAGGGTAGTTGATTTGCTCCATCCCCAATCAATTCATGTTCTAAGATTTGTATTTTCTATCACATTTAGAAGTTTAGGGAGTTCATTGTAAGACTTCTCTCAATTCATGTACACATGCTCTATAGCCCGTTTCTTCCTCTCATAAACTTGTTTCCTACTGATCTTGTTGCTAAATTCTTGTTCGACAACAGAAGCCAGCTTAGCTACCTTCATATCAGGATTGTCTTTAACAAGATTTATAAATTGGCTAGCAAGAAGATTGCAATCTAGTTGTGGGTGATTTTAACTAATCGACGGGTTATTACATGTATATGGACCCTCAAATGTCGTCATTATGAACATGCCCTCTAACTTCTTCTTTTGGGCCCAAAGCCTCCATTTACATTTGTTGTCTCTTCTCAAACAATAAATGGACTACAGCAATAGACTAGACTCTACAAAAGTGAAATTATAATAGTTCTTCACATGGTAAGCCTTCACTACTTGAATCACATCTACTTTCATTTTAAATCTTATGCCGCTGTAGAAATCATCATTGTTGCTCGAACCATTGCAAATATTAGTTTGCTCCTACTTGAAGTAAATGTAATCATCACCACCACCAATATTCTAATACGAAATAGGATCTCTAATTTCCATGCTTGGTGGTTAAGCTTGCTTTGATTGATATATTGCTTATCTCGAGTACGTATGTATGGTTAGAGAGTCTTATTCAAGTACTTCACCTCTATCGTTTTTACTTTCCTCATTTTTCTCATCGGAACTCTCTTCGTTATCAGTACTCTCCTCCTCAACACCCATTTTTACATTGGTGTCAGTTGCAGTCTCCGCTCCCAAATGAACCATGTACGGATTACGTGTTTTTGGTCATTATAATACTGGAATAACTACTCTATCTATTTCATCTTCATCATTACCTTCCATTGGGGTTAGAATTGAAGGTTCAAATATCGACGGCTTAGGCTGCATTTCTGCAATGTTATGTGACAAATGTGGCTAATTACTTATATTGAATGTTTGCTTTACGAAGAGGCCCCCTAAATCGTTAGAAATTCTTATATACTCATTGTTTCCCTATTTATAGTATATTTAAATTATGAGCTTTTAAAAAAAATGATAATTTTTAATAACAACATTGTAAAAATTAGCCCCAAAAAATAAAAAAAATTTCCGTATCATTTTTAATTTTAATTTTTTCCTAACAAAAATTTGCAAATTTAATTAACAACATTGTAAAAATTATTTCATAAACTAGATATTACAAATTTCTGTCACAATATTTTTTTTATAACAATATAGATAATATTTTTAATTTAATATTTACAAATATTATTAAATTTTTCGTCATAACAAAGTATTATCATACTAACGCAAAAATTAGTATCACATATTATGTATTACAAGATCTACATAAATCATATCTAACATACTACAAACTAATAATAAGTAGTAATATTTTCTACAAAACATAACATTATAGTAACAATTTCCTCAAATAATAATATCAAACACAATAAAAAAAAAATCAACTTTTTCTAAAAAAAATACCACAATTGATTAATCATTGAGGAAATACTAGATTTTAGTGTATTCATTCAAATCCCTTCTTTTCCCTCTTTACAAACACTTCTTCTTCTTCCTGCAAATGAGAGAAAAAAATTAGATGGCATTTATAGATGGGAAAATTAAAGTAAATGTCTTTTATTTCTGTATTTATATTGTTAATTTTCTATATTGTTGTTGCATGAGTTGCTTTTTATATTGATGGTGGATGTTAAAGTAAAAAAAAAAAAATGGATAGTGGGATTACTTGGGGTGGTAGACTTAAAGGTGCAGACTCGGTCTGCACTTTAAGTTTTGCAAATTTTCGTAAAACTGAAGTTGCAAACTGTATCTGGGCATTCAAATCCTATTTTTTGGAATAATTATTTCGGCTATAATATTTGAAAAATTAAAAAAAAAAATCAATAGTTTAGAGTGTTGCCCAAATAGATTGCATGCTTTACTAATTTTGTTCAATTTGATGTAGATCTATGCTTGATTTGTGCAAAAACCGTGTCCAAAAGAAAAGAGACTTTGAAGGAGTACTTGTGTTTTTGTGCAAGAAATGGGTTTTTGTGGGGTAGGGGGATGCTTTTATACAGTAAACAACACACGTATAGCATGCGCTTTTGGTACCTTATTCAAGTAATAGTTTTTTTTCTAATCCTATTTGTGTAATATTTAAAAAAAATTGCATTATTTATATATTTTTCCCCAATAACATATCATAAAAATTTCAAAATACATAAAAAGAAAAGAAGAAACATACTTAGGGCACATTTACAAATTAAGGTTTTAGAAAGTAAGAACTCTAAAAAAAAAAATAGAAGCTTACAGATGTAAAACTCGACCCTAATGTGATAAAAAACTCTTTAGAATCACTTAAAAGGTCAATGAAGTTGTCTAAGATAGGTAGTGTCTGAACTGAAGAAAGGGAAATGTGTTATTGTTTTTGTAGTGAATGAGGATGAAGTTTAGTGTTCAGTGTTCTGGCTATAGCACAACACAATTTCGTGTATTGTAGTTTTAGAATTAGTTTTGTAGGCACCATATTTAGAGATATATATATATATATATATATATATATATTATATAAATATATATATATATATATATATAATGTCATGTCAATTAATATTTTTTTTGAACAAAAAATTATTAGAAAAATTAGATAAGAAGGAAAAAGAACTTCATAAATTGTACCTTGCAATTTTTATTTGCTTAAATCAGCTATTGTTGTTATGATGCTATTGGACCATAGAAATAGCTTCTTTTTAATATAATTAAAGAAAAAGAATATTATTTTATTATACTTTATTAAATGTATATTAAAATAAGGGTATATGTAACTAATCGAATAGATATAGTTGTATTTAACAATTATAATTATAAAATAATCATATACGATTTTGATTATTAAAACCAAATTATAAAAAAAAAATACTGAATTTGATATCCACAGTGATGTGGAGATACCTTTTTGCTAGGTGGGAAAATACCTTTCCTTAAGTGCTCCTTTAGTTTTAGTTATCCTGCTTAGAGCGACTACCCCTTTTCACTTAAATAGGAATATTGCCAATTAAAAGCTTGTGGCTAATAAATATTAGACCAACTAAATGCCATGAGGATTGTCAAATACCGTTGAGATTGGAGAGGGCCCGTGAATCGGTCCTTTTGAGAAATTGGCCCAGCGGGTAGGAACTGTCGGGCTAGCGATTCAAAGGCCCAGTTACATTATGCAACCCGGTGAATCGACAGGTTGGGCCCACCATATATGCAAAAAAAAAAAAATGTTGAAAAACAAGGCCCCTAACACACGTTGAAACATTAAAAAATATTGATGAATAACGGAAGAAGGCAAACATTGAAAAAAATTAACTTGGCATACATTGAAAAAGAAGGAAAAAAAATTGTCAAAGGAAGCAGGAACAGAGTGAAGAAAATATTGAACTTAAAGGCTACAACTCTATAACGTTGGGGAAGAAAAACAAAGAAAAAGAGAATATAACCGGAGAGAAATGCGAAAGGTGGATGTAAGATAAAAACAATCAAATTTTCATTAAGAGAATTTGAAAGCATGGAGCACATTTTGAAAAAAAAATTGCATAGGTTTATAGGATTGCAGATAGTGAGGAATAGGTTTAAGCTGTTGGTGTAGGTGCAGCGTGCAAGTGTTCAAAATTTCAAATTTGAATGCTACAAAGGAGTAGAAGAAATTAAGTGTGTTGTTGGACGTTGTATAAATTGATAGTGCAGTTTGAAGAGGAAAATTATCTATGTAAAAAAATTGTACTCACTCGTCTTCTGCCCTTATCTTCAAATTTCTGTACTCTTATCTTCTATTCTGTGTGTTCTCATCTTTTATTTGCTATGCTCGCATCTTTTACATTGTCAATACCTTATAAGTAATTTTTGTTATATTTCTTGCCAACTATTAAATAAATTATGTCCCCTTATCTGCCCATATCAGTATTTTATAATTATCCTAATATTAAAAAATGGCAAATTATTTTGGCGGTTTAAGTTTTTCTAAAAGGGATTGTTCTGGTAAAAGTGATAAGGGGAAATCTATGCAAGAGGCACCCCAACAATATTTTGAAATGGACGATTATGATATCCATGACTTTACCAACGAACGCCTAGAAGACTTGATGATGCCACCCTCAAGCTTTCATGAAAGGCCTTTAGGTGGATAAATCGAATCGCTACCACGACAAGGCAGTAAGGAGGGGGCAAAAGGAGAAGGGCAAGACGATGTGTAAGAAGTGTCGGAGGAAGAATTTCCAAAGCACTTACGTGGCCCATTAGGCTCCACGAGTAAGCCACCAGCACCACTTAAATCAGAAATTTTTACTAAACATTTTCCTAAAATTACAAGAGAAGATGGTAGCAGCTGTGCTTATTGCAACTATTGTCAATCAAGTTATGTATGGAAAAAGAGAGAGGGATATGGTACCCTTAACAAGCACATGCGAGTGAAGCATCCTATAGAGTTTGGCATAAATAAATTGTAGCAACAAATTTCGCAGTCAACAGGATCACAAGGAGGATGCTTATTTCATTATTTTGCTGATAAACAACAAGTTCTACTTGCAGAATACTTAGCAAAGTGTAACCTATTATAGAGTCACGCAGCTTCCCCGCATCGGTTGGAGTACGAGTGAAAAGCGCTAAATCCAAGCTCACAAACTTAAGACCCAAAAACCATACAAAAAACTACGATTAAGCTGTATTATAACGGTAAGCGTAAATTAGTTGCTCTTTTTATTTCTCTTGAGACGCATACTTTTATTTGCGCAAATATATGGACCAATCCATAATAAGAAGATTCATATATGGGAGTTATATGCCATTAAATAGATGATGTGTAGCAAGTATAAAAAAGACTAATAGCTCTAAGGGTTTTCAATTATTGTCATATAGCGCAAAACATTTTTAGTATTATAAGTATTATTTTAAGTGAATACGGTTTGAGAAAAAAAATTTCTCAATTGGTTTTGACAATGCGGCCACTAACACAACACCCATTGATGAACTTCAAACTTTATGTCAACCTACATTAGGTAAGACATTTTTCCACATTCGATGTACCTACCATATTTTAAATCTTTACATTAAATGATTGTATGAACTGTTTAGATTTTAAAATGTTCCCAATAAGACAACTAATATGTTTTTTAATTGACCATCCTTCCATAAATAAGGTATGGCAGAGATTTTGTATTGAAAATGAAATGCGACCTAAAAAATTTAGAAAGGGTGTCAAGCATAGGTGGAATTTCACTTATCGACATTTACAAAATACACTTGTTTATAAGGATGCATTACGTTCTTTTGCTACCATGAATGTCCCAGACATTCTACTGCATCCCAGTGATTGAGATGTATGTAATAGAATTTTGAATGTTTTAAAAGTTTTTCATAACTATACTTTAACATTTTCGCAAGCATATCGGGCTAGTGTTTATCTTTTCCTTATGAATGCAGTAAATATACTGTTGGCGCTACTCGATTCTTGATTCGACACTTTTCTGCAGATAGCTATAAATGATATGATTGCAGTATTATAGAAAAATTCCAACAATTCATCTAGTTACTTCTATTTTAGATCTATGGTGTAAAAAATACATGCTATTAGAATATCTTAATTTGTATTATTACATTGTTAGCGTATTCTTTGACATAGAAGACATTTATGCCATTACTGCTACGTAAGAACTACACCGAGCAGTCCAGGTAGCAAAAGAATTATATTCTAACTTTTGCACTGCATTTAATGGTCAAGTGTCCCAAACTCCCTCACCATCCCTTGGCTCACATGGTACCAAACTATGATCCTACCCTCATTACGTAACAAATGATGTTACAAAAGTTGAAGTGGCACTGTTCTAAATCATGTTTCAAATCAACCGAGTACACTAAACTTGATAACTACTTCAATACACACTTCGAATTTAGTGACAACAGTATTACATATTTCAACATCCTCGATTGGTGGATGAGGCATAGGAAGACGTATCCCATATTCTATCACATGGCTCACCAGGTTTTAGTCGCTCCCACATCAATAGTAGCTGTTAAACAGGCATTCAACACGACATACCTTATCTTATCCCAACAGTGATCACGACTATCACCCGTCAATGTTTAAGCACTGGCTTGCATAGAAGATTAGTCGAAGGCAAAGAATCACACACAAGAGTCGTACAGGACGTCCAGTGAAGAAGATGAATACTTCAACGACTTCATCCCATCGAGTGAAAGCTTCGCTGGTTCATATTCTAATATCGGGTAAGCCAAATAATTTTATAAGGATAGTAGTACTACCTTATTTATTTTTTGTACTAGGTTAGTGTTAGAAATATTTTGTAAGTAGAGTAGCACTCCCTTATTAATTTCTATTATTTATTTACATTGTATTATTATCGTGTACAAGAGATAATGCTAAATACCCTCATCTTTTTCTGTAATAATTTTATTCAATTAATAAAATTCAAGGCTAACATCCCCTTCGTGTACGAGATATTACCACCAATTAATTTTGAAATATTGTATATTACCTCGAGAAATTATAGATTAAATTTCAATGTTTATAAATTTAAGAAAAAAATCCAAACTAACTCAAAAAATACATATGAATAAATATTAAATAATCTTAAAGAATATGAAAAATATGTAATTAAAAAAGAGGGTTAAAAAAATTATCCGAAAAAAAAAACCCACTCAAAGGGCCAGTTCAGGGCTTGACCCGACCCGACCCGACCCTTCTCCCGTCCGGGCCGATTCTGGTTCTCCCTCCCCGCAGCCCTTGACCTAGCGGTTCTGAGCCAGTGGGACTTCTAAGCAAGCAAAGCAAATTAGAAGTGAAAAAGCAAAGGCAGAAACAGGATCCAGCTGATTACTCAAGAAACTAACTATTTTATTTAAAAAAAAAAAGAAGAAAATTTTAGAGATACCACTCAACATTATTCATTCAGAAACTTAAAAAACTTAAATACCAGCCTGACAATGTCCTTATATGTTTACACACATCCAACATCCTCTCTTTTATCTTTCTTTTCCCTTTTATTCTTCTCGCTTACTCTAGCAGAAGCAATGCTAAGTCTAAAGAATTATGACGATGACTACTAACCTCTCTTCTAATATGAATATGATATGACAAACTCAGATATATATTGCTTTGACCATGCACATCAGGTAGCTTTACATCGATACATTCAAACCAATGGACTCGAACTCCGCCATCTTCATTCTGCCCTCGATTTTTGCTACTATACAGACTAAAACGCAATCTCACAAGGTGCATGAAAGGTTCTTCCCCGACATATGGCCTCAAGGTTTTCTCCAGCATACGAACAAAGTGGGGAAACCTCCACACCTGGATAGAAAAGCACATGAAAGAGAGGTTATTTCATAGGAATAGCTCACATTGAAGAACTTAATGTGTATATCTCACCTTTTTTTTATATTAAAGCAAAAAAATTTAGAAATTACGTAGCAAATTCTAAAGGTTCACCACATAATTTGACAATACTAACAAAGCTCTACAATAATCATGTTTGGGGTCCATGATAAAGTGCAACAGCGAAAAAAAATCCATATAACTAATCCCACAAGTGGGAATAAGGCTTTTTGTTGTAAATAATCATGTTTGAGTATTTGCCAAACCTATACTACGGAGATTCACAGAGGAATAGCCGTCTTCTTTCATTAGAATATGCAATGGAGTAGTTACTAGCGTAATCTGACACATTTGTCTATTTCGTAATCAACTGGCACAATTTATTTGCACAAAAATTGAGAAGGTCCAAGGCCAACTACGAATGGAAGGACCAATGGTGCTTGCAATCCACGCATCTGATTTCTTATTAATTGGACTTCACTGAGCCACTAACTATAAGAGAATAACAGATCCAGGATTCAAAATTTCAAATCCTCCTGAAGGCGTAATGCAGTTGGTGAAGCCCTTTTTTACCTGGTAATTGATGGCAGATGAAGCTCTTCTGCTCAATGTCATATAAACTACTAGCAATGTTACTCTTGCTTTTACTATTATGTGTAGCATGTGAATGAGTCATAATATTTTTTCATGTTTGATGTAGGATAGACAAAGAAAAATACCAGTTGCGTATAAGGGCACTGAATGTGTTAAGAAGCCTCCTGCAGCAACAACCCAACGGGTATGGAGTCGGAGAACTAGAAGCCGTGCACTGTCTGGAGTATCATAATTTGCTCCATTGGCATTTTTTACTGGTGCAAACTCTTCCTCACGAATAATCTGATTTTCAGTCTAAGTATTAATGTATATTTTTCTAAAGCAACCCCAGTCAAGAGATCAAAAGAGCAAAATAACCTCATAGAGTGCAGTTGAGGGAGCATAAGGGAATGCATCAAATACGAATTGCTCCAGCTTTAAGCCCATAGTTTGTCCATTGATTGAAGGAATCTTTTTTTCAGCGAGATGATAGCTGCATTCACATAACATACACAGCACAGATAAAAATGTATGAGATTGTTGAACATGATGAATCAACCCAGAAATAACTTGATTGTACAATAAAATGAATGACTCTGATGTGAGAGATGAAGGGCAATGAAAAAGTACTCACATGCTATCCTTTTCGAGAGCATTTGCCACTTGGTTGAGAAAATCAAGAGTAAACATATGTAAACAAACCTGAGAAACAAAATGAAGCACAGAAAGAAAAACCATTTAAGGAGATGAAGAAATCAGCACCATGTGCATTGCCCTCTTACAAACCAAGATAATACATGATTAAGATGAAACTGCAATAAATGGAGAAATTATAATTCACATTTTTCAGAAAAGCCTATTAAAATCTGCTTTTAGGTAAATAATGCTCTATAATTTCAAAATAATAATAATAATGATAAGAATAAAAAATAGCTTTATAGAGAGAGCAGTTGACTCTACATTACTCCAGCAAAAACGCAGTCGCCCAGTTTCCTGATTGATTGCTGAAGCGAGCACTGGATCTAGTTCACTGTATTCAACTACAGTAAGTGGTCCACCTTTACCTCGCCTCACAAACACACCAACCCTTTCTTGTGGGTATGCCTAATATATAATAAACAAAACATTGCAGCTCAACTTAATGCAACACAAATTGATTCAGTTTAACTTAAATCTAGATTATGAAACAGACAAATAGTTGTCAAGCTCTACAAAGAGGAGAATGAGAATTCCAAAGACAAGCACTTCACCTTGCGAACAACTTTAGCTGCAGCATCCACACCTTTGTCCTTAAAGAAACCCAAGAATGTGGGATCAGCTACACGCACCTATTTCAAGTTACAACTTAGTAAGAAGAAATAATATGCACACATGTGGACCAGAAAGAAAATTGAGAGAAATATATAATCAAGGTTAAGCAGTTTCAAGTAGCAGAAAAACTTACCAGAGCATTGTCAACGCCATAGCAGTCGATGTACTTTACTCCTTTTGCAGCCATGTCTTCCAGTAGTCTTGAAGACTTCAGGGCTATAAAATGACCGTCTTAGCAGTTTGCACAAAAAATTCTAGGAAGAATGTGCTACAATGGAAGTAGGTAGCAATTTTACTACCTGAACCACATTTCTTGTAATTTTGCCATGATCCATACTCTCAAAAGCCAATCTAACAATTCAGGATGTGGAGATAATAAAAAAAATGTAACATCATGAATAGCCTTTCTTTTTCAAGAGTTGGGGCTTTTATACATCTCCAAGCACTTCATTTTTGGCATTGCTAGATCAAATTAAACTTGTATGAACTTCTCCCGGTTTAATACTATATAACCTTGTCAACAACCTAAGTGAGTATATGACACCTTTTTGCAAATTTTATGAGTCTTCCCCAGGGTTAAATAATAATTAGCATGAGGATGCATGGTCATATAAAAGAGTTTCTTTAAAAAGAAAAATATGCCAAGACTATGTCAAGTCATCGTCATGCTCCAGAAGCCACTCAACTAAACACATCCAGAAATCATGTCATGATTTGGGTTTTGGTGGATAGAACCAAAGGAATGAACGGAAGAAATTCAATTTGTGAAAATAAATCTCAAATCATCTAGAAGCATCAAATATGAGCTTGCAAGATCTAAGTTTGGTAAAATAAAATGGTGATACCAATGCTTTTGTTGGCAAAATGCGAAATGGAGGCATAAATACAATCGATATATTTGATATGAATTATTAAGAACAGTTCAACAGAAAATAAGGCTTAGAACGCTATATCCCCAAAAACTTCGAGCAAAATAAATGGAAATGGTCTCCAGATTGTCTTGGAGAAGTCAATGTTCAACCTTAGTTTGCAAAGTACCTACTTTGATTATTGTATTCATCAGTTATCCTATCTCTCCATAATATTTGCGCATTTATGAGGAGCAGTCTCATTTATGAAATCCTGTTTTTGCTAATGTCTAGTTTACTGTCAAGTGTTCTCTTTCTACATAAAGTAATGTTTGACCTATAGGTGTTATATAGAAGTTTCAGCTTAAGGGTGTCTTATTATTTATTAAAACACAAGATTCTACACGTTCAGGCCTGGGCAAAAAAGCACTTAAATCTTTTGATCCTGGCCCAGACCTTTTTTCTTACTTTCTTTTTTTTTTTTTTTTTGGGTAATTTGCCTAGGGTCAGTTTGCCACGTTATTACATATTTTTGTGCAACCTCACTGCTTGTACTATTATAATTGAAAGGTATAATAACATGAGTGTCATTAGAGGGAGGCTATGATTTATAAAAACGTGTATGAATAATACCTTAAAGGGGACATTTACCTTTTGTAATGTCATCATGTGAATAAAAACAAAATAGGTGATTCCAACAAACAAAATAAAAATTTAAATTCCCTGCTCTTTTAATCCTTGTTATTGTTCTTTCTACCAAAGCCGGCTTAATTAGAAATATACACCACAGGAAGCCTGAACCATATTATTGCATAACACGGTGAAATTTGCTGCATATATTCTACTAAAAGTTGATGTTCCATGGTAATCCCAGTAAAAGTAACATAAAACCTTTTATTGAAATCACAGCACCAAAAAATAAAAACTGCGAGCAGCACTACCCATGTTCTAAGAACAATAACTTGCCAAACGCAACCAAAACCACTGCTCTCATAGCATAAATGAATCAGTGTGACCCTATTGACAATGTATGGAACTACTTAGTAGCAAAGAAATACCTGAATAGACTCCACCATTACCATCTGGAGCTTTGGCTACCTGGTTTCAAAAACTAGAAGTCAAATTGAGTTTGATTTTGCAAGAAAATTCACTTGCTTAGATGAAAAGGAATGCCCATTGTCACAGTAACTTTCAACTAGCAAAATTATTTCTGTTAGGTGACTTTACTAGATACAAAATGGGAAAAGAAAAATCAATTTTAGGCTTCAGAAGAGCATAATATCACAATCATTGGGCCCCAATATATATGAGGAAAATACTAATAGCTTCATTTCATATTTACCGATACCAGCAAACAATATTAACAGTCACCCATCAATATCTCCATGTGATATCATACTTATAGTTGTCTTTCCTTTGTATTGAGTATCGCTCAGATATAAAATAAAATTTTTAATAATGATCAGGGACCACTCTAGCTGCCAATACTGTCTAGACTTTCAAGTAAATGATTCTCTGAGATGAGATTTGATTTAACCTTGCAAGATGTTGAATTTAGTCCCACAACCAAAGCTTGTAGATTAGCATTGGCTTTTATATTTATAATTCATACTCTTCCTCACTTATGGGTTGAGATTTTAATCAAAGCATATCGGTGGATGACTTAATTAAATAGGGGTGAAATGATGATGCACAGACTAGAATCTCATCATCTCCCACTCTACTATTATGTCGAGTTTAGCTATAGAACCATTTGATCTAATAGCTTAAGCTCGTAGATTGGTATGAGCTTTTAATAGTTTTTGTCAACACAGTATAGTAATGTCCTAGAATCTCATCACTGCAGAAATGAAAAAGAAAAACGACATACACTGTATGGAGTCTCCATTATCAGTCTACCATCTTTCAATACACAAGGCATGGTGCCCTGCTGGAAGAAGGTGACCTGCATCAAGTTTCTTTCAGGGTTAACATGAATCCATTTCCAAAGGATGGCAGGCAAACACCAATGATTTGCTATAACAGATAGGAAAACTAAGAAGTATTATTACTTGCTCACTTTCAAGACCAAAATACTTATGGCTTTCAAAAAATTTACGAGTGGCCTCATCAGTGAATGGACTGGTCATTATGTACCATGGTATTCTCACGGTACCAGCAGAACCTGCAAAGAAACACAAATAAAAATTACAACACATAAAGGATACAATGAGCAAGAATCATGGCAAAAAAATCTTGTTCTGTTAACTAAGGGGCTAAATGATCCTTTTCACGTTCTTGTGCCAAGACGAACAATGGACAAAAGTAAATCATACCCTCTTTAACAGCTTGTCCTGCCAATTTTTGTACACACAAAATTCGCTCTGCTTGAAGTTGAAAAAGTGATTTTCCAGAGGGAAGGCCAATATCTGAAATTAAATGAATCAAAAGACAAACCTTTACTACTGTTCCAGATGAAATCATATAATGAGATCAAGCCAATCAAGTTTCCAGGAATCTCTTCCTATAGGAAGGCAACGAGAACGATGCAAAATGCAAAATAATCTCATGCAACAAAAAGCTGTAGAAAGAATTGCATGAATAATTTGTTCACCATAGGACCTTAAGATACTCTTCTATTGTTTTCATTTTTTTGTTGCTTAAGGCCTCCTGTATAAAGAACATTTCTAGCTCCACAACTTTAACTCAATGGCCCAAGGCTAAAAGAGACATCTTTATGCCGAGCAAAATGAAATCTAAGACACAGATATTTCAGCATCTATAAGTCTCACTATTTTGGTATTTATGCAAGGACATGAATGCCATCAACCGCCAACTAAGATGAGACATTTTTCCAGATTATTAAAATTTGATCATCAATGCTTTGAAAAAGATGCCCACGGTTTCATAATAAACAACAAGGTCCTCGGTATTCACAATTCCATCAATGCTTTGAAAAAGTTGGAAAAGGCCATGCTTGAAAAGATTGATTGGTGGCATTTTGTTTTGGGCAATTACTTTATGGCACTTTCAACAACAAAGATGACAAACTTCAACATGATCACAATCATAGAAAGACTACAACTTCCATTTTCAGATTTTCAGTGCAAATTTTCCTGGACCCTCATTTGACTTGCAGAATCTAAAAGTCCATAGAGTGAATAATGGAATGAGCATCCCTGTGGATTTAAAATACACATTTTTTCCCATAAAATAACATTCTTGTCTTTTTAGGAAATTAAAATGTTTTTTCCTACTACAGTATTATGATATTCTCTAGTGACGTTTTAATCTAGAGAAACTTGAATCTGCCAGTTTGTATGAAAGATATACTCACTAAAGCACCCCTTTGGATCTGAACTTCCAAGTCGGGTTCCCTGCAAAATATAATTCAATGGAAGAAAATAGAGAATAAGTCAGTGAGAGGTCCTAATATACTAAAGATCCAATGCTCTTCACACAATAGGCTGGTCAATGTCTCGCATTACTTGTGGCAAGGATGACTAAACTGTAAAGTAAACGAAAATTACTGAGATTTACTAACAAGCTTTTAGATGAATTGGTTGTGGTATCAAATTTGACAATGCTATCTTCTTTTAGTAGTAGGTGGTGGTGGGAGACAATGCCAGTAATTGGTGGTTAACTAAAGCATGAACATTAAGGATTTCCTCTTTTCTTGATCATTGTACATGTTAAAAAGTAATAAGTAATAAAAAAATTCAGGAAAATATTTCATGAAACAAACACAACCTAAACATTTATGTTTGTGAAGAACCACTTCACTGTAAAGTAGCAAAACAGGAAACTTGAGCTTGTAGTAAGTATCCAGATTATTTAAAGCAAATAAATGAGGGATAAATCAATTATATAATACTTATTCTGTCTTTTTGTTTATTCACAATACATTCAGTCTTCCGGATCTACAGACAAAAGGAACAGAATATCCAATGTTAGGTTTTTATTTTAGCTACATATCTCGCTTAAGTGTCAAAGGAGCGGTATGTCAAATGATCAGGTGTAATCATAAGGTAACATTCTATTGCAGCCATTTATTTCATCAGGACACTTTGTATCCAATGACTTCAACGCCACTTGTTGGAAAAACTCCTAGTGAGGAGTTAACTAGCTTATAGCATCTTCAGCATTACAGAAAAGTATCCAGAAATCAAAATCACCAACTAGAATTATGGCATCTTTCATAGAATCTAGTGAAAGCATAAGAGTCATTTCAACGCTTTTCTGGTGTATCCCCCTCTTAATAAGAAAAAGCAAGCAAATGAGGACCTTTGTACCAAATTTAGGTTAAGTTCCTTTCTCTATAGGTAGATAAAGACCAATCAACAAATAGTGAATGGCATATATCTGAAAAGCCAACATCACAACAGCCCACCAACCCAACCACTGGGTGTGGTGTGGGGTTTGGAGTGAGAAAGATATATTTCAATAAATTACTACAAAACAAAACCATCTACTAAAGAAAATAATGATAACCCATGGTCCAATTATTGTAATTTGTATAATAATGTCATAATGTCCATCACCAACTTTTACAGCAACAAGTCAAAAGCCACATAATAATTCCTAAATCAATAATAGTGATTCTTCATGTAACCACCATCCTAATCATGATTTGTACTAGAAACATCCAAAAGTTATAAAGGCTCCAAAACATAGTTCTCGTAAAGAAGTGGCAATGATCATTTATAAACACAGTCCGTGCAAATCAGAGTTTTTCCTTTTCCAGTTCTCACTCACTCATGTACTCAATAATTCCACCCAACCATGTTATCTTCCTATTTATCATCTTATAACGACTATGGCCCGCAGAAAACAAGCCAGATCAAGATCAAAATTACATAAACATCCTAGTGTCGCACAATGCACGTGTATTACTGATTACAATGACTAAACATAACTTGAACTAATTATGTATAATACCTGACCACCAGAAAGAAGCAAGACGGCCAATTTGCCATCAGCAATGGCCTTCAATCCCGTTTTCCACCACCGCTCTCTCTCTTCTGAAGTCCTCCCTTCCACTGCCGACACATCACTTTCCGGAACCGGCTCGATCGCCGCAACCGGCAAAGCTTTTAAATTTAAAGCCGAATCTAATCAGCATCATCCATCACCACTCTAATTAAATTGGATGCATTCGATAGAAAGGGTTTACCTTGAGATTTAAGAGAGCATCGAAGGATCCGATCTATCCGGGAAAGATCTAAACTCTGCGCGAAGCAACCAAATTGCATGTTCAAAACATAAAGAGATCCAGATTAACAATTAGTGTAGAAATGATTGCTTTATGATTAGAAGTGAAAGAATGAGGGTGGGGGAGAGAAAGACCTCAACGTCCTTGACAAGAAGGAGACGTTCTTGAGGAGAGAGCTCCTCCCAGAGGGCAAAAGCATCTTCTTGGCCATAGTCCTTGAGACGCTCCACCAAGGCCTGAGGAGGTGAGGCTGAAGCAGCTTCCATCGCAACGTCGATAGCTCCCATGGAAGAAGCCGTGGCTTGATGTTTCAGAGAGTGATGAACTTTGAGCTGTTCGATAGCGTTTGTGAAATGGGACAATTCCAGTCCTTCTATGTATATGGAAAGAGGAGAGTGTGAAATGTTGACGTTATAACGACACAGCAGCACACAAAAGCACTTCCCTTTGTCTGATAGAGGAACAGTTCGTCTAACAAATGGAAAGAGAGAGAGAGAGAGAGAGATGAAGAGTCAGAAATAGCGCGGTGGTGATGAAGACTGGGAATCGAATCGGTGTAACTACCTGATTGAAAATTCGCAATTCCTAATTTGCCCCTTTGTTTACCTTTTTTTTTTTGGCTGATTATCACCGTTGCATAATCCCTATCCACACACTAGTTATTTTATTTCAACAATCAATTGGGTATCTTTCTAGATACTGTATTATATTGCTAACAATACTAATTTATGTAATATAAGCATGAAGTGGGTAATTTTTTTTTTCTTTTTTCATTTCTAGTTAGACACAACCTTTAAATAAATTTATGTCGGCACCCAAGCAACACACATGAGTTTATGTGAACAGATGAGTACAAACAGTAAAAATCTAATTTGAGTAGCCTTAGGAGAGCAAAGGAGGTGTTGAATTATCAAAATCCAAATAGCACATTTGTTTTCTAGTATTAACAACTATCCAATTTATTGGATTGCAAATTGAGCTAAGCTAGTCGTGAGCTAATTGAGCATGGTTCGCTTTAAGCTCGGCTAAGTGTGAATTCAATTTGTAACGAGCTGAGTTT
Organism: Laguncularia racemosa; assembly: GCA_037954665.1. Lineage (NCBI taxonomy): Eukaryota > Viridiplantae > Streptophyta > Magnoliopsida > Myrtales > Combretaceae > Laguncularia > Laguncularia racemosa. Next base: position 111,191 of record JBBMOL010000112.1, on the reverse strand, counting down.
GAGTTCAAAAGCTTATTTATTTAAACGAGACAAGTTAAGCTCAAACTCCTATCTAGGTTGTAATTTAGTTTGTTAGCAAGTTTGTTTATATCATTAACAAGTTGACTCACAAGTAAACTTGAGAGCTAACATATTATATAAAATGTCATATTATGATAAAAATATAATGTAAGAATAAGATTAATATAATTAAAATATTAAAAAAAATATTATTAAAAATCATTAAAATATAGGAATAAGAATATAAATTATTGAAAATCATTAATATAACTAAAAAAAAAAAAGACTAAACGAACTCAAGCTAAGGCTCATAGAGATTTCTTTTATGTAAATGAGCTTGGACTTGTTCATTTGAATGAATCGAGCTAGAGTTTATAAGTCTTAGGCTTCGTAAAAGCTTGACTTGGCTCAACTTGAGCTTGATATATATATATTTTTTGACTAGTCGAGTTAGAATGTTTAAAAGCTTAACTTAGCTTAGCTTGGCCCATTTACAATCCTACAAATTTATAACTTATTAAAATTTATGGAAACTAATCTAACAGAGACCTCAAGAAAGTTCTTCATCTTAGATTTGATGTCTTTTATCACTGGCTTAGAGGCCTAACCCACTTGACTCACCATCGATAATGGAATCCAAGTGTCAAACTCAAATGACAAAATCAAACTAGCCTCCATCATGTGCTAATCTAAAATACTCCATAATTGCCTTACACTAAGCCAATTTGAATTATGGAATTTCTTTACATTTGGGAACCCCTAATAAATGTACCATAGTAGTTCCTCACTATGCCACCTATAGCTCTAGAGTCATCCTTCTCAAATAAAGCTCCATCAACATTAATTTTAATATTATGAGAACTCAATGGTATCTAAACATCACTTCTAGGGTCGTCATCTATTTTCATGACCTTTCTCTCCTTTCATCTAAACCTCTAATATTTAGGCCTACATCTTGTGATCTTTTTTGACATTCTTTTGGTTCTAAGGTTTTTTTATTGTATAACACCTTACATTGCTCCTTCCATAAAGCTTGTGAAGTATACACCAAATCACACTCTAAATCACCTTGATTCCACCTTACGAAGACGCAACTTCTAAGATCCATTGCCTCCTATTTGATTCCTTTCAAACTGTAAACCTAAAGCCTTAAGCTAAACACTTTGTAATTCTTCAAACTTTTAAATAAATAAATATTTTGTTAAGTTAATAATAATTGGGTAGACACGAAGTCCTTATGGAATTTTTTTGTAAAACTCTTAAAGAGTTTCTTTTTTTAGAATGCTAATGATACTACTAGTAATATGATTTTCAAATTGCAAGTCAAAAGACTAAAGAAAGGATCTTAAACAAATATGCAATTAAAATATGACACAATAAATAGCAAAATAAATGAATAAATAAATAAAAATAATTTAAGAAATTGCAAAAATATAAAAAGTAGTGTCTAAATATGATATAAAGTTGAACGCAAAAATCGAAGTTCAAAAATATTGAGTGTTCGAAAGTAAATGGTTAACTGAGTTAAAATAGATTTTAGTATCTTAGAATATAACTTAATAGCATGAAAAATAATAAAATCCTTATATTTTAAGTTATATTATTTATTTTAAGCTTGCTTGTAAATTTTTGTTGAAAAACAATATAAAAATAATTTTATCATGTGTATAGATTGTGCGCGTGTATTAGTGCAAATTGTGCAAAAATATACACAATCGAGATAACATAGTATAACATATCTTCCCAAAATCTAGCTAAAATTAAACAAAATCACCCTAAAGTCTTCCACTTCCGTTTATTGCTCCACGTTTCCTTATTTGAAGCCACAACCACCACTTTATAGTACTCCACATCCTCTTTCAATTCCTCACAACCACTAAGCCAGAGCGACCAACATATCATTGGAAAACACTACAAAAGTTGGCTCATTGAGCTGATCTTAGCAAAAAATTTCAGTGTTAAAAAAGACCACTTTGATTAGGCAACTTTGAACAACTATAACTTAATCCTCTAACCACTACTCAATGAAACACTACCATCACTCTATTCTAAGCGTGGGATACTAAAAATACCAACCATTAGCATCACTTAATACTTCTTGTGTGGTAAGAAAAACAATCTCAAAGTTTGAATTTTTTTCATTTTCCCTTTTGCAATTTTTTTGTAGATTTTGACAAAATCCACCACTAAATTGCATGGAATGAACTCTAAAACATTTTAAGATGTTTATTAAAAAATTTTGTGGAACAAAAACGCTTTAAACTTTCGAAATTAGAAATAAAAGTAAAGAAAAACCAATTTAAAAACAAGTTTATGTTTAAGTAACTTTTAAGGAGGATTAAGGTTGATATTGGAGGGATCTGATCGTTATTGATGTTGATTTATAAACTAGGATATGCTAAAAACTTTGTATGATGAATCATTGATGATAAAAACAAGAAAAATGCTCGCAAATCATGTGCCAAAGTCGAATTTACTGCACTTTTTATGTAGAATTTTTAGCAAGTGAGCTTTCTTTTCCTCACGATTTGGACGTGATTTAGATAATTTTGTAGAAAAAAATTTGCATGTTCAAATAGTATTCATGGAGTAGATTCTTCAATGGGTGTTTGCTGTTAATTTTAAGGTAAATTCGTGTAAGAAATCAAGTAGAAAAGTCGCATTGTCACACTTATTTTCTGCAAGTTGTTATGAGAACAAACGAAAAGTTACCTTGTCCCACATGGAAAATCTCAGACACCTTTATCTAGTCTATATTATCTTGCACTGAGCTTACTGCGCGAATGGGTTTGCTTGTCGGGTTTATGTTTGTACTTTTGGGTTGGTGGCTGTTGATAAAATAGGCTCCATTCTCTTTTCTTTTCTTTTCTTTTTTTAATAAATAACAGCCTTTTATATGAAAACATACATTATTTTAAAGATATATCTTTACATACATACATAAACACACACATCTAGGTACTTGTATATATGTTATCTTAAAAAATAATAAAAATAAAATAAAATAATTAATAAATAAATAATAATAAATTTTACTTAGTATATTGGTGTTTAATCACTCATTCAAATTGAATTAATGATATAATAAAAATGAGTTGCATCTATATTAAAGAATTTTGTTATTAAAATTAAATATGTTGCTATAAGTTATATCACTTGACTTAGGAATAATCATTACAATATCTATTTTTGGATAATGACTATTTTGTATCAAATTTGTGATTATAATGCTCATTATATTCCATTATAAAAAATTATAATTTTATCTTATATTAGCAATTGCTATATTAATTGGATGGCCATATAACACTGCTGAACTGGATATTATATTTTTATTTAGTATATTGGAAATAGAAACTTTATTGCAAAGTCAATAAATAAATGTAAGGGAGATGAAACTCTAATGAATTTTGAATTAAACTGGTTTGAGGATTTGTCCATCTAATCAAAAGATTTGGTAACCTAAATGATAATTTATAAGGTAGCTTAGAGACTTCTCTATTATAGCTAAATTTAAGTAACTTGAAGTATCTTTTATATAATATAAGTGATTTTGAGACAACTGGTGGACATTAGTATTTAAGGATTTTATCAAGTGTAAGCAACGGTTCAGGTGAGCACCCCTTATCTTTTTATGCTTAAGTGTAGTGGCTATACAATGAAATGACTAGTTGCATGCTTGTAGAGTGATTGCAACTTTACTTAAGTAAATCACATGACTATGTAATTTGATTAATTGACATCTTTGCTTGACTTGGTATATTATAATGTTATGATTGATATTCACATGTTATGGGCATGCCTTAATTATAAATAGCAATTGCTTGAAAAGCTTGTTTAAGAAGTGACTGATATTATAAATATTTTGAGATTACTTTACTTATAGACATAACTTGTTACACGAATATGTTTGATGTGAATGATTGTTTGATTGAATTGTGGAATTGTAGTCACTCCTTATATGCCCGATTGCTAGTTAATGCATTATCTGCATTCATGGCATGACACGGTATGAAAATGGCCCATAAGCCATATTTTTATAAAGCTTGGTTTTAACTAAAGTTCCTAAGGGCTATTTAGAAATGCTTGGTTTATAAAATGGACCTAAGGGTCACATTTGAAAACTCAGCTATTTAGAAACGCTTGGTTTTTAAAGCTTGGTTTGCTAAGCTCGATTTTTAGTATCTAGATTTGCATACTCGGTTTTTGAGTCGCTACGTATCGCTCATTTGTTACTTGTGAGTTGCCTTAGGGTGCTCATATATTATGCTCGGGAGTCACTAAGTGCTGCTCATATTATGCTTGGTAGCCACCAAATGTTGCTCATATTTGCTCAAGAGTTGCCTAAGGGTCACTCATTATTTGTTTGGTTAGGATACTGGTCAATACATGTCATGTGCATTAGCATGACATATCACTACATCCATAATCATCTTTTAAATATTATAATGAATTGTGGTTAGTTATGTGTAATATAATTTCTTATTATTACTTATTAATTTGCTCAATTAGCTTGATGTTGATGGGTTGGTTTTATTCTAACGTCAAGTTATAAGGATGTAGATAATGCTAGAGTTTTGGCTTAGGGTAGAGATTATGAGAGCAAGAACCGACTTCTATAATATAAATAAATATTGAAACACCTTGATCAGTTTATCCTTTATTCTGTGACTCTACTAGACTTGGGTAATGTAATGTCCTAATATTATATATGTAAAAGATGATTTTGTGCTATTATATGTATATGTAAGTTATATTTATGAATTCTAAGTTATACTTGGCTTAAGTTAGCCTTATCCTCAATTCAAGGATGGCATAGCACATGGCTTCTTGGACACCGATATGTAGATGAATAGGCCATAGGAGACGAGGCGCTACACACACTTTACCTAAGGATAAAGTAGCATAGCATGTTCTAAAAATTCTATTGCTGCAAAAAGCACAAGCACTACTGTCTGTAACTTTTCTTTATATAAGATTTGTAAACACTAGTAAAGAATTTGAATAGATTTGCCACAAAAATTGGCGAATCTTGGATTACACATCAGGAGCCTACAAAGACTATCACTATTGATGCAAAATCACTATTAACATTGAGGGAGAGGAAGCTTCTTGTGATTGCAATTGCTTTTAGAGGAAGAAAAAGCAAATTCATTGTGCCCAATCTAAGCTTATTAAACAGCGATACTAAAGCATCTTGCCTAAATCTTACAAGTAACTAAATCCTCTTGATTGCTCATGTTTCCTCTTCTATAATGAAATTTCCCATTCTACTTAGACCCTAAAAATGTCCATCATGATTAATCAATTAATTAACTATCTTGAGGGGTCTAGATTAGGGATAGGTGAAGTCTTCAACAATATAATGGCACCCATCTATCAAACCATACATTAATTGACTCCCTACTCTTTATCTGTCACAAGCATCTTCTATGAACATGCTGAAACACTCAAGAACTCTAAGTATAATGTAACTGTAACAACCACAACTTTCTTTAACCTTTGTGTTTATAGATTTCTATACCAAAAAAATTCCTTAATACTCCTAAGTCTTTCATGTAAAATTTAGAGTTAAGCTCAATTTTAAGTTTAGAAATGTCTACCACATTTGCTGTTGCTATTAACATATCATCAACATATAAAAACATATAAATATAAGCCCCAATGGAGAGCTTTTGAAAGTAGAAACAAATGTCATAGTTGCTCTTAACAAACCCAATGCTTTGGATAAAGTCATCAAATTGCCTATACCATTGCTTAGGAGATTAGTTAAGTCTATATAAGGATGTCTTAAGCAAACAAACATAATCTTACTTACTTTGACGATGGAACTAGAGCAAAGGGCTTAATACTACAATACCTTAAAAGATTCTAATGAGATTTGGGGTTAAGATTGGGAAGTTAGAATAGTATATTTTAGTAGTAGTTATTCTTATGTATATTTCTTTTATGTTTAATTATCTAGGTTTTTTAGAATATTCTTTATCTTTACTCGAGGATTATTACGATCTTTTAAAAATGGCTAAGTAAGTATCAATGATGATTGCCACTTGCTTGTATTTGCAATGTTAGTTGCACTTAAATTAGAAGCTAAGTGCTTGGTATGGTTGGTTTGTTTGCTTGATTGGAAAAGAAGTAAAAGAGGCAAAACTGCTTGTATTTATGATTATTTTTTTGATTAACTGAGTGTTTGCGAATTAGTTGGTCACCTATCAAATTATGCTAAGTATATTACAACTTTGACTAAAAATGGATCATGTATAACATCTCTTGCATATTCCTATTATATTCCATCACAGTTATATAGGTAGTGGAAAGATGTTTTAAGGGAGTGTGTTATTTTAACTGTGAGGACCAAAACTTAAGCAATAATGTTAAAATTAAAATAATATATATATATATATATGTATGTATATATATGTTATATGCTAAAAATAAAATAAAATAAAATAAATATATATAAAAATAATAATAATAATAATATAAATTATATGGGCATATATATATATATATGTAAAAAAAATATACATAATATAATATATTATATTATATTGTATTATATTATAACTAAAAAGAAAATAAATAAAAGAGGAAGGAAAAAAAAAAAAATATAGAACAACACCCTCAATGTTAGAAAAAGTAAGTAATATTATATATATATATACATAGAAATTAGAATAGGGAGAGAGAAAAATCAAATCATCAAAAAATTAGAAAAAAAAAGAAACCAAAACCCTCTCCATTTCATCCGAATTTTCTGGGCAAATTGAAGTTGGAATTTCCAACATGCAATCATCATGATAGGAAGAAGAACAAGATTGAAGTAGGATGCAACAAGAATTTGAAGAAATTGAAGAACAAAAAATCAAATTAAGTAGGGAGAATTTTGTTTGTTCGTTCGAAGGGGGTTGGGTAAATCTGCTGCTAGGAAAAGCTAGGGTTAAGGTTTTGGGTGGGAGAGGATTCCGGCCGACATAGTGGTTGCCGGCTTTGGTGGCCGGAGGCCGGTGAACGGAGCAGCCCCCGGTAACGCCCGAAACTTCCTATTTTTGTTAAAAATATCAAATGTTGATGAAAAATTATTATTTTTGGTATTCTGACATAATTTTGTATGAATATTAATTTGATAATTTTATTTTTCTTAAATTTGATTCCCAAATATGTGATCCTTAAGAAATTATCTATTCTGGTAGTAAATTAAATTGGAAACTAAATAGGTCAAATGATGTAGTTTTGATTTAATTTTTAGTATACAAGATACTTATATGATTTATTAGATCACCAAATCAATAATTGTTCAGATTGGAGTCGTTTTCTATTTTTAGTGAATTTTTCAAGATAATTACCCTGTTCTGGCCGAATTAAATCCTTAGCAAAATTAGAGAATTTGATTTGATTAGTTGAATTTGATGTTCAGTTGAGGTTCATTGAAACATAATATGATTTTGAGAAGCTTGGGTTAGTTACGAAACAAAAACGGGAGTGCTCAGTGCAAGATTATGATAATTTAGAACCATACGATTCAATATAGAATCATGTCAAAATTTAATTACATTAATATATAATAGAGCGTAATATACCCGTATGTATATGAATTAGAAATTGTAGGAAAATGGTGGATTATACGAGGTTAGGATGGAATTTAAGGGTTTGGAATACTGAATTAGCAATTTAGGGTTCAATAGAGCGAATGAGGTAACATTGATTGGTATACTGATAATTCAGGTATTTCTGTTGAGTAAAGAGGACAAAGGAACTTGGCTGGTGCGACTGTTTGGATTGGCATATATTGTTTCAGGTGGGTACCCCCTTAACTTTTCTCTTGGGTACAAGTGGTTGATAATGTAGACTACTTGTTGTTGGCTGAAATTACCCTGTACGATCACTTACTGTGATCAATGCAGGAGGATTGTTGAATTATATTGGTTTACTAATGGCTGGTTGTGTGTCATGATATGATTGAATTATGAGAAAAAAGGGAACATTCTAGAAAATCCTAGAATGAGAGTTGGGTGCGGGATTTGATTATACTATTCCTGGTTGTATGTGATGTAATGCTGGGTTATTTTTAGCTTATTAAATGGGGTTTACATGACTGGTTGAATTCATACTATTGTTGTCTTGGTAACGATGAAATATCTAAATGGATAATAAAATGGGAGTTAGGCTATAAGTACCTACTAACCTAAAACACTTAATGTAAGAAATATCTTAATTGGTTGAGAAAACATTAAGTTTTGAAAAGTACATGAGGGTAGTTTATCTACCAGTTGACAAGCTTTGCCTGGATTAATTGAAAAATATTTGTGACTTGTGAGTAAACAGGAGTGATTGAAATGGTCTCCAATGAAAAGGTTACGAGTTTAGCAAAAATGGAATTACGGGGAAAATATCACTAAGTAAGATCATGATGATGTTAAAATGTAATAAATTGAATTGGGTTTCTTGCGAGTATAACTTGCTTGCTTGAGTAATCACTTCGAGGTATTTGATAATATTGTTGATTACTATTATGTGATTTTGTTGTTTGTTTTTATTGGGTTGCTTGATTTTATACTCACTTTGCTTCTTAAGAAGCTGAGGGGTTAGTGTTTTTGCTAACCTCAGGTACAGGTATTGAAGAATAAGTTGTTGGAGACTCGAGGTTTTTGGAGAGCGTCAATAGAGGCAAAGAAGCCCTTAGTTTCATTTTGGAACCTCTGTTATTTGTAATAAGATCTATAGGTGTTAATCTTCAGATTGTAATGTAAATATTTGTGTGTATAAGGTTGGATTTGTAATCTTTTGAGCCACTTAAGGCTACAGGATCAATCTAGGCTATGCTTACTTACCGGGAATGCAGATCCCGATGATATATATATGATGTATGATGTGATAGGAGATTTTAAGTACATGTGTTTAGATATGATGTGGATATGAAATGATAGCACTGTTAGCGCCATTTTACAGGACGTTTATAAAATTTCATACAGGTTGGAGTTACAGGTTCAATATTAGCAGAATTTGCCTTATCTCTAATTCAGAGACGGCATAGCAACCTATCTACAGGTACCAAGGATAGTTACAGGAATTTTGGAACAGGTTCAAGAATCAGACCTAGTAGGTGGGTCGCTACATTAATAATATGAAAATGATTTGAGGATTATCATGTATCGGTATGAATTTGTATTTATTATTTTTTTTAGCTATATACATCTAGAGGTGTGCGAATAGGGAAAACATTATTTTCTTTAGTTTATCTTAGGTTCTTGTGCAAAAGATTTTTCTTTTGACATAACTTTTGATATATAAAGCGTGACTCTGATACTTATGTAGCTATAGATTGGTGCAAAAGTTTCAAAATTGGTTACTCGGGCTTTGATGGAATTACAAAAGATACTTAACCTAAGGTTAAAGAAGGGGTAAAATGGTTAGAAAAATCTTTAGACTTCTTATAATTTTCAATTGATTACATGAGAAGTTTGGCATATACTTATTCATGCATTCATGCATTAAAGTGAAGACTTGTTTGTTTTTGTGTGAAGAGTGGTTTTAAGTTGGGATCTCATTAAGCTGGATGTAGCTTACATTCTAATAGCTTTCCATTTTTGTAGGCACAGCACTAGTTTTACTTCGATAGAATTAGTGTTGAGAATCTTCAAGATATTTGTGGGTAGGCGAGTAAGGATGAAGACCAATAGAATAGATGTTTAGAATTTTGTATAGACCTTTTCAATTATGGATGAATGTAATATTTAATCCTTAGACTTATTCTCAAAATTACCTATGTTTATAAAACTTTATATTTTATCATATTTATAAAGTAGTACTTATTTTCAGATATCATATTATTATTGAGTTGTTCTATTTATGGAAGTTTCTAGAGTAACAAAACCTTATGTATCATATTAAAGTTTATGCATGTCGGAATATAGTTAATCATGGATTTCAATATAGTATATGGAGGGCTGTAACTTAAGGTTGGTGATGTGAGGTGCTGTCATTATTGTGCTTGCTAGGGGGCTTAGTGTGATGTTGTAAACACTCTTAAATTGCTTTATTAACTTATGCCCTAAACGTTGGTTTTCTACAAGAATCACAATCGTTTGTTACTCCAATTAGGCGACTTTGTCATCTTCTACCTATTGTCTCAGTAATGGTGTAGGCAAGAAGCTTAATGAATCGCTAGGGAGTTGAGTTTAGTCATTGGCTGGGTTTTTTTCAATGTTTCTTCTATTGCATATATCAACTAGGGTGGGTTTTTTGTTGTTGTAAGTAGTGAGACACCAAATGTGGTTGCTATTTTTTTTATCCAAGATTAGGCTTGGGCCTGAAAAGGGGGTTTGAGTGTGCTTTAGGTGATCTACAAACAAGAGCACATGAGCTACTGGGGTGCTTGATGTGTCTCTAGCATGTGAACTTCAATGCTCAAGTCAATAAGAGACACAAGGCAAGAAAGGGAGAGTAACAACAGTAACAATAATATATAAAGTGCTAAGGTTTCTATCCCTTACCTCAATGACTTAGAACGATATTTATAAGTGTAGATAGAATGCTAGATAAGGCAAGCAAATCACAATCCCTTGATTCTCTTCAATATCCAATTTGTGTATAGTATATCATGGAGAGAATCCGGGGTATGTGGTAGTTACCATATCCAGCACATCTTCCTTATTCTCTAATTGAAGTGATTAGATGGGCCGGTTGAACTTAGGCTTAAAGGCCTTTGTTGAAGGGCCTATCAACAAGTGTTATTGTAATATGTATGCTAGAATCTTATTATAGAAGGATGAATATATTTAAGGTTTATGGAAATTATTGAAATATGATTTAACTCATATATGGTTTCATTTATTATACATATGTTAATAGATTATTAGTGATTTCATATTGCTACTCTTATTTTATAATGAATTAAATTAGTAGAGTTAATATTAATTTTATGTTTTTTCACATGGATTTAGATAATCCAAAGTTACTTTCTTTAAAGTTTCTTAAATTTATCCTCTTAAGATGCTAGCACGTATAATTAGTAATTAAGATTATAAGAAAGAAAATAGTGCTATAATGATGTCACAAGGTATTTTAAAAAGCTAGATAATTTTAAATATTGATTTTTTGGAAAAAGAAATATCAATAATTGATTAGTAAATTTAAATTTTTTTAGAGAAAATAACTTTAGAGGATCCGTTTTCTACATGGATATGGTTGTAGTCATGATTATTTAATAGTCCTTTTAGTACAAATTTTCCATATTGAAATTTAGATTTAATGAAAAAATCTCAAAAATATTGAACACGCATATTTATAGTAACTAAAAAACGAACTTTTGAGTTATGAGACTCATAGTATCCTTATTCCTACTCCCCTAGTGTCCCAATTGGACAATTGTTGATAACATCAACATCAAGATACATTACGTTTTTATAACTTTATAAATGTCTTTCTAGTAGTCTTCCTATACCTAGTTGGTTTCTTTGAATATTTAGTTCAAGTGTTTAAATTTTTTCTTAGGAAATTTGGAAATTTTAATTTGTTCCACTCTCGTGTAATTAGTCTTGTAAATATACCTTTCTATTTTATAATTTACTAAGGGCGAATATATACTGGAGAGCTTTATTTTATTATTTCAACTAGCATTTTTATTACCCAACAGTCTTTTAGTAAATATTTACTTTTAAAATTTCGTATATTTGAATTAGTAATTGTAGTATTATAGGGACACTATGTAACTCTTATTTCACCCTATAATTACTTTCGGTTTCCATTTTTATCCTTCATTGTCCTCATGTAATTCCTATAATGTTTAGTCATATGGATACTTTATCACTTGATCATTGTTAATGAAATTATTGTCAGTGGCATACGAGAGGTTACATTTTTAGATTCTTAACATATATTTTAAGATAGTTATGGGCATTATTATAAAATGAAATATATATATATATATATATATATATATATATATATATATATATATTGAGTATGAAATTATCCATATAGGTAAAAGAAATGTTACCATATTAGAGTAATTACAAAAGCTTTTGAAGGTAATTCTTTAATCAAATATAAAACGTATCTATGGCTTGAGTTAGCAAGAAAAACAAAAAAGCTTTTACATATATATAAATTATATAGATGCTGGCCATACTCCTAAATAATACTAATATATATAGGCTACTATTGATAGAGTATTTTGAGTTTAGCCCCCAAGGCCCATTTTAATCCATTGAGACTCTTGTCCGAGCTCATCTCGTCTATGCCAACCTCTTTTGATCCAAAATTGCACGATATGACTTTTAGTTTAAAGTTTCCAACCTCCTCCAGATCGGATCTTTATGCCTATCCTCACAATGGATAAACATGAAAGAATGATACAAATAAGGAAAGGGGTTGGTAAAAGATATGCCCCTACCCTATTAGGAGAGGATTTTGAGAATTAATATACTTTTCAAATTAAGATCATCCACAACACCTATACATAGAGGATAAAGATGATTAGGTAAAGAACTTTTGAAACCTTATATTCTCAATACTCATATATTCCTTTCATTCTTCTCTTGTGTTGATTTAGGTATCAGAGTAGTCATATTGAAACAAACTCCCGCACTTCTATAACCTAATTTCTATCAAAAAAATTTAGGCAATTTAACCACCTTTTGAAAAAATAGCATAACGGCTACTATACATTTTTTAGAAATGTATAAATGATAATAAAGTATATTTATGAATACTTTTACTTGTACTGTAGTATAGAAATTTTAAAATACTTTATCAGTAGATGAGTCTTATGAATACTATAAAGTATCCATTAGATTTTGATTTGTATTCTTTCACCTTTTTGTTTATTTTAGTTTCATTGAAATTAAGTAATGATTTACTAAAATAATTCACGAATTCAAAGATTTTACTAAACCAACTTATCAAATTTTTGGGTGCTCCTATTAAAATGTGTGTATGTTTTATCTAGCTTAATAACTTCAAGTATAATGCAACAACTTTTTAAAATCTCTCTCTTTGTTCTTCTTCTACTTACACCATATTTATTACCACATTTGTATTTATAATTGAATTGAGTCTATTAAGGTTAATCAATAATGAATGATTTTATAATGGATTTGTATTCTTTTTAAACTTATTTTAATTATCAATTTCCATTTCTAATTGAAAAAGAATTATTATTGATCAAATTTATATTATTAAGTCATAACTCACCATTTAACATAATATTAAAACCTTTGGACTTCTTTAAGCAATTAATGCATAGAGCAATTATAAACCCTTTATAATAAGCAATTGAAAAGCAATTATTATTGCTCCCACTCCTCTTCAATAACAATTGCCATAAAACATGCATGTATGGAGTAAGTAGTTTCTAGGTTATGCAACCCACTAACAACTCATGTCCTACATTGCTACTCTTGAATAATCCTTTTATATTTGACAAAAAATCCAAATGTCTCCTTTTATATTTTCATTAGCTCTTAATGTTTTTGTTAAGATTTAGTAGTATTGTTAGTCAAATGGGAGAGCTTGGCAAATACTTTGAAGAATCTAAATACAAATAATTCAAAAGACTATTGCAAGGATAGAAAAAAAAATGTTTGTGGTGATTCATTTCTTACTTGAAATAGCAACTTTATTGCTTAAAAATTAATAGAATTGTTTATTGACAACTAAGGTAATTTATTTTTTGCTTGAAAGTAGGAACTTTCTTTCTTATAAATCAGCAAAATTATTTATTGATAGGAATAATTAAATGCCCTTTCCCTTTTCTTATATTGCATTCTTTTTTCTTTATTGATTATTAATCTAAATTTAAGTTTATATCTTATTGAATTTTATTTTGTTATATTTTACTCTAAAAAGAATTATAGTTTGTTATATCCATATTTCCTATATTATTTAAAGAGCTATCCACGTTTAGTGTCCAACCTTTTTTATTATTTTTTTTAATAATTTTTTTCTCTCTTTATGAAATTCCATCAAATATTCGTAAAAGATTCATATTACTAAATATCCACTTTGTGTCCCACTTTTTTTTTTCATGAAATTCCATCAAATATCACTAAAAGATTCATATTATTTGCTACCATAAAAATAACTGACTGGATATTATAGTAAATTTTGTACAAGCTACTTAATCCCATCATTCCATCTCTTATCTCTTCTTTTTCTAGGCAATCACTATAGTTTTACACCTACAGAACCATGATATAAAAAGAACAATTTTGATGATCATTGTTAAGTTGTTGTTGTTGCCTTTAGTTAGTGATTAGTAAGGTTTGCCTTTACAATTATTATCTTATCATTTTCTCCTTAATATTTGCAATTGAAGTACAATGTGAACTAAAGAAACCACTATCCAATAGGTGGGGGGGCAAAATTGTGTTGCAAACTATAATTTAGGTATGCATGCAAATTTTTTGTTAAGAAAAAAGTTATATAAGAAAAATTAATCAAATTAAATCATATTTTCATGAAATTTGGTAAAGATGAATTTTCAAGCTAAGAAGTTAAAAGGTTAATGACTCAATTGGAATAGCAAACAAAGATTTTTTTTTTTTTAACCTTTACCTTAATTTTATGCAAGAGAAATGTTCTTATTCCAAATTAAAATGCTCATCACAAAATCTACCAATGAGCTTAATGCATCAAAATTGTAAAATTCGCCAAGAGAATGTGTTAATTGCCATTACAGGAGAGGGCATACCATTTGCTCATTAAAATGATTTTTAATGCTTTTGTTGCTTTTCACTTTTTTAATTTACTTATTAATCTGATTCACTCCCTAGGTTTTGAGTAAACTGCAGCATTATCAACTTCCTATTATATGCATTTTGTTGTGTTTATATTTATTTGTGAATAGATTTCTAGTGATTAATGGGGGAAAGTCCCTATTAACTATAGAATGCTTTCAAAGTTGGATTCATGATTCTTTACAAACGAAAGAAAAAAAATTAAAAATTAAAATTCAATGTGCTTTTTTGTCATCTAAAATTATAATTATCTTTATACTTGTAGCATGGATACGTTGTTCGCTAGTGTATATATATATCATTTGTTAAATATATCTATGCATACTTAGTGCTAAATATTATAGAGTATTATAACATTAGATATTTATATAGTATTATAACATATACAACTATACACAATACATAGAACATATATATCTATTGTAGATAATTAGAACTTATTGTACATTGTTATATATGGCATGGGGGGTAGAACTTTATTGAATTATTATGCACATCAACATGTATTGTAATAATTATAGTGAAGACACGTTTAAAATTTATATGTTATATCATGTTATAAATGAATATTTTGTGAGCTCATTGAATATGTAGGATATGATATAAATGTTAAATTTAATTATTGCACAATCCAATTAATTGAATATATGTCTTTTCGTAAATAATTATTATGTATAATACTCTATTATTTGTTAGACAATAAGGTGTTGTGTGACAAACAATGGTTTGGTAGGTCAATTATTGTGTATGTGTGATACAATATAAACGTTTTATTAATAAAGATAAGCATTCATTATATTAGGTATGTGCCAATATTGATATAATCAATTATCATATAAGATACTCTTCAATGTCATCTTATTATACAACACAATTGATCAATTACATATATATGTTTTCTCTTGTAGTATTATGTGAATTATCCATATGCAATTAGATAATCTATTGTTAGTTTAATGTGAATTATCCAAATTTATTGTATAATAATTTGCTAATGTTGGTCAATTTTGCTGTCTATCATATGGATGGACTAGGTTCCATTATTCCCTCCCCAAAAATTGTAAAATGTATGAAAAAAGAAAAGAAAAGAAAATGTTGGACATCTTTTAGGCTACATTAACTATTAGAGGACACAATTTACTTTTGAGTAATAAAAATTGGGAATAACATACTATATGCTACAAATTATTTTCTCGATATTAGATTACAATATATTGTATAGGATAAGAAAATATATTTCAAAATTTATTTCTATTGATATTAAATTACTGATACATAATAAAAAGGATAAGAACATTTCAGATGAAAAAAGAAAAGTAACTTTTAGGAAGAAGAAATAAAGGAAAAGAAAAAGTAACTCTTAATAAAAGAAGCAACAAAAAATTTGATAAAAAGCATTCAACTTGATATAAGGTGAAAAAGCAATTATATATGGTATCGTCACTTCTACAAGTGGAATTTGCTGTAAATATATGCATATAAACGAATATTTTAATAAATGAAGAGCGAAAGAAAATATTTTAATATTTTGTACATTTGGTTCCAACATGAAATTTGAATATTTTTGTCTATTTTCACTCATAATGTCGTTTAAAATCCAGATTTCAATTTAGACACTAAACTAAATAGAGCCATATTTTTCGATTTGGTATTGAACCACAAAACTGAAGAAAATAAAAATTTGTCTATTTATTAGGTACAAGATCAAACCAAACAAAAGTTGAATACTATTGAAAATTCTATTTTATTTTCATAATCAATTTCTAAGTATGAAAGAACCAAGATTTACTGCTCAACTGTGCTCTTTCCTTTCTCTCTTGCCAAGATAATCCTTTATGGCTTAAAGGCCATAATTGATGGTGGTCCTCATCTCGAATCGCTTGATTTGAGAGGATAAAAGATCTACTGAGGACTATCTAGAAGAAGTGGAGTCAAGAGGAAAGGATGGCCAGGTACTTTTGGCACGAGGGCACTAATGTGTTCGACGCTCTACAGTACTTTGTCATTCGAGTTGGAATTATTTAGGGATTGTCTTAAAATCCAACAATTTGGTCCACCCGGATCGGAATGATTGGTTATACTATTTGACCAACCGGTCAATCTTGGTCAATGCTTATTTAGTTTCGGCCGTCGAGCAGGCATGGCAGAGCTTCCGGTTGAGGTTCAAATTGGTCTGGTCTGGTCTGGATTTAACCGCTTTAATTAAACAACCTAAAGAGAGCACCTTGATTAGATTATAAATCAAAATCTTTTTACACAAGATAGGGTCAATCATCCATAATCTAGCATAACATTCTTCTGTCAAATTTATTTTAATCCAATGAAGTTTTTTTTTTTTTTTTTTAAGAGACTTCATCCACATCTTGAGCATTATGATTATTTCTTGTCTTTCGAGGTATTATTACCATCTTTTTTATTTTTATTTTCCCTAGCTGTTTGATCTGCTTTTTGAATACTAGTATGTTCATGGTGTTTTGATGTATTTTTGTAAAATAATGATGCTGGTCTTCTAGATTTTGAGTTTCAGAAGATTTCGAAAAGATTGGAGAATTGAGGACAATCCATCTACTATGTTCATTTCCTTTATGTTATATTAGGGAAGCTTCATTTCACGAATCACCTTTTTTTATTACTTGGTTTAATCATTAAGTCGAGTGTCTTCCTAAATCATTATAATCTATGTTTACTCTGTGTGCATTTAATAAAAATATAATATCAATTATATTCAATTATACAGTATAAGAAAATATAATAATAAAACAAAAGTACAAAAAAGAGCAAAGGCCTGCAATTTATTTTTTTTAACAAACCTCAAATACCTTAGCCAAACTATCGTAAGAACAATTATTTCAACGCTTGTATCATTAACTGTATACACTTGCAACTTACCAATATTCCGAAGTAATTCACACAACCCATCGCCATGCAAACATAGAGTTGGCTATGTCAATTGTCAAGTTAAGCTTATAAACACAAAACAACCATTGAAACAGTGGAACTACTCAGCATATCATTTGATTTGGTGCTCGAGAAGTTACAGCATACCATAAGCATTTTACAGCTCTTTTGTCTGCAAACATTCTTCAAGTTTCGTCTTCTTAGGGCATCCTGGAATTTTTACACAGCTTATGCTTTCATAATGTGCTCCTTTTGTAAGTCATCGTTTTGCCTTGTCCTTCAACCTTGCATCCTCCTTCGCATTCATACTATAATAAGAAAATTTTGTAAATGACGCTAATGCGAATGATGGAATCAATTATATGGTGGACCTGGCAGGCCTAGCTGGTGGCTGAAGTTTGTAGAATTCTTATAATTAGCCCTTTTACTTTTGCTTTTGAATTTTTTTATTATTTTGTATTATGTTATGTAATTGAATGTATTTATATTATTATTTTATTTTATTAATTATTATAAACGAATAAGGAATTGACACGTGTTAGGGGATGGTAGAAAAATTAATAGCGTTAATCAGAATTATATTTTTCTAAAGTTGGAAAACTTTCGAAGACTCTAGGAAAATAAAAAAGGTTGATGATTCAAATAACAAAGTTGGTAAAGATTTAGAGTTAAGGGAGTATTTTTTTTTTAAAAAAGAAAAACACATAAAATATCAAAAAAAAAAAAAAAGAGGGATTGGGGGGTGGATGAGAACAATCAATCAAGTTTGTTCTTTTCCTTTTATATTTTATCATATTTTGCTATAAAGTTTTCCTAACAGTTGCTTTTTATTGAAAATACCCCACCATTCGTTTGGTTAATTTTATTAATAAAGTTCCATCTGAGAGCTTCACGAAGTAGTAATGTATAATCATATAGTAATATGATTGTTAAGTCTTTGCGATACTGAAGCTTAGGTTCCTCTTTCTTACTCGTAATTAGAATGAGCAAAATATCTTATTATTATTATTAAATCCTTCTTTCTCATTAAGATAGTTGGGGAATTGGGGGGCGGAAGAATAGTTATATACAATGGATCTGCATTGGAATTTGAGTGAGTTGTTTTCTCTTATAATAAAAAAACTATAGCCCTTTGCTTTTGTGTTTGAACTTGATTTAGTAACACAAGCGTTGGTACGACCGTGATATATTACAATTAAGATATAGAAATTTACATTGGTTAGATTTAAATTTATATATTTTTTATATTAATAATACCAATAACAATGAAAACACTCTCAATAATATAATAAGGATAATAGCAATAATGAAAACCACTAATAATGGTGGTTAGCAGCTAATAAAGATTTGAAATCCACCCTAGCCATATGTAACAAGCTAGAAATGCTATTACAAATCCTGGAGAACGAAATATAAAGCTACGAACCTGAGATATGCATATCAAACAATATACTTCTAAAAAAAATTAAACTATAAAACAATTTAATAAATGTTGGTGTGAATGTAATGCTTTGACTTTCGTGATTAAGAAATAATAGATTGATTTAACAATACAACTATAGCCACATAAGTAAAAATATGTATATGCATCCATAGCGACGATGATAGCAATAGTACTAATAAGCTAGTGCCAATAATAATGTCAACAATTATAATTATAATGTGAATGAGCGGAGCCCGCTATGACAATACTTGATTGCACATAAATACATAGAGTTATTTTTATGAATGTTAATATAAGAACCCTCAATAAAAGGAAATAGTAAAACCGGGAATGCTGTTTGTACAATCCAATAACAAACAACCATAAAAAACTCAAGCGGCACATGCATTACGCACTGATGCTATATAGGTAAAGCTTCGACTAAGTTGTATGGTAAATCCTTAATCAGATTTAATTTTACAAATAATTAAATTGTAGTAACTTAAATATAGAAGGTAAACCGATGAATCATTGTCACTGTCAATCTAACAGATATAAGCTAAGCACGTCTATAATTTATAATCCTATACCTAACATAATGTTTTCAAAAGGGTATGTACTGTAATTCCTATATATATATATTAATATACAGTAGTGCATACATTCATATATGTAACTTATAACATTACTAAATAGGTTGAAACATTTATCAAATTTCCCTATCTTTCATACCAACTGTTGCAATAGAAACAACACTAACTATTATCATCAATGGCTTTTAAAGATTTGAGTGTGTACCTATAATAAGTATAACAACCTTAAAGGGCCTTAGTAGAATTGTTTTAAAATTGTCATATCACGTGTACACTTGTAATATGAAAACTGCATTACGAGTCAGAGTTTATAAAACTCAAATTAAATATTTTTTTCTTTATTTTAATTGATAATATAGATAATTGATTATTATGAAAATAACTATCAAAATTGATATACCATAGTTTACTAGAATCACAAAGAATCATTATCTCCTACCAACTCATGGAATTGGGTAGTTAAAACTTTGAAAAACAAAAGTTCAAATGAGTTTTGAAAAGATAAAGATTTAGAAATAAAGGGAAATACAAATCTTAATATTTTATCTCTTAATCTAAGTTTAGTTCAAATATATTCTAAAGTCTACACCTATCCTTCAAGATCCGAGTTTATAGCATTAGTCACCTAATCCTAGCCAATTCCTAGCTTTGAAATAACCTACAAAAAAGACTATTTAGGTGGGGGAGCAAAACTATGACTTGATGAGTTTAATCCTCATTACTACTATTCAAGCAAGTTATCAAATATTAATTAGCATGTCATGAAATCTAAGTACATATGAAATGAATGTACATGCGATGAATGTAAGCAACACATCCATGGGAGTCGAAAACCATAGAAGGTATAGATTTGCATCGCCTACACGTTGATTGTCTTCCATACTTAATTGTATTGTAGCATCCTCCCTTAACTAGGGCCAAATTATCACTCTTAATCGTCACTAATCAAATAATTGCCACCAAAGGTCAATCTAGGTAAATCCTATGATGGGGCATCTACCATAAATCAATCAATCAATAATGCCTTAAAGGTCAAACCAGGTGATCTTGGGCCTGGGCATCTACTTCCAATCTATCAATGAACAATTCCATATAGGCTTCAATCAAGATATGTTCTAATAGCTTTATCCCAACAAAATCAATTTTTATAAAATTATCATTGGCTACCCCATGAGCACACATCAAGGTTATAAATAAAATTATCATTAGTAGCTTCGAGAGTACACACAAAGGTTTTACAAATGGTGGCTTTTGAGAGTATACATTAGAATTTACAATAGGGGCCTTTTGAGAGCACATGTTGGGATTTTAGATAAAATATTTATGAAAGAGTTTTAAAAATATTTTTAAAATGCTTCAAAAATATTTGGTAAAACTTGAACACTCTACATTTTTTTTTTTTTTGTATCTACTGAGTCATAAACATGTGATAAGTATATTCAGTTATTTTGGCCATGAATTTAAAGATTAATAAGGTGATCACACAAATTATAGCAACGAGGCAATTAATCATTTCAACAAACAATTAATAGCAATCAGCAGAACATTGCACAATTAGCAAGCACCAAGCAAATAATAGATCATAAGAACTTCCTCACTTGACACAATTGCTCACTTGATATGTCTTTAGAATTTCTTAGGTTCGACAAAAGACTTACCTATAGAGATTATAAGATTTAATGAGTATTTTAAAAAAGTTGTGCCATTTGGATAGACTGCATTTCTATAGTAGTTTATTTAATCCTTGTATATGTCCCATTTTCATAATTTGGCCATAATTCCTTTGTTTTAAGTTAAAATTTTGTGAGCTTATAATTGTTTTAATGCTCGGAAGGTGTAGTTCCACTTGAAGATATTAAAAATTTGAAAATATGAGTCCATCTTTATAAACCAGTAATTTAATCAACTTAATCTTTAAGTTAAATAAAATTTGTTAGATGAAGGGTTATATTACATAATTTGGTCTAGGCCTGGGTATTAGTCATTCAGCACTATTAAGCCTTCCTAGGCTCCAATTCTAACATTTTATTCGTTTTAGCACAAGTTTGAAACTAGAACTACATTATCTTAACTAGAAGGTTCACTAGACCTTGTTATGGTATTGTGTTACTCAAAGGTGTATTATATTACATCTTAAGCTCAATTACAACCTATATTCCCTCACATTAGCCTAAGCATGAACATAGAGTTACATGTATATTTCTATTTTTTTCTTTTTTTGTTATTAATAACACAATCTGTTAAGGTTATATACTTAGGATCATTTCCATGTAGCTTTTGGTGTGGATACATAGGTGTCATATTTATTTGTTCCTTTTTTTATTAATTATCTCTAAATTTTATAATTTACTTAATATTAAATGTGGCTATATGCTAATGGTTTGGTAATCTTGTGTAAATGGTTTATTTTTTAATTCCAATTTAAAATTCCTAATTATCTCCACTATCATTTTGATTAGTGTCTTTTAACACAAAGAAGGAGAGGTATAATTTCTTACCCTAATCAATTCAAGCTCTCCGCATGTGCTGGTGTAAGCGTACGATTTTTTTTTTCTTTTTTCCTTTTTTTTTTATAGGATTCCAATTGTTGACTACAGGCATATTAGTATTACAATCTATTAAAATTAATGAATCATACATTTCTTTTAGGAGTCTCGGCATGGAGTATATATCTCACTTGTTATTTTTGATTGGAAATTCCCAATTCATTTCTTGACTTCAGTATTCATCAGTGTTATTTAACATACAAGAATTTAAAATATGAATTACATTACTCACTCAAAATTTGAAGTTTACGACTTAAGTTCATGTGCTTTCCAACTATGATGGTATTTAATTTCTTAATAATCCTTATGGAGCTATATGCTATTAACAACGAGTGTACAAAATTGACAAGTTTCTGTTATATAATTGTAAATACACTATCTTTACTTAATTAATTCTAGTTGATTTATTATTTCCTTATATTATCAAAATAAGCAAGAGGAAGTATGGCAATAAAATTTGTCTACCTATTGACAAGTTATATCAAATATTAGTAGACGCACACCTGCGATGCTTGTGCAAGATCAAATACAACCATATAATCATATTCAAAAGATAAAATAATTATTAATTTAAACTATACATGCAACTAATAATTTAATAAAGTAAAAAAAAATTATTCATGAACAATCTTAAAAAAAAGTGAAAAATGGACCCCAATAAAAAGAGAAGATAAAAGCTAAAAAGAAAATAAAGAAAAATCAATAGAAAGTACAATTGCTTGTTAGATACTACATTGATATTATGTATTGCAAATAAAAAGAATAAAATTTAATTTCCATTGGTTTTATCTTTCAGTAGTGTCATTTGCAAGCCTAGTCATACTACTACAACTTCCTAAAAAATTGCTAAATCGGACCATATATAAGCTGACATTGTGCATGGATCAAAGATGCAATATGGTCTTTATAAATACAATACCAATAACTCATGATTCATCAAGAAAAAGATCTATTCGTGTTTCATTTTAGCATAACTGCTCATGATTCCAATGTAAAACTCGAGCATAATAATCTTAATGAATACGATTTGATAGAGATGGAACTTATAAATGTGCCATAGTGTGAAACCTAGATTTCACTAACGAATTTCTTTATCATTCACATACATCAAGCCTTTGATAATAAAAACCCACTATTAGGAATTTGTAAGTCTTCTCTATTAAAAAAAAAAAAAAAAAGGTGTCATACAGTTTTAGGATCATTGCAAATATGCAATTTCCATATTGCAATATTTGTTAGTGATGGAAGTATATTTATCATCACAATCAAATTATGATCTTCAATTTTGGAGGGCACACCCATCAACCATAGTAAAGTCCAAGTTTTCATATCAATTTGCCACCAAGAAAATACACCTCTTTGTATCAATTATAGCAACTCTTGATGAATAAATTGGAACGTAGATCGTACCATTAGAAAGCTATTTTTCACATAGACCCCAACCCCATACTCATCCAAAACTTTGTTACTTCTCAAGACATCATTGCCTTGGAAACTCTTGCAAATAATTTAAATATATAAAAAGTAAGATTTAACCTGTGGGAACATCAAGTTAACTCTTATGATTAGAATGTGTGATAGAGACTAAATCGAAAAAAAAAAAAAAAAGAGGTAAGGTAAGGACATCAATCCATTATCAACATGTAACACTAATCATAAAATAAATCTAAAAGTCATTGCTTGAATAATAAAAATTTTACCTGAAACAATCATCCTCTTATTTTTTAAGTATTAGAGTAAGGGAATACAAAAGTTGAGACCATATCATCTATTTAAGGATGTGTTTAGTGTATTGAATATGAAAAGGAAGTGTCGTGCTTTTTTATTTGCACCTCTTGATATAGCCAACACCATATAAATTTACAATTTTGAATTCATATCAAAGTGGGATAAGAAATATAATCACATTTTTCAACAAAGACACTAAAACTTAGATGGATTTCAACTATAGATTGAATGTAGAGTGAGAAATAGAGCATTGGTTTAAAATCAAGAAAGAAAAGAAAAAATGTAAACAAAATCTAAAAACCAAATTTGAAAAAAATGTTAATTGATTTTAGCAAAAAAGAAAAAAAGAAAAAAAAATTGATTGATGTATAATTACAAATTTGATTAGCATACCCATTATTCAAAATATGAGAAACAACATATTAATCATATTGTAGTGGCACTATCAATTAATTAAATTAAAGATTTTTATAATAAAAATTATAATTATTTTGCCAAAACATAGCCATTTTGTCTAGAAATCACAACAAAACTTAATGTAAGAATAAATAAACAAATAAGACAATAGAGAGAGAGAGAGAGAGCTAATCGAAGAAGGTGGTGGAGCAAGGTTGTCATCAACTTCGAAGTTGAGGGTGGAGTGATTCCAAAGGATTCAGCATGGCAATGGAAATAAAAATATAATCTTTAGAACATATAATGAAATATTATACTATCGATTGATCCACTAAATCGGTGATAGAATTATTAAATAGTTATAGGGAAAATTACAAGTAAGAGAATTAATGTTTATGGTCAAGTTTAAATAGAGAATTAAAATTTAAAGTGATTCAAATAAAAAATTAACGTTATAATAAATAGTTCAAGTAAAAGATTTCATTATGGTGCTATTATAGATAATAGCAGATTCTTTTTTTGAGCCATTGAACATGTTTATGGAACAATATCAAATCTTCTATTTGAACGACTTAAAAAAATATTGATTCTCTATTATAACTACTTAAAAATTTAATTTTCTATTTTAACCACTTAATATAACATTAATTATTTATTTTAACAATTTAAAAGTTCAATCTCCTATTAGAATTTAACTTTGATTTCCTTGCCTATAATTTTTCTAACTATTATAGGAAGAAATGAATGGGAGAGAATTGTATTGTAAATTTTACCTAAGTGAATAAGTTACAAATGATTTGAAAAGCAAAACAAAATCTACCCTGTAAAATAGTAGATTGAAAATGAGGCATAGAATATAGAAGAACTTTCCGAAGAACATCATCTAAAATAAAACTTGCATACTTAGAATTGATCAATGAAATGAACTCAGCTCAAGACCTTCTACCACATGCATAATCTTTTCCTCTTTGTTAGGAAAACAAAACCTCTTCATCAAGAAAATAAAACCCTAATTACAGTAGATTGAAAACAAAAATTAGGCATAGAATGAATACTTTTCAAAAAAAAATTGAAACAAAACTCAAAGACCCACAAATTGAACTCCAGTCAGGATTAGAGCTGGTCATTGCGAGGCAGGTTCGCAGGCTGACCTGCCCTACCCGCAAAAAAATGCAAGGTGGGCCAAAATTTTTTGCTCATGCCTGCGTGACCTGCGAAGCGAGGCGGGCAAGTTGCTATGGGCACGGATTAGCCCGCTGACTCACAAAAAAAAATTCTTATGCAAGTGAAAACACTAATTTAAACAATTTTCAACACTTTTTTTAACATATATAATATAAATTATAATTGCAAAGAAAAAAAAGGTTTATCTTAAAAAAATTCATCTAACATGTCCTACATAATACACTTTAATAAAAAAATACTAAATAAAAAAAAATCCCAAACCGAGCGGGCCAACCCGCATTAGCCCACGGGATAGGGCGGGCCAATTTTTGTAACCCACAACTCTTGCAGGCCACTGCGGGCTAGCCCGTGATCACCTGCAGACCGATGTGGATCGAGGTGAGCCAACCCATTTGGCCTGTATTTCTGGCTCTGGTCAGGATCTTTCATCATATAGGTAATCTTCTTCCCTTCGCCGAGAAAGGGAGTATGGGATAGAGAGAGAGAGAGAGGGAGGTGAAAGGAGTGTGGGAACAAACCATCCATATTCTAGGAGATTTGAAACATGAGTGGGACTGATAATCGATAAAGTCAATGAAATTATAGTAATGTCTTTAAATTATCTATTGTCTAGTCAATAGGTGACTTCAATTACTGGGCAATAGATGGAATATTATGTATCATTTATTCCTGGAGAAACTATGGAGAAGAATACTTCTGTATTCATTCAATAATAGTATAGATATAGTATATTTATCAGGATTATACTAGGATATTATGGCTTAGCTTTAGCATGAACCCATCATATTAACACTTAATCTTATAATATCCTACTCCAAAGTCAATGCGAGCACCCAAATAACTCGATTAAACCCATATTGCCACCTAAATCTAGCAACAATGTTTATCAATCAAATTAATAAATTTACTAGGACCAAAATTAAAACCTTTCACTTAAAAATCATGTAAATTATTATATTTTACTAACAAAATTCTTTTAACCATGGTTAACTTATCATGAAAATAAAACACTAATCAATTTCAAACTAAGCTCATCAGAATAAGTGTGTATACATTTTGATTTTATACTAGTTATGTACTTATGTTAGCTGACAAATACCAACGGTACGCACATACATATATATGATTAAATCGTTGATTAATTTAGTAGAATTTAAGTTAGGATATTAAAATAGCATTTTAACGTAATAGAAATTATGTTAACTTTTGAAAATAATATATTTTATAACAGTCAACGGAAGTGGTAATAATACCAGACTGTTGTCTTCTACAAAACGTAGCTCGTCTTCGATGGCAGATGTACTACAAAATGAGGAAAGCAGCCTTCTTTGTTGGGAAACAAAACGCAAATCATCTTCGACGGCTACACTGAGGGTCGATGGATTTTGTAAATGCATACGTCGTCACAGAACAGGGGAGCAAAGAATGGGAAGGAAAACGAGAGTCGGAGTTTGTGGGGTTGGGTGGGTATGCGGTTTTGGGGGGTTGGAAAGGGACCGAAGTTATTCTTTAAAAGACCCACAGTGCTCTGTTTTCACTCGCTAAAACAGGGGTGGCTCGAGTCACAACGGAAAAATGAGAAGGGAAGAAAGCATAGGGTTTCGATGGAGCTCGCACAAGTGCTGTAGTGCCACTCTTTCTGTTTCTGAAAACAAGTGTTGCTCAAACTTGTTGGAAGGAGGAAAACGAGGAAGAAGGAGTAGAGTCAGTGATGGTCGGTAGGGTGCCTTGTTTTTGGCGTTGGAAACAGTGGCGACGGGAACGGAAGGTGGATTAGGAAGAAGCAATAGTCGCAGTTATCAAGCTAAAAAGAGGAGAAGGGAAGCAACCAGCTATCGTGTTTGGGTTGAAGGTGAGGAAGCACAGCTACGAAAAAAAAAAAGAGGTGAAGAGGAGAAGTGCTAGGGACAACGGTTGAATTTTCAGAGAAGAGATAAAAGTTCACAAAATGTTATCTTTAGTACACAATCCTTAGATGATATTATTTGATCTCCTCCTTTGCACTTGCAAATTTCTCATAGTCTAAATCCCTAGTTTTATTGGATATCTGAGATAATGTTTAGGAGAGCGCAGCCTAGTGCACGTGGAGTACTTCCATGTTTTAGGAGTAATCAGCTACTTGAGCCACTTGGGTTTTAATTTGCATGGTTCCAGGTATTTGGTTTCCATGACCAAACGATTGGACAAGGGATAAGAAGTAATAAAGAAAATGGTTTTGGGTTGTTTATACCAGACACGACGTAGAGGAAATAGAACATAAAATTTTATATGGTATTGAAATTTACCAAGAATGTTAAATTTGAGGTAATATGAATAAATAGGTTGTTCTAGATTATTTTTTTTTTTTTTGAGTTTTCCCGAATTATGTTGGTGGTAAAATGTTTTAGGATCTTTAAATTTTAAGGGTCTTTGGCAAGTTTCCAAGCCCTGAACCTAGAATCTAGAGTGTATAGATATATAAAATTCCTTCTTCCAAATTTATACTAAAGTTTTAAGAGTTGTAAATTTATTCTTTCGATCTTAAGTTGGCTTGATTCCGTCCATGAATTTATCGATTTCATTACCTCTTACAACTTATTTGTATACCTATATATATATCCAATAAGAAAAAGTTACATATACACATATGGCTTATATAATATTGCATTTTAACGTGCATATGTATAATATATTCATTGGGTTTACATGTATATGATATGTATTTACATAACATACTTATTGTTCCTGTTATAAGTAATTAATTATATGTATAGTTATGTAAGCATTTTGTAAATGGGGGGTTCTAGTAGAGAAATCACGTGAGTATCATGTGGATACCACACTGCAGGTGGCTTTAGAGAAATGATGTGAAGATGTCATATGATGAGATGATTAAGGAGAAAATGATAGGGAGAAGGAACAAGTAATCACAAGAGTCTTGAATGCATAAGTAATAAATAAAGAAGCCAATAAGACCTCAACCATCAACATTATAGTTCTTAAGCAATGGAGAGCGTTTTCTCCCTAAATTCTTATTTAATCTTGGAGTGCAGAGAATTCTTAGTGGAATATTGTTTCTCTAATATCCTGAATTCTTTTTAATAAGGATGAATGATTGAGTATTTATAATCTCTTAGACCTAATAACATCCATTAGATCACCTTGGTAATTAACGAATAAGATGGAGTTTGCTCATTTTAAGGTTATCCTAATGAGCTTGCTATATGCTTAAGGCCGGTAGCCTTCCTTATAAGTGTATGAGCCTACTTGAGAAAGGTTGAATGTGGATGATTGGTTCAACAATTCCTATTCCAAGTCCACCAAGTCAATTCTCCCTTAATCATCCAAATAATTGGATCGAACTCACTAAGCCTTACCACCTATCCCAATAGGTCAAGCCAAATAATTAATGAGCTTAGTCCAATATATTTATATAATAATTTTAGCTCTCTACACATTCAAATAAACATAATACATGTATTATGTCAAAGTGGTAATGTTGTGCATATGCAAAGTAAGTAATATAATTATGGAAGTCTTTGAAGAAAGAATTGATATTAAATGTATCATAATTATAGGTTGTATAGAAAACACTTTTTATATAAGCAATACTTTATAGATAAATAGATGTATATACTAAATATGTTTTTGTATTTAATGACTAGTATCGTAGGTTTATACATATAGAATTAGATTATATATACTGTATTTTTTAAATGTTACATGATGACACATATCAAGTAAATTACTACACAGATTAGCTTATACATGTTTACATGTACTTCTATATAATGACATATGCAGATATACATTTATTATGTTATATAATCTTTTGTGATTATATAAACTAGTTAAAGCCTCGTATCGTGTGTGGGTATGAGTTGAAAACATTTACATATTTATAATAAACGATAAATTTCCTTAAAATATTATCATATATGCTCATGAATAAATTTCACATTGTATAATTACTATAATTAAATTTAAGCTATTAGTTTTGTCAGACCCTATGGGCCCTTAGGACGTACAATCTCCACCGTACATTGCACGAAAACCCAGGTATAACCCTTCTGTTATCCAAGAGTTTACCCTACAACGTATAAGGCGTACTTGCATCCAAAATTCCTAACTCAAGGTTTAACATTTTTCAAGAAATACAAAGATATATACATAATAATTTAGAGTAGCAGCATTTCATAAAGTCCATAGGTACATAATAGTAGATTCAAGGATTAATAATCCTATTATATATCAATCTAAGCTACATATGTGAAATTGATCCTCAGCCGATAGTTGATCAAGTCATCATCGTCCTTCATGTAGTAGGTATTCCACTTCCTATCAAGGCGGCAAAGCATACCCTGCATTTCATCAAATACAAGGAAATCTTAAGCTTTTAAGTTAATTAACTCAACTCCCAAGTTTAATCCACTCTCTCCTACTATGGTAGGTTTTCCTCTAACTAATGAGTTACTTAATCAATCTCTTAAGATATTGACTCTCAACCCCACATATCCCTAGTTTATATCCTGTTCCTAACTTAAACTCAAGCTCTGATACCAACAAAAGCTGTCACACCCCTCTAAGGGCTCCTCGTGACAACCCGCTATGATTGCTTAATCCCTTATTAAGCAACTGTGAAAGCGTCTCATCTCTTGTGTTGTGCCTGTTAATCATAATAATAACATTCCTTGCTCAACGGAAGCAGTAATTACTATATTACACTAGGCTTGTAATGGGTCCCATTATACAACCACAAGTATACCCAAGATCATTTATAGGCATTTACAACAATCATAGAATCAAGTCTAACATTATTTACATTGATATAGTCCATGCATTCTTCCCACGAACCATGCCCTCGGTTAGGCGACAAGTACTCACCTTGGTTCACTGATTCATAAGGAAATTTCGATAGTCTTGACCTGCAAGGCAAAATCTATAGGAGGGTAAGCCAAAGCTTAGTGAGATAGGGTGCAATCTTTAGTGTTGAAACAAACACAAACAATTTCAAACAAGTTATTAAAACAAATGCTATGCATGAATAATCACATGGATACAGCATTTCACGTGGTCTTTTAGTAACCAACGTGAAGTCTAAGGTTCACGCCTCCCTTGACCTTGGGTTAAGAATTCCAAAGCCACCATCGGAGCTTAGGTCTTACACATAATTTAATTACTCTTATCACTTTATTATAACTATGTCTTAGCTTTAGTGATCTAGGCTTAGGTGCCTCTTATACACCGAGCATTTACACACCCTCAAGAGACAGACCGGACTCAAAACCGTCAAGGTACAACAATCCCCTAATTACTTAGTTCGCACTTGGCAGAATAGTGATCCTCTGATCACTTTCGACGCGTCTGTAACTGTGATGGCCTTGAACAATGCAATGTTCGTGCAATGCATACTAGGTTCTTAATTAGATCCTATAATTAGTTAAAGTTTTAGGGTGATCATTCAAGGTTAAGCACATATGCAAGCGTCAATCATGTCAACAATCTATTCATAAGACACTTAATCATTTCAAAGAGCAAGGCACAAACGCAACATCAATAAGGAAACAACATTCATAAATCTTGCAAGAGCTCGTCAAACAATGGCCTCTTGTTCGTGATTATGATTATGCCTTGTTCCTAGATACTAATATATATATATATATATATATATGTTTATGGCTTATGCCCGTTTTGATATCCTATTTTTTCCATCTTACTTACACCTAGCATATGTAACTATAATGATAAGGACTCAGACTATTGGCATCTTAAACCCTCTATCTTAACTCATGATGTATGCATATACCTATGGTTTAGATCAACTCCTTAGACTCTCTCTTTCCTGCTTCCGCCACCAATGACCTCCATGTTAACATGTGTCTACAATCTTCTCATCAATCTCAACAATCGTCAACAATGATCATGCCATGATGTCTCCCTTTACTCCTACTAGTAATTCAATACTTATATGCCTATGCATGTTTTCTCGCATCCTCCATCATGGATTTTCCATCCTAGTTCCAATTCCCCACTACACGAGCTCACAAGCTCACAAGAAGCTAACATCGATATAATACCAACTCCTACCCCCATTTTATCTTATAACCACACATATACAATTGAGAACAAGTCCAGTACATGCACTTACACTTATACATATACATACATATATATATATATACACGGTGTATATTATACCGCCACCATACTTCCCAATTTCAGTTCGACCTTCCACGTCCTGCAATACCCCTGTCCCACGCACACGCACACAATTTCAGAGGACCTTCCATGTCCAGCAACACATCTATGTGTATAGATACATATATATATATATATATATATAGTAGCATCACAAGATCGAATTGAACAAAACAATGATGCAATCAATAACATATATATATATATATATACACATATAATCTAGCAAGGACGCCATATAGCATTTTAAATTCCCAGCTTTCCCATTCTCGGTCAGCAACCCAATCAAGCCATTATACATCTACTTATATGTATGATTCCATATAGCAGCTGGAGAGAAGAAAAACGTTCCCTGCCATCCCTTGTTCTCACATATGACACACACAAAGTAACAAAAAAGAACAAGGAGGCCAGCAATTGAAAGGAAAAAGAACATCACACACTCTCCACGCAATTATATATATATATATATGTATGTATAAGGTCACTTGTCAGCAGCAAAAGAAAAGGGGGATAACGCCACACACACTCTACGCACAATAGGAGAAAGGAATGGAAGCCAACGACATTTTGTATATATATATATATATTCCCATTCACGGCAAGCAAAAATGGAAAACGCCAGGGCTCCACAGCACGTCCAGTACCTATTACATATATCATGTGCTCAAAACCCAATTGAAAGACCAATTACACAATAAAATCAAACTAGTCCTTCAAATTGCATAAACCGTCAATGTTTATAATTCCAAATCCATAAATATGAACATATATGAAGATTGCATATCCAAGAATGATAATGCTCTGATACCAAAAGATGATGTGCTTAAAACCAAGGTCTAAGCACAATCAAATGAACCAAAGAAACACTTCAACTTTCAAATTAATAATCGATTCAAAGAGGGTAAAATTGCGTGAACCCTAGTCAAGGTGCAATGAGATCCAAATACTCAATGATGCAATTATAATTCCACAATGATAATTTCTTCTAACATAACACTAATTACATATAAATCCACATGAATAATTCACAAGTTCAAAATAAATCTTCAACTCTAACAACCTCTTTCCACATGTGCTAATCACGGTTCAAGAAGCACACATAAAGGATGAGCTGAATTCAAATGCAACGTATCTCAATTAAGCACAAAAATTCGAAATAATAGGAAGCAAATCTAACCAAGAACTATCTCAATTCACCCCTAGATATTACATACTAGAGAAGAAAAAAAATCACAACAAAATGAAATTGATATTACTCACAATTTCAAGTGTTGCACTCGCTACAATTTCAAAAAAATGACCTCCTCATGAAAAAGTGTATGCTCAAATCCAAAAAATGGCCTCCTCAAACCCTACTTTAAGCAAGTATTTATACTTGCTCCCTTTAGGGTTAGAAAATGCACAAAATTATCATTACGCCACTTTTAGGGTAACCGGTCCTAAATGAATATTACAATAAAAATAAAAGTGTTCCAAAATGATTACAATATAAATAGTCCATGCAAATGACAAATATATAAAAGAAATTGGTCTTCAAGATGCCGGTCTTCCATAGAATTCGTCGACCCTTCTCATCACCGGTTTAGGTCGGATCATGGATAACCCACAAGCTGAGTTTTAGTGAATTTGTCCATCACCCTGTAAAGCCTGATAAGTGTGCCTGTTGGAATATATAATACATGAATAAGATAAAAGAGGTTAGTAAATGAATAATTCCAAGGTCGATTTGCTCAAAATGGGCCCTCATCGCCAAGATTCGAAATCCTTTGGTTCTTGCCCTAATGATAGGTCATGTCGGATCTTGATTCCTATCATCTCCTCGGGCCTAAAAAAGATTTGTCCTCAAATCTGGTAGATAAAATGCAATAGAGACTCTGTTTTCTCCTAGCAATCCATCTGAAGAAGTATCTCTGTAGAATCCCAATATCTG
This sequence comes from Laguncularia racemosa, assembly GCA_037954665.1. Classification (NCBI taxonomy): domain Eukaryota; kingdom Viridiplantae; phylum Streptophyta; class Magnoliopsida; order Myrtales; family Combretaceae; genus Laguncularia; species Laguncularia racemosa. Next base: position 77,574 of record JBBMOL010000112.1, on the reverse strand, counting down.
AAATAGTACAGGGGGTGATTGTTTTCTCTCCTCCATTCTAGGATGTATCTCATTTGCAACACAAATAATGACTCATTATCCATTGAGGTATCCCCTATCTCAACCCATTCCACTGATATTGTTTCCTCCTTTTCTAACTCATCTGTATGGTGCTGATCTTCATAGCCCTCTAATGGTTGGCCCAACTGCTCACTGCCCTCTGAAACCTCTAAAGGTGAACACAACTGTCTCTGAATAGTCTGGCTCTTTGATGATAGGCTTATTTGACTCTGACCCTCAAAATACTCCAATGGTTTACTCAACTGCTCATAAGCCTCTAATATCTCTGAAGGTGAACACAACTACCCTTGAACAGTTTCGTCCTCTGGAGATTTGCTCATCTGACTCTGTTCATCAGGATCCTCTAAAGGTTGGTACATCTGTGACTGACAAATTTTGTGCTCTAAGGGTTGGTTCAACTGCTCATGGCCCACTGATGGTCTACTGATTTGTTGTTAAACTCTTTGAACCTTTGATGGCGACATCGGATTCAGAATAATTCGTTTTCCCTCCTTCAGGAATACATAAGTATTCCTGAAGCCATCATGTAAGACCCTCATGTCATATAACCAAGGCCTGCCAAGCAATATATGGGATGTACACATAGGTAGAATATCACACTCGATTCCATCATAGTATTTATCTCCTACATTGAAAGTTACCCTAGCTCTTTAGGTCACATGCAAACTCCCCTAATCACTAAGCCAATGCAATTTATACGGTTCAGGATGTGGAGTAGTAGCAAGTTTTAGCTTCGATACTAACGATGTTGCTACCACATTAGTACAACTACCACCATCAACTATAAGGACACATAAATTTCCTTGTATCCTATAAGAAGTATGGAACAAGTTTTCCCTTTGTTCATCATCCTTAGTAGTAACTATAGTCAATGTCCGATGCAATACATTAGTATAATGAAATATCTCACTAAACGTGATTGTGTTCAAACCTAACAACACAATAATTATCTTCACACTTCCATGGTTCAAGTATACAACCAAGCCACAAATGAAGTACACTCAACCACTTTCAAGTAGATAGAATTAAATTCAACTACAATTGTTTAAGTAACTAGTTCAATTACTGTCACACTTTAATGACTTGTTTGAATTTTAAATTCTACTACTCAAAACCTTCCTTTCTTGTTAAGGTTTCACACTATAATAAATCACAAATTGTAGCACCTTAACACAAGCACAAATGCACAACTCTACCATCACAAAACTCCCTTACTCACGGTTCCACCACCAATCACGCCACTACCACAATGTCCTTGACAACACTTACAATAACCAACACCAAATGTATACAACCTTTACTAAATTAACAAAAACACAACACTACATACACTCCTCTTCAAGCCACGGTGTACTTTCCCCACTTCTACACAAATATCAAACCGCAACTTCAACAACAAAGGCAACTCAAATTTCAAATTCAAAATGAGTTCAATAATTGCAATGTTCCACAAATGGTAAGAGGCTTTTTCAAATTCAAAAGATACACAATTAACTATAACTTAATGTGTATTTGAGATTTCAAATCGACCTCTTAATGTACACTTTCAATTCTGATTTGAAATCTAAAAATAATAATTGTAATTCCTCCACTTTCCGAAAATGCACACACTACACAATTTCACTTCACAATTGAAACACTACCACTCTTCTCCTTCACGGTTTGTTATCCATGCACTACACTCTCATACTGTAGCCTCAATGTGCAGCACCTTACTCCACACAACTTCCACAAATTCACAAATGGCAATTCCCTCACTCAACATACAAACACAACGCCAACAATTCAATACTCCTTTTTACACCACAATTCATACACGTACAACCATAGTGCAACAACCTCCACAATTTCTTTCTTTTTTTTTTTTTTGTAATCACAACTCTACACACACTCCATGGTTCACACTTCCAAACATAAAAGTTTCACCACTACAAAAACTAAAGCAAACCGCAACTTATAAACCAAAATAGCAACAATTCAAATTTGAAAATCAAACCACTTCACTAATTGCAACCCTTCCACATTTGGTAAGAAGTAATTTTCAAATTCAAACAAACACACATTAACTCCTTCAATCTTAATGTTTGTTTTGAAAATCAAATAATTTCCAAATCTTCTACACTACTCAAATTTGGAAATGCTCAATTATTCCTCTAATTTTCCGAAACAAACAATGTAAGGATCACGATTTTTCTCCCTACACAATTGCACTTTGAAATTGCATTCAAAATTGCACTACTTTCCTCTTCCTCTATGGTGAAGTCCACAACATAAAAGCTTCAACAAGTAATCAAAACTCACTCTAACATGCAGCAAATTCAACTTCTACTCAAGACAATTCACACCACTTTAAACAATGACAACAACAATTTCAAATTACTCCCAATTTCATAATTGAAGATGTAACAATATGAACCCTAAATTTCCGAAATTCAGAATCAAACAACCCTTCTCACAACCTCAAGCTCTAATACAAAAAGATGATGTGCTCAAAACCAAGCCCAAGCACACAAAACCCAATTGAAAGACCAATTACACAATGAAATCAAACTAGTCCTCTAAATTGCATAAACCGTCAATGTTTATAATTCCAAATCCATAAATATGAACATGTATGAAGATTGCATATCCAAGAATGATAATGCTCTGATACCAAAAGATGATGTGCCTAAAACCAAGGTTTAAGCACAATCAAATGAACCAAAGGAACACTTCAACTCTCAAATCAATAACCGGTTCAAAAAGGGTAAAATTGCATAAACCTTAGTGAAGGTTTAATGAGATCCAAATACTCAATGATGCAATTATAATTCCACAATGATAATTTCTTCTAACATAACACTAATCACATATAAATCCACATGAATAATTCACAAGTTCAAAATAAATCTTCAACTCTAAGAACCTCTTTCCACATGTACTAATCACGGTTCAAGAAGCACACGTAAAGGATAAACCGAATTCAAATGCAACGTATCTCAATTAAGCACAAAAATTCGAAATAATAGGAAGAAAATCTGACCAAGAACTATCTCAATTCACCCCTAGATATTACACACTAGAGAAGAAAAGAAATCACAACAAAATGAAATTGATATTACTCACAATTTTAAGTGTTGCACTCGCCACAATTTCAACTCTTGGGATTGAAATTGATAAAAGTCTAATGACAATTAGGAGAACCCTAATCCTCACGAAAAAAGTGTATGCTCAAATCTGAAAAATGGCCTCCTCAAACCTTACTTTAAGCAAATTTTTATACTTGCTCTCTTTAGGGTTAGAAAATGCACAAAATTATAACTATACCACTTTTAGGATGGCCGGTCCTAAATGAAAATTACAATGAAAATAAAAGTGTTCCAAAATGATTACAACATAAATAGTCCATGCAAATGACAAATATATAAAAGAAATTGGTCCTCAAGATGCCGGTCTTCCATAGGATTCGTCGATCCAGCTCATCACCGGTTTAGGTCGGTTCATGGATAACCCACAAGCTGAGTTTTAGTAAGTTTGTCCATCGCCCTATAAAGCTTGATAAGTGTGCCTGTTGGAATATATAATACATTAATAAGATAAAAGAGGTTAGTAAATGAATAATTCCAAGGTCGATTTGCTTAAAATGGGCCCTCATCGCCAAGATTCGAAATCATTTGGTTCTTGCCCTAATGATAGGTCTTATCGGATTTTGATTATATATATATATATATACGACAACACAAATTCACAACAAGGCATACGTAAGCAACAAATATACACACAATACAACACATTACGGAGTCCTATTTACTTAAGTCTCATTTTCCCCGGATTTAGTCGAAGTAATCTTTGGGTATCTCCAAGTCAAAATTTTCTTCACCTAAAAAATTAGGGAAAAATAAATCATTACATGCTACTTATGGTCCAGATCACTCTACCTATTGTTTCTCTAGCTTTTACAACTAATTTTAGGAAAAATACTAATTTTTACACTTATTTGACATTTGTACCTAACTTTTAGAAACTATCTCCATTTTGTGAAAAATTGGTCTTGTTGAGTTGCACTCACATCGAGAAACATGTTAATAGTCTCGGATCGTCAATCAAAGGTTGTATGTGTGAGATATGATTTTTTTATTCGTTTTCCCCCTTTTTCTTCTTCCTTCATTTCTCGTCTAACGTGGTCCCTATCCTTCTCGTTTGTCTCCTCTCTAACTCTCTCTTTTTTCTTTTCTTTGTTTTCACTTTATATGGCCGTGGGTTCTCCATGGCTCGGTCCGGCACTTATATATATATATATATATTATTAATTCATACTTTATTATAATTAGGATTTAAAAATTCCTAGTATATTTTCACCCATGCGACGGTATTTATAGAATTTGAGATTTTAGTATTTTATTACAAAACTTTACGCTTAAGTAAATTTGATTATTTCGAGCATAAATATTTACTCGGAATTTCCATTTGACAGCCTTAAGTCGATGATTTTAATTTATTTTATCATTTATTCGATAATTTTTCATAATTTGCTTTTCGTATGATTGTTTCTTTTAATATAATTTTATGTGGGGCATGTTTAAAACTTTTAGTATGATTTTTTAATTATTCCGATGTTATATGCAACTAAAATTTTTGCAGATTTTACAAGTTTACTTTTGAAAATCAAGCCTTTTTTCTATGAGAATGCTCCCCCAAAAAGAATGGAAGAGGTTATTGCAGTTCTAGAAGTCCTGAATTTAACCTTAGTATAATAGGCTTATGAATGCTATAGGGTAAAAATAAAATGGAGGCTTTGTGGTTTGTAAAAGATAAGATCCGTGAAAAGTTGGAAAGTTGGAAGAGGAGTTTGTTATCTACTATAGGAAGGGAAGTTTTTATTAGGGCTATTGTAGGGGCGATTCCCACATATTCTATAAGTTGCTTCAAATTCACAACTAAGTGATGTAGAGTGGTAAGCTCTCTTGTTGCTCAGTACTAGTGAGGGAAAAGCTAATGAGGAAAGGAAAATTCACTGGTAAAGTTAAGATAAGATCACACTTCCTAAAACAAAAAGCCAACCTTGGCTTTAAGGTTCTATGTGACTTTAATTCTACTCTTCTCACTATACATGCTTGGAGGGTGGCAACAATTAATAATGCCTTATGGGTGCTTTTGCTTAAAGGTATATACTTCCCAAACTCATCTCTCATGCAAGCTTCTAAAGGATCAAGAGACTCTTAGGGGTAGGCAAGTACTCTACATAACAGGGACCATCTTTTAAAGGGAGCATTATAGCAAGTTAGTGATGGGTAAGAAATATAGGCAAGCTAGGATAATTAGGTTCCAAGTTTGGAACATCAAGTGCCAACTTTCAAAGCAAATATGTTTAATCTAGAGTTGTATGTTATGGATTTGATTAATTCAAACTTAAGATCTTAGAAAGTCTAAGAGCTTCATAGATGGCTTGATAAACAATTAGTAAGAGTTATTTCGAAGATACCATTACCCAATGTAAATATGCAAGATTGCCTCATATGGCTACATCAAAAGATAGGACAATGCTCATTTAGATCAACATATAACTTTATCAAGCACACTTCCTTCCAACAAAATATAGGTCTTAATCATCTGCTTCGATTGAAAAAGCCTTTTGGAACTAGGTATGGCATAACCTTTCCTTGCCAAAAGTAAAACATTTTGTGTAAAGAGCAAAAATAATGCAGTGTCGTCTCAATGTAATCTTATGCATAGAAATGTTGTTCATCCTACACAATGTTTGTCTTGTAATAGTGAAGAAACCATTGAGCATGCACTTTTGTGTTGCCCATGGATGCTAAGAATTTGGTTGGCTATTATAGGCATTAGGATTGATATTACAATAGTGTCAACTATTTATTCATGGTTGAAGTCATGTTTGGAAGGGGCTACACTACACTTGATAAAAAGGAAAAAGTTGCCCTCTTTTCAAAACTTTGCAAAATTATGTGGTGTATTTAGAAAGGTAGGTGTAAAGGGGTGCTTGAAGCTAAAGAACTTGATGTAATTTTTGTCATTCATGCAGCTCGATGAGCTTTAATGGAAGTTGAAATTTTGTCTAATAAAGCTCCCCTTCAACAATAACATCCCATGGTGAATGATGTTTATAATTCCTAAGTTATTGGCTCATTGCATAATAGGGTACCTTTCACATTCTCTTCTTCCTTTTCTACAAGTAACCAACAAGGGGAGCCCTTGGCTAGCAACTCAGAGATGGCTCTAAGCCAAAGAATACAATGTTCAACCCAACATGAACAGGCTATCACAAGCAATAATACCATGACAACAACACTCTCCACGATACCTTCCAATCATAGCTACTAAATGCAACATCAGTGCGCATTATTTTAGGAGAACAACTGCAAGATGACAGTTCTTCTTGCTAGAAAGCACCATTAGGTATAACTATTAAGTTGAATGTTGATGGTGCCTTTGATTCATCATTAGGTGAGGTTGCTATTGCCTTCGTGGCTAGAAATAGCATAAGCCATGTTTGTGGCAACAGTACAAAATTATGTAGGGCTACATCTGCAAAAGTGGCGGAAGCTATGGTTATCATTAAGGCTATGAAATGTGCACAAACTATAGGATAGGAAGATGTTATTGAAACATATTGTGCATCTATTTATCATGCAATTAAGAGACCAATGGAACCACCTTGGCACCTAATCACTTTCATTCATGATTTGCGACTTTTGATATCAAGATTTATGACTATCATCTTCAACCTAATTAGGCATCAAGCAAACCAAGTAGTTGATTAGATTGTGAAGCATACAAAATTGAAGATGTGTCCATATGATTAGGTGTATCAACCCCCATCTCCATTAGAATCTTATCTTCTTCTTCTTCTTTTTTCATGTTAATCTTTCTCTTGGTTATTCTGTTTATGATGAGATCACTAATATTCTAAACTCTTTTCACATTTAATATCAGTTTGCTCTTCTTGGCAAAGAAAAAAAATGTTTGTTTGAAAATGAAAGTGAATGTGATAATAATAAGTAAATAAACAAAAAATAAATAAAGAGATTAAAGAAAATGAATCTAAAGCTTTGTTTTTATTTTTTTTAAGCTGGAAGGATAATCGCTATTAAATGGATAAAAAGCAAAAAATAATAGCTATCTCTTCAACAAGTGATGAAATGTGAAAAATAGAACAATTAGCTAAAAGAATTTCTTAAAGAGAAGATAGGGGTAAAAACAACCAATTTAGAGTACACTTCTTCTTTCTAGTTTGATTAGCATTCTACTACAACTTGATTCACTTGTCTTCATACCTGTTGGTCTTCCCCTTTGACTATTATTGGCAAAATCTAGTTTAGAGAGGATAAATATCAAATTTAAATGAATTGTAGAAAATAATAATTAGAATTCAAGAAGATCGAGCATCAATATATAGTAGTTCTACCTTATACATCTATACATTCTTTTAGCCTTCACATGTGAGAGTCCTCCTTGTATTTACTAATGTGTTACTCTATATCAAAGAATAAAAAATTATGAGTGTTACAATAGTTAGTCACTTTATAGTTACTCTTTGATATAGTCCACAATCACTACATGAATACAACAATCATTCTCTAATCTGCCACTTCTTATTTCCTTAGCTAAATCACTGAGCCTAAATGAATATAAGCCCTAAATCAAGTTTTCAATCAAATTCTTTGAGAATAAGAACAATGTGAAATCCTCTCACTTTAGCATGTAATTAGAATATCTTTCTTGTTGATGTTTTGTGTCGCTTTTCGTATCAATATCTTTATTTATCTTCTCCCATTCTATTACTTGTTTTTTATACTCTTCATTCCTAATGGTCAATTTAATCAATTATGGCAACCTTCATTATTCTTCAAATAACCTTTTATTGCTTTTTCCCAAACTCATCTTCAAGAAATAATTATCTTTCTATTTCCATCAAGAATTCCCTAAACATAAAATCCTTTTTTTAGTGGAAAGGGTTAAATATATTTCCCAAATGTACTTAACCTATTGAGGTAAGTGTTGACTTGTCATAATTTTCAATTTTTTATGTTTCCTCTATACTCTTGGAATCATAATATCAATTTAAAATAGCTCCCTATTGTTCACTATCTGTCAGAATCATATTATACTGACTTCTTTCAAAGATACATACTATTAAGAAACTTATTTCCAAAAATTACTCATAACTTTGGAATATTAATGCATTGCATCACAAATTCATACCTTTCTCTACAACATATCCTTAACAAAAAGGCAAACATAATAAATAAAATATATCATTTATTCACAACACTAAAGTTATCACAAATAGAATATATATCATTCATATGCTTTGTTATCATCAAAACTTCATTTATATTTCTAACATTCTTCCCATTTTTTATAATGACAAAAAAATGACAATTGTAAAACCTACGATAAAACTATTAATTAGTAAATGCTAATTAAATAGTAATCATTTTGATACCTTTTCCCTTAATTTAACATTTTTTCTTCTTTTCTATTCTTTCCTCCTCCTTTTTGTTATCATCAAACTAGAAATTGGGGCTTAGGACAAATATTGAGATATGCATAAACAAATATTTAGAAATAGTTCTTTAGTATTAATATGAAATCTACCATCAAAAGATAGCCTATAAACATCCATAAACATAAGCAAGCATCTAAACAAATCATCAATCTAACTAAAAATATTAGGTACAGAATAATTAAACAAAGTCTTTCTTTCTTCTCTTCAAAGAACTTATCAAGCTGATTAATAAAATCTTTTATGAGATTATTGAGTTTTCACTCAATCTAGATTTTGAAATCTTCTAAAATCTTCTCCATGTACTCCTGTGCTTCGACTTTGACAGCATTTAGACATACATTGATATTCTCAAAGTATCCTTGGGCTCTTCTTCCTATCCTACAAGCTCTAGTTATGGTTCTAGTTGAGGGTTTTCTTCAAGTGTAGAGATTTCATATGGAACAAGCCTTTCAGATGTAGTTGTTAAGAAGATGTTATTTGAGGGAAAAACCTCTTACTCTAAAGTTATCTTAGTAGGAAACTCATCAATTTGTCTCATGAGCCCTTCAGTGTTTATCTATTATAAGACTTGTTGAATTATTTCCTATTAATTATCTTTAGGAACTTGAGGAATTTCTGGAACAAATTCAAAAAGAGTTTCAGGAGTATGTTCAGAAAGAGCTTGTGGTAAAGGAAGTTCAAGATTTGGTTTGGGACAAGATTAAGGAAATTCAAATTGTGGATTAGGCATAGATTGAGGCTCATCAAAAGATCATTTTGTCCCTATCTTTTACTTTTTAGCATTGATTCCCCATGCCTTCTTAAAATTTGACACCTTCCCTATTTTCCTCTTTTTATTTGTTCCACCAACAACATTATAAATTTTCTTATCTTTGTCTATCCATCTTTTTTCCTTCAACTATGAACTTGATGTTTTCTACTTCTAACTTTTGTAGCATTCCCAAAATACTAGGCCTTCTTATATCTATACCTTTAAATTCTAACAACCTAGATATCAAACTATTGTGAACTAGACTTCCAAAATTCTTTAGATGATGCATGTGAACTATCAAAATGCTTGATAGATCTATCAAGAAATCGTCAATCAATCTTAAAATTAACTTGATATGATGCCTAGTGAATGTTGTTGAACTTATTTTCTAGGTGCAAAACATCTATTTATAACTCTATGCAGCAATCTAACATAAATAGGAAAGTCATTAATTCTAATTTTCCTATAGTCAAACGATATCGGTTTCCCTAAATTCATCAATTTAATCATATCATTTTGACTCATAGATGAAAAACTATCATCATCAAACTCATCTCTCAAATTAAAACGTGAAATCAAATCTTCACAATTGACAGTTGCTTTCTCACCTCCTATTGTTGTTTCCAACTAAAAATCATACGTTGATAAATTCTCATAGAATTTTTTAATCAAATCTTCAGAAAAAACCATTCCTAAGCTCTACTATAATTCTCTACCTTTAGTATTTAAGACATTTCCAATATCTATCCCTTCATTCCTAAAAGAGTTGAAATCCAAGAGCTATACCTCAACAATTTCAAGTTTCTCTTCTTTTTCAAATGCTTTCTTCTCTAAGGATTATTCTCATTTTCTTTAGATTAACGTGTTTTCGTTGTGGGTTTTTCTTCTTGTTCCTTAGATGACTGCACACCGTTATTAGAGTCATCTTCTATTTCAATTGGTTTTGCACTTTGTGCTATAGAGAACCTTTGATTCATGATTTGTGAAGATTTTCTCATCTTGATTGTTATTTTTGGAAAGCAAGAATTTAGGGCCCTAGGGATTTTGATAGAGAGGAAAGAATTGAATGACAAAGATTAGGCTTCCCTTTTTGGAGAGATATTTCCTTTTATTTTCACAATCCTTTTTATATTTTGCATGAATTTTTAAAATTTGGATAGATCTTCCCCTTGAATTTGTGATATTCACATTTAATTTTAAGAAATTACCTTTTATGAGTTTTAAACTACAGTGTTATAAATAGACATCTATACTAATAATTATCTTATCAAACATGATTATTACTTACCTTGAGAGCATAAAGTCACCTCAAAAAATGATAGGAATCAAATTCCTACAGGACCTATCACTAGAGCAAGAGCTAAGGGATTACAAAATTTGGCAATGAGGGTCCTCTTTAACAATCAAACCCCGAGAATAATTGTTTAGTATCTTCTTTTCTATTTCATATTTGTTGTGCATTACAGCAAGTACACTTGTTGGTTTTTACAAGACAGTGGATAAATTCGCTAAAGTCAGTTTGTGGGTTATTCATGGACCTACATGAATCAAAGATGAATCGGTCTAACCAAGGTTGTCAAAATCGCGTTTCAACTCGTACGATTCTACGTTTTTACGAGTTTATATATACAATCCCAGTTAACTCGCATACAAAATCGGAAAGGATCAAAATCGAAGTAAAATCGCGATTTTGAACAGTAAAATCGTTCAAAATCGTGATTCTGCATGTTTTTACCGATTCCACACAATTATCCCAATCGCAACCCAGCCCAACCCAATCGGCAACCTAGCACATCCTTTGCAATTTCCGGCTTGCTGCTGCTGCTGTTCCTGTACGTTGAAGAGAGACAGTGAGAGAGAGACAGTGAAAAGCGATGAGAGAGGAGAAGCGAGCCAGGAACCGTGTGTACTTCTGTTCTGTGTATTTTTCAAGCTCAACACACGGCCGTGCCTTCAACCGTGTGTACTTCTGAGTATTTTCCAAGCTTAACACACGGCCGTGCCTTCAACCGTGTGTTAAACTGTGTGTGCTTCCGTGGGCGTGTTTCCTTGATACACGGCCGTGCTCTTCCTTATTCCTTCCAAAAACATTTTTCTTCGTGTTTTCTTGTCGTAGCGGAAATATAAGTCATACCCCGACATGTTTGTCGGTCATCACTCATCTCTTGTCAGTGTGTTACGTTGCATGGAAGTCTTTGTGTTTATGTTCGTCGATTATTAGTCTTCTTATTCCTATTTGTGATCATGTTCGTATTAAAGCACTTGTGTTTGATTGCTGCAACTTTCTTTATTTTAACTAATATTTTTATAATAGTAAATAAAATAAATGGTAGATAACTTTACCTAGTAATATATAATTTTGAAGGTTTTCTTGTTATAGTATCTTCTTTATTATGTACTTTTAGTCATTTTTTAATATTACTCCTTTTTAATGGTATATCTTCATTATCAATTTTTATTTATTAGTAATTTTTTAAAGTCACAATTGATTTTTAAATTTTATCTATTATTTTTTAGTTTTTGTATATAGAACTAGGTGAAACTAGTTTTATACATGATTTATCATTTTAGAAATAAAATATCTATATTATAAAACTTATGCTCGATTATCTATATTATGACTTTTATTGCAAATTTGTAATTTATGGCTAAAATAAATACTTAATTTCCTTATTTCTATTATTAATTATATTTGTTAATGACTATTGTAAGTAAATTTATAATATTTGAAAGTTATTTTACATAGGTTGTAAAAACTTACGTTTCTACGTTCCGTTTACGTTCGATTCTACGGGCCTTCGCGATTCTACGTAAAATCGCGATTTTGACAACCTTGGGTCTAACAATAGGTTCAATTGAAGAGAAAAACTGGCCAATTGAAGACTATTTGTATTTATAATTTGTTGCTTTTGGAATCGGCCACTTAAGTAGTTTATTTGTAATTTGTTGTGTTATTCTTTACCCTAATTGGAGCAAGTATAAATACTTGCTAACTAGGGTTTTGAGGAAGCTTTTTTACTTATCATTTTTCAGATATTGAAATCGTGAGGGACACTTCCTTTCACACAATTGCTCTTATCAAATTCTCTTAGAATTTGTTGCAAGTGGATTTTGATTGTGTTGTGCGTAATATCAGCAACATCAAAATCAAACCTAATTCCAACCGGTGCGTAATATTTGGTAAGGAATTAGTTCTTTTCTTTTCTATCCTTTTCACACCATTTTTAGGTTCCATTTTCAATTAGGGTTCATGACATTTTGATCGTGTATCATTCAATCAAATCCTAAATTGCATTGTGTGCTTGTAATTGGACAAATGCACATAAGAAAATATTTAATTTATTGCTGAGAAAAACATACCAATTTTATAACAGACTTACGTTTTGTTTCTTTCGAAAAAATCAATTTCGATTCATCTAATCTTTACCTTTGAAATTCACATTACCTTTGAGCCTTTAAATTTGTTCCTTGGCTTATGGTGTATTGTCAATTTTTTATATAGCAATATTTTTCAATACGACCTATTATTTTTTATAGAAATAACATGTGTAGGGATTTTGAAATACATACTTAAGATTTAAATACCTTTGATTTTGATTAGCCTACCTTCTTTTGTTGATTTTATTCTGATAGTTGTATTGTCCTTTTCGGACTGGTTGTCTCCATTGATCTTGATGAATCTTGCTAAATTTCTTTCTTTAGTCATTTCTATATTACTTGTTCAACCTTTTCTTGACTTGCTTTTGAATAGCTTATTTTTCTTCCTTTGTTATGAAAGCCTCTTTACCTTTTTTTGATACAGTCTTATCTTCTTGTGTGCATTCTTGTGCTTTAACAAAAGAGTTCTCTTGATTTCATTAAAGTTTTCACCTTTCTCATACCCTAACTCACACTTAGATGAATCATGTCTTTGACTTGACAATAGCATTTGTAGCTTCTAGTCACTTTCATTAAATTTATTAAATATGCTACTCAATGAATGAAATAATTCTTCCATTCATGCCTTTAAATCACTTATCTTTTCTTTTAATGTTAAATTTTCTTTTGATAATCTTTCTTTTCATTATTTAGAGGTTCATTTTCCACTTTCAAATGATCACATTCTTCTACTAAATTTCACTTTCTAACCTCATATTCTAAGCTTTAGCTTTTGATAGGGCACCGAATTTTTCTACATATATTTCTTCTTAATTTGATTCAACATCAGAATTTATTTTTGATCTAATTATTAGACATAAATCTTCTTCGGACTTTGCTTCTATGCCTTCTTCTTCACTTTCTAAATCTTCCACATCACTTCAAGAAGACACTAATGATTTATTTTACTTCTTCTGACACTTCTCTAGTTTATGTATTAGTATCAAACAATCATACCCAATGTGTTCATCTGTCTTACATTCATAACACACCGCTTCTTCTTTCTTCTTTGATCTTTTCCTCGAAAATCTATTGGTATCTCTAAAATTTTTATCTTGCCTCTTGAGGATTTTTGTTCAATAGTTATGCTAAGAGTTTGATGTTGTCTTCTCAATCTTCATCATCAATGGATTTACTTGCTTTGAATGCCATGTCCTTGCCCTCTGTCTTTAGTACGTCTAATTCATAAGACTTAAACTTGCTTCGTAGTTGACCTGGGGAGAGTTTTTTCAAATCACCTGCTTCTTCAATGGCTATCTTCGTCAAAACCCATTCATATCTTTCTCTGCAACATATCTTTAATTAAAGTAACATTATAAATAGAATATATCATTTATTCATTGAACTAAAGTAATCAAAAATAGAATATATATTTCATTTATATACTTTATCATCATCAAAACTTTATTCATATTTCTAATAGTACCAATGTATACCTCACCAACCTGAACCGAGGCAAGAGTGCTTTTCTATCACGAAGTATCACATTGAGTGTCCAAGGAGCATTGTCAAATGAGCTCAAAGCATTATAAACAAGAGTATGGTCCGTTTCAAATATAACATTCCGCCATCCCTTCGTCTTTGCACATTTCCAAGCCTCTAAAAGAACCATGGCTTCAATGACCCCTATCGGATAAGCATGTCACAGCCTAGTAAGCCCTCTACAAATGACTCCTTGCGAATTTCTCGCAATACCACCAAATGCAGCTTCTACTGTCGACGCATCCAAAGATCCATTAAAATTAAGCTTGATAGACAACCCCCTTGGAACCTTCCACCTAGATTCATTGATTCCTTCATGAAAAGAATCATTAGCCAGATCGACTATTTCACTAATCTGATAAGGTCGGAAAGAAGCTAACTGAGGCATCTCATCAACGCCTAATGTAGACGACAGACGGCAATGCAACTGAGCTAAAGAACTTGCGGAAGTTGCCATTGTTGATACAAATCCGGAATTATTTCCAAACTACAAGAATGGCCCACCTATTCACCCCTTGGATGATTAGTGCATGGATGAACAGATTAGCGAAGCTTACTTGATTACTGGCTCTTCGTTCCAAAAAAATTGTGGCTTCCATCATCTTGATCAAAAGAATGAACTTTCTGCTTACTTACCAAAACATTGAGCTCCGTCAAAGCTCATTGCGACTCCAAGGTTCATTTGAGGAGTTGGCAGACCCAAACATTATTGCATCTTGCTCTCCAGATACACCACACTGTACTAATTTTTGCAAAAATCTCCGACCTTTCCCACTCAGTACCTTCTACTGCTTCCACACAATCTTTCATCCATTTATATAAGGTAGAAACCTTTTCCACCTCTATTCCAACTCCCAGAGTTGCAAACCATTTTGGACTTGTCCAAGAACAATGCAGTAAGGTATGTTCAATTGTTTCAACATTAAAGTAGAAATTATAACTTGGTGATTCAACAATATGTCTTTAAATCAAATTACTCTAAGTAGGAACACCATTGTTCAAAGCCCTCCATATGAAATGTCTCACTTTAGGTAAATACAGGCTACACCGTGCCAAATTATATTAGATGGGAAAAAGATGTTGACATATTAGATGTACAAGTTGAGCATCTTATAAAATTATAAACTGACCTTACAGTATTGTGTCATGTTCTTTCATGAGGCCATATAAGTCAATCTTCTATCCTCGCATATGGTAAATAGATCTCTTGTTTGCTCTCACTGTTCTGCGTTCAAACCTCTTATGAAGTTAATGTATTATAGAAATCCCCGATTCTTCATCAATCAAATTTGTAACCAAAAGGTTTGGTTCATACTATCACTTTCTTTCTTATTTAATTTAAGTGTTTTAAACCTAAGTTAGGAATTACTACCTCTACACCAATTCCCTTAAAATTGCTCCAGATTATTTCGATATAAAACTCCACTAAAGACAACACCATATACCAATCATCTAGGTGCCTGCTAAGGATTTGACACCTCCGACTCCTAAGTCAAGCCATATGAAAACAGCAACTAAGTTCTTAACTGAATCATCAATTAGTCCGTTCAATTTCTATTAGTATCGCACACAAATAGCAAAAACGGTAAACATGTACCTAAAAGAGTAGTTTTAGGTTCTACTTGTTTGTAATTATCAAGTTCCTTAAAGCCTATTAAGAAACAGTAATTGATTCTTAGTTCTACTCTATAACAAGACCTAAGCTTCACTAGGTCATTCAACTAAGAGTTAATCACCTAATTCTCCTTTCTCAAGCTCTATCGTAAGTAGTACCAACTCAAAATTGGAATAAAATTGAAATAAAAAAAAAAAACTTAAGGAATGTTTTTAAATAATACGACCATGTATATAGCCATGTAGAAGAACACGAATAGGGAATCAACCATGTTCATGGCCATATACCTTACTATACACAATGTCCACTTAGCATGCCCAAGTACATGATCGCGTACTTGGCTGTGTACTTCAACACAACCAAGTACACACCTATGTGCCTGGTCATGTACAACCCATTTCACCAATTTGTTCTTCACAAGTAAGTACATGGTCGTGCACCTTAGCCATGTACCTCTCTAAACCTCATGAACTCACATCCCCATTCAACCCTTTCTCCATCCCATCTCTCACTAATTAACTAAACACTCTAATTCCCACGTAAAATCTACTTAACTTCATGAATTTAAGCATAATTGGAGTGCTTAATTGTCTCAATTTGAATCCACAACTCGAAACATGTTTGATTCAACAACTTTGACATTCAAATCTGAATGTCCAAAAACCCTAAATTTCCACAACATTATGTCTTAACCGAGTTCCCGTTAAAACAAATAACATGCGAAATCATTAATTTGATAAATATACTTACTTTCATGATCACACTTTAATTCAGGAATCCTTCTATAGTTAAAGTGAGGCTTAGGATAAGTTAGGGTTTTCTACAGCATAGGGATCTACGTTGACAACAAAAGATTGAAATGCCCTCATTTTAAAATTATTAATTACTTAAATGTCCCTCCTTTTAAACATTACCTTATTTTATGCCTCTATATTTTACAAGTTTGTTGCCCATTAGGCTTAAGATCCACCTATATAAACCCACATGGATCATATGTCCATTGCCAACTTGCTAAATAGCTCCTCTCAATAAAAAAATCTTTACCATGTCAAATACTTGCCTAACCCTAAGAGTCAAGGGATTCTCTAGATGCCTGCAAAAAAGAAGAGTGCGAAAACATGCCTATGAGAACTCATAGCCAAAAGGCACCAAGATTACAAAGGATCCTCAAGCAAGTTTAGTCAAAAGTATTGAATTAAATTATTTAATTCCTTATAGCCTAGGACCCCCTTTGATTTTGGCAAAGTAATTTTCTCCTAAATTTGCTAATAGATTTTTCTTTCATCATTTGCTTGTTACCACCAATATTGTGCTACCATGGGACTGACTTCTCTAAACCATTTCATCGGAAACTTGAAGCAACTCATAAAAAAGTTTGAGATAGCATTAGTTATAGATTTTATATAAACTTCTCTCCTAGCACTAGAAAGTAAACTTCACTTTGAAATTATTCCACCAAGACCTAATTTTATCTTTCACAAAACAAAAAAACTTCTAACTTGTTTTTGCCTCAAATGGTACGTAAGCCTAGATATTTACTTGGATTATTTGAGATTAGAACTTGCAACATGTTACAAATTTCTTCAGCATTTTTGAAAAAGAAAAGACTTGACTTATGAATTTTTTCCTTTTGGCCCAAGGTAAAATAGTAATCCCGAATTAGCCCCTTAAGACCTACACATTATCCATAATAGCTTCCATAAAAAATAGTGAGTCATCAACAAACAATAAGTGTGACAAAACAGGATAGGAATTTCTAATTTGCATCTTAGAAAGATGTCAATCTAAAATTGATCTTTCAATCTTGCAAGACAATACATTAGCTACGAAAATGAAAAGATAAGGTAATAGAATATCACTCCACCTAAAACTTCTTATAAGGGGTTACTTAACAGCCAAATTTTTTATTAACCATAATTTTATAAGAAATCGATGTAACACATTCCATTACCCACCTAACCCAAGTCTCATAGAAACCAAGTTTAATTAAAATTGCTCTTAGAAGGTCTCATTCTACCTAGTTGTAGGCTTTATTTACATTCCTCTTTGTGCTTTGCTCATTTATGCCAGTTCAACTATTAAGAATTTACAAAGTCTTAGAAATGAATGAGTACACAAACAAGTGTTTTTTTTTTTTATCTCATAAAATTCTATTACATATTAGTAGAAAATAAAAAATGTAATGAAAATTTAGTTAGGAAGTTAGTAACTACTCTTTAGTTAGTTAGTTAGAAAGATTTAGAATAAAAATAGAAGTGTAAATAGTAATTCTATCATATAAGTTTGGGATGCATTTTCATAACCAAGAAATAATGTCTTTCTTCAATAAAAGCCCCTAAGAGACCTCCTCATCTCAAATCAAGGAAAATACTGATAGTAGAATATTATTACAATATAGATCAACAACCAAGCATAACAATTTGGTGCTTTTGTCCATGGCATTGGGAAACCGACATTCTATTTAATCATTTGAAATGGACATTATCAAAAAACATGCTCATGACCATGCAAAAGGTTTACGAGCAAAAGATACTTGCAATCAATAACAAACTACAATCTTAGAATAGCAAATTGGAAAATTTGGAATGAAATCATAATCAAATAAGACCCTTCATGCGTCATCATGGACATATGATATTCTAAAGGTATCATCATTTTCAAGAGATTTATCCATCTTTTCACAACATGTTTTCAACCTACTTAACAAGATGGTGGTTGAGCTTGAACAAGGCAATGTAACCATGATTGAAGATGAACAACCCACTTCTTTATTCATAGGAATGGATTTTCTTGATGTTAGTGAAGTAGTGGAAGCATAGACCAATGTCAACATTGATGATGTAACCTTTTATTAATCTTGCCAACAACGATAGAAAAGATTCTAAGATAACAAGGTTATCTACTGAGTGGATTAAAGATAGGCATAGACATCATAGCAATGAATCTTGATCTATGGTTTCCATCGCATGTAAAAAAGCCCAAAATGAATTGGTTAAGATCTCACTAGAAGATTGATGAACATGCAACAAAGCATTACATTGGAAGTAACAATTATGCTTGAGAAGTGAACTTAGATGATTTCTTTTTAAAACATAAAAGAAGGGGAAGACTATAATCATCTTTCTCTCTTTCAGTTAAGAGCTTCCACTATAGTTCATTTTTGCTTGATCTCTAAGGATGATAGGGTTGATCGTGTTGATATGAAAATTGTATTACCATTTGATGAATTTTTTATTTGGTTAATTTAAATTAGTTAATTATTGATTTTTTTTTTTACCCTCTAGAAACTTATAAACAAAGTTTTTGTCTAGTATGAGTGAAATATTATATATTAAGAGAAAATAAAAAATGTAGTGGAAATTTAATTAGAAAGTTAATAACAACTCTTAATTTAGTTATTTAGAAGAATTTAGAATAGCATCAAAAGAATAAATAGGAGTCTTATTGTACAAATATAGGATCTAATTTTATAATCAATAAATAATAGGTCATCTTCAAGAAACCTCTAGGAGACCTCCTCGTCTTATTTCAAATTGAGGAAAATATTAGTTATAGGATATCATTATGATATCAAGCACGACCGACCATAACAAAATCTGACCACTCCTATAATTAGAAAATGAAACTATCTAGTTATAATGTAATTGGTGTTTTTATCAAGTTTACTTTACTTTATCTAGTTTAACCTAACAATCTTACTTGCAACTAGAGTGGACACTTGTATTAACAAAAGAAAAGAAAAAACGCGACACTTATCATTAATGTATTTTTAGTTGAAAATTCACACAAATGATTGAAAGCTTTAAGTAGTGGTGATTCCTTGAGTTCAAGTCATTGCTTCTTGGCATTGTCTCCTTTATATAGTGTTTGAATGAGGTCCAATATAGTCAAGAACATTCCTCATATTTTAAGGTCAAGAATCATCATATTTTCCCTAATATCAATTAAGGACTTAATTTAAAATATTTTGAGAACTTGTATTTTTTAAAGCATAATCTTGAGTAAAAAGGCAAAAGATCTCCTTTTTGAAAACACCAATACAAAAAAAGGATATCAACGTTGGTTTTGAAAAAATTTCTAGAGAGATGTATGATAAGTGTTATAAAACACTCATTATTTTTAAATTTTTTATATGGTTTTAATTTGATTTCCAAGCATAGTTTAATAGACATTACACTTAATTAGCTTATATTTTGATTTCAAGTCTTTAAAAAGCAACTTTGGATAAAATGAAGCAAAGGCACATAATTTTCATGCAAACTAGATCAAAAATGATAAAGTTGCCAACGTATTGACTTGAAGTTTGATTTTAAGCGTAGAGATCAAGAGGTCCTATGTATGTATAGATCTAGTATAATTGGAAAGAATTGTACACAATTTTAAAAATAAAATGACATAAATCTTCTTAATTATAGTCAAACCTAATAGTAGAATTTATAAATCAAAAGTAATGTAATTTTAAGATTTTAATTATGAAGAGATTCCAATTAATCAACATAGAGTTAGGAATTAATAGACTTAAGAGAATTATTAATTCAATTTAAAAATTCTCATGGTTCAAAAATACGATAATGAAATTAAATAATAATCAATTAATTGCATTAATAATTATAAGGGGATTCAATGTCTGGATATGATTCTATAGATTGTTATTTTCTTAATTTTATTGTTAATTTTATCACTTAAATTGTAGGTTAGATAATAGGAGAAAAGTTAATTATTAATAATCACGATCTCTATAGGATCAACACTCAATATTAATATTCACTATACTATAAAATCGATAAATGCACTTATGTATAGGTCTTAGGATAGTAAAATAGACCGATATCAATGTACTTTCAGAGAGTTTTAAAAGAAGAACTTATTAAAATCAAGATGTTAATAAGCTATGTTGGATGTGAGCCTCCATGCCTAGGTTAGTTTGTTTAATGTTAGTAAGCTGCTAAAGACTTGGGCCTTCAAGCCTAGGTTGGCTTTATCAAGCCCAAGTTAGCTAGCTTAGGTTGGCTGAGCTAGCCCACAGTTCAAATAAAGATAGGTGAGAAGAGCTTAGTAAATAAAACAAGTCAATAACTTCATAACTCACTTGATTCTTCTCTACAAAACTCAAAATCAAAGAGGAGATCTTGAGCATTAACTACTTTTTTATCTAGTTCATCCACTCCCCTATAAATACCATATCAAGCCTCTAGGTAAATGATTGATATTTTGCTACTCTAAACACTCATATTCTCTCTCTCTCGTTACTCTGATCCTATAATATATAAAATTGAGCATCAAAGTGGTCACATCAAAAACAACTCCAGCATACCTAAAGCTCTCTCTTTTCTGTCTCGTGCAAATCACGCGCACTTCTCATAGGATCAAGTAACAATACAAGAGAACAAAAATGACAACTAAGGGAGAATGAAAATCTTTGATAACTAGATTAAAATAAATAAATATAAATAAATAAAGAATATAAGGAAAGTATAAATCTTAACTCTTGCAAATATTAAACACAAAAAACATTAAATTATTTCTTTTTTTTTCTCCAATAATTATAACAAGAAAAGAGGATTTGAACCTCATTTATCCCACTAGGGGATCAGCGTCCATGTTAGTGAGCTATAAGGGTCTTATATCGTTTGGCATACATTTGGTATATATTCAAATATGTCTATTTAGATAAAAATAAGATACAAAAAAAGGTGAAAATAAAAAAAATGCCTAATATATCCCTAAAATGAAAATAAAAAAAAAGTCAATACATGACATATCCTTAAAAATTTAAATTTATTTATCCATTATTTTATTTATTTTTATAAAAATATCAACTAATATCTCCCCTTTCAATATATAAAATATATTTTTTAAACTCATTCCCTTAAAAATATGTGAATTTTTAGTTTCCAATCACTATTTTCATCATAATTATTATGATAAAATTCAAATAAATTAGTTTTTCAAATACTAATTTTTAGACCACATTCAAATCAAATAGAAATAAAATACCAAAAAAAAAAAAATCCAAACAAACCCTATATGTTATCCTGCAGCCACTCAAACTAATCTTTATCAATACCATATCAATGATCTATTATGAGTTTTAATATTAAATATTTGTCATAAATTTTACTATCATCAATTTTTTTTTCAAAGATTTATATGTCTATAGAGCAATTGTATGATATTAACTATAAATAGCATAATACTATATATATATATATATTCCTTTTAATTCAACATCTTATACAAATATTTAATGCATAAATTTTAAACTTTTAGCTTTATTATCTTATTTATTTACATTTTTTTATTAATAAGTTTCTATCATCTTATTTTTAATAATATACTTCTACAATTTAAAAAAGCTTATCGATATTATACAATCTGACAATATTTTATTACTCTACTTATATTAAAACTTTTCTAATATCATAATTATCTATCATTACACTATTTATTATTTTTTTAATTATGTATACGTGGATACATATTTGCTAGGGTTATTCAATATTAATGATTTTAACTATTAAGTCGGCGTGACTATATTAGTGATATGGCGTATTGGAATCCTAAACTTCAATTTCTTGCAAATGATATGAATTATTTATCTATATTTTATTTTGGGCCGGAACTTTATCTATCTATATAAATGCCCCCAGTAAGAGAGAGAGAGAGAGAGAGAGAGAGCACACAGCAAATTTGATAACTGGTCTGACAGGAGGTAGATATATTACTGAGCAAGCAACAATAACAAGAAGTTCCTGGTTATAGGTGATCGGTTGTCTTGTTGAAGCAGAATATGAACAGTGGTAATAATATGGGGATGCCTCCTCCTGCATGGCTGAGGGGACTAATGGCGGAAACAACATTCTTTGGGAACTGTGGTCTCCATCTTAACCGGAGGAAGAATGAGAAGAACATCTTTTGTCTGCGCTGCTCACTTCCCATCTGCCCTCACTGCCTTCACTCTCACCCTTCCCACCCCCTCCTTCAGGTACAATACATTTCGATGATACGACCACACACGTTTTCTTAATTTTGGTTTCTTTGGATTTCTACTTTAATTTCTTCAAATTAAGAACTTAAGTGATTTCTTTGACTGTTTGGACTGTGTTTTTCTGTTCTTAACTAAATATCATTTTGATACTTTGATTACAAGGAGAGAGACCTGTTGATTTAAGTTTTCTTAATTTTCACAAGAAGAATCGATCATGATGTGGAAAGAGATCCATGGTCTTTTTTTTTCTTTTTTTCTTAAATGAACAGCAGGAATCGAGGAATAAAAATTGAGATAATCCATTTCGGGCTTATATATATTGATTATAGGAATAACCTGCAATTCTACGAAACTATGGAACTTTCTAGTCTTCTAATTTATGTTTCTTTTGTACTATCTACTTCTAGGATAGAGATAGAGGTTTTCTATTTTCCCTTCCAAGTACTTATGTTCAGAATAAATTTCATTGCTCGTGATGACTTTTGAAGAATTAAAAAGATGCTTTGTTAACGAAAAGGATGATGATGCTCCTGAGTTACGAATCATACTTGTTTTAAAACTTGATACAAAATTGTAAATTAAGGATGTCATTTATACGAAAGAAAGAAATTTATTTCACGGTTTCAGATTTTTTTTTTTTTATTTGCATCTTATATGCGTTTGTGTGTGTGTATATACATCTATCATTATTTGTGTATATTTAAATAAAAAATAAAAAAACCTTGTACTACATAAATTATTAAGTACTTTTCCTTTCCATTCTTATGTTATAAAGGATCTCTTATTTCAAATATTGAAATTGCCTTCTTGTGAATGCCATCCAGACATCCCTATCTTTCTGCAATTTTTCCGTTTGTTTTGTTTCCCAGATTGGGAATACTTTGTTTATGATTATGAAGTTCCATGGACCCTGAAAAGCCCTTCCTGATACGTTGCTTTCAAAGAAAGTGGAACTTTGACCCTTACTTTCACCCCTTCCACTCTTCTCCTGTCTTTCCACACTGCTTTTTCATTTTCCATGTTTCTCTCTCTCTCTCTCTCTAACAATCACTCTTAATAATCATGTTTAAATCGTTGCACGGATAGCTGTAACCGGATGTATATGTAGTTTTAGATGCATATTCCATCAATGTCATTCGAATCCATGTTTGGAAAAACTGGAACTATTTGTGTGTGTGGAAATTGAATTGAACTCCAGCAAGAAAATTCCAGCTGTCTTCTCCTCAGAATCGGAGGACCGGAGTAATTTCAAACCATTTGAGGGGTCCTTTTCATGTATAAAACTTTCTGAAGATCATATATATCATCATTATGATGATAAAAGATAAATTGACCAATTTTTACTAGTAGCAGTTTGCCAGGCAAATTTTTTCTAAAGAATTAAATGCATAAATCGTAGGGTGCATGTCACTAAAAAAAAAAAATTAATTAATTAATTAATTTCTATATATATTTTTTTTTCCAGAAGATATGAATTTTATATTTGCTGAAGTTCATCAAAATACAAGCCTATGTGGTACTAGTAGAAAAACTCATAATAAATATGGATACAAAGATTCAATTAGAATATAGATACATCTCCTATACAAAGAAGACAAGTGGAATTATCTCAGAAAAAAAGTTCCTACACAGTCGTGAAGTGAAACCAAGATTCAAGCCCCAAAAAGTTAAATATTGGGATAATAAGCAAAAATAAAATAAATAAATAAAAACCTAGATCGACAGTTTTTATTTGTTGATGGAAATATGGTTTATATCTATAACGGTAATGGTTGGAGCCGGATGATACATGAGTTGAGGAAAACCCTTTTTTTTTTCATTTTCTTTTGTTGTTTATTTTCGTATTTGATAAGAAGGATATATTTCCCTAAATAATTAGGTAGCCTACATTGTAAAAGCTAATTTAAATTTGGTTGTCGGGGTTATGGATTTTTAAAATCTATGATAACAGGTGAGGCGATATGTTTACCATGATGTTATACGACTGGGAGATCTCGAAAAGCTCATTGACTGTTCCTACATTCAGGTGACCATGCATAATCTATGTACTTCAGTTTTATTTACTATTTGTATTTTGACTTCATCCTGCAAAAGGTACATAAATAGTCGTGTTGGTGACGGTGAGAGAGAGGAAACCTTATGATTATTAAACAGTTGATACTACTTTGTAATTATAAATGAGTCTAGTCCAGCATTAAAATTTTTGTTTTACCCTTTTTTTTTTTAAATTTTTGGTGCAGCCCTACACAATTAACGGTGCAAAAGTGATAT
Organism: Laguncularia racemosa; assembly: GCA_037954665.1. Lineage (NCBI taxonomy): Eukaryota > Viridiplantae > Streptophyta > Magnoliopsida > Myrtales > Combretaceae > Laguncularia > Laguncularia racemosa. The sequence continues at coordinate 52,481 of JBBMOL010000112.1, read as the reverse complement.
TCCTCCATCAAAGGCCACAGTCAAGAACTTGCAAGGGTTCATCAGCAAATATTTGCTTCAACTGTGACAGGATTCTTCAGGAGCCATTCCACTTCTGTTCTCTCTCGTGCAAGGTCCGATTGTTACTCCTTTACCTCCGGATATTAGTATATGGTTAGAAAGATATAAACTTAAAATTTTTTTGAAGACATTGCACACACTGAGAATTTCTCATATGCTTGGATAAATATGGATTTAAAATTCAATAGACGTTTTAGGGTGTATCTGGTTCGCGGAAAAAAATTTCTGGATTGTTTTTCATGTTCATTACAACATTGAAAAGCTTTGTAGTTGTCAAATACTGTTTGTCATAGTTTCAAAAAGTTATTAATACTATTGATATGACCTTCACTTGATTTGTTACTAAAAAGGTATTAATAGCTATAACTTCTTGAGAATAACTTTGAAATTCTAACTAGAAGAAAAAATAATTTCCACGAAACAAATTTTCTATACATGAATGTTCCCTTCTAATTTTGATTTAGATTGAACATTTGAAGTGCCTGTACCTAAGCAAATTCATTATATATTAAAAAACTAATAATCATCTTCTCAGGTAAAATGAGTGCGCCATATAAAAATGTTCTGTCTAATGCACATCATTAAAGAAACCCTTTTCGTACGGTACTAGAATCAACATATTCTCAGCAACAAACAGATGTCGATTCATGCATGTGTTGAAAGACTTTATTCCTTGGCTAGCAATAAAGCTTTTTCCTATTGACATTCATTTTGAAATAGTAATGAACAGTGGTTCCGTTGCTAGTTTCGAAATGAAATTCTATTTTCAATAGGCTTTAGTGACAAATATTGATGGCATCCATTTATGTTGCAACTAAAGTTTTGACTAGGTTTTCATGAACTTAAAAGTAGCCTTCTATTGCTTTATCCAGTAGTAGTCATAAAATTTATCAAATTATGAAAATACTTGGATAGATCCAATTGCTAATGATCCTGCATAGAAGATAAGCAAAGCAAGGAAATCAATAAAGTGAGACCCACTGTTTTTGCACACACTTCATGATGTGGTAGATACGTTGAATTAGACTTTAAAGGATCCATATTCAAAAAAAAATTTCCAGTATAGGCCTTTGCTTACCTAAATTTATTAAAATTCAGAAAATGTATTTGAGGGCACTCGTTCAAAAACCAGATAAAAAAGTCTTGTAACCTTTCGCTGTTTGTGTTTTTTTTTTGCCTTTTCCCCCTAAAATGTGTAATCAATTTTAGAAAATATTAAAGTTACCTTTTTGGACAACCTATAACAGTGTCTTTGGGATGCAAGTTTAAGACTTAAAATTATAAAAGAAAAAGCAATGATTAATTAATATTTAATAATATGTTTGATAACATGTTAGGTAGTCGGATACAATTGCATGTCATAGATTCACTAATGAAGTTAGCTTTAATTGTGAGGAAAGTGTTTATTAAGAAAATAAATAAAGAAATTTTTTATCATGAAATGCATTTGAATTTTTTTGTAAAATATGTAATCAATAATGGAAACTGCGAAAAGATTTTAGGCCCTTTACAAGAGCTCAAAAGTATAATTTCATTATGTATATATTATATATACACCTTTTCTTTAATCTTATTTTTGTCAAATATACTATTTAAATTTAGTGTCAAAGGAATTCCAAATCAGTGAAAAACTATTGAATAAATTATAAAATTTCAGTATGGCCTATAATTTTTACATATCAAACATTTAGACAATTCATAAAGATTCACCTTGTGAAACAATGAAGTGTGAAGCTGCATGTTTATTTATTTATTTATTTTTTCTATCTGCGGCCATCGATTTTCACTAGAGTTCTCGTGTCCACACACAGTGCTAAAGATAAAAATGTATATTGAGCTGTGTTCTATTTTTAGAACCGTGTGAGTACAGCTTGTATTTATTATGTTTTCTCTTCTGTTAATTTTCTATTCACTATGTTGGAGAAACAAAAATTCCAATAGAATACAGGAAAGTCAAAATTGGTCTGCCTCTAGTTGTCAGTGCCTTTTGACATGTACTTTGGCTTGTCTGTTCTCTTGGCTATGATGCAAAACAGCTAATTGAGGTCATTGTCTTTCATGCAGAGAGAGATATTGGTATGCATGCCATTTTCAAAATACAGTGCACGGTCGTCGTATCTAAGTCGATTCTTATTAGACTCGAATGTATAGAGATATGGGATATAACATTTATTTCTAAAATGTAGGGGAGGGAAAGGGAATGATTACTTATAAACGTAATGGAATCAACGGTTGGCAGTTAGTTCTATAACTTACATGGTTTAATCGAATTGAGCAGTTTCAATTTTTCAATAATTTGAGACACGAATCGTGGGTTTGTGCTGTAGGATAATAAAATGATCATGTTCACAACTTACATAATTGGTGCAGGTTAATCATTTGGTGTACAATGGTGAAGACCTGTCTCAAGTCCTACGATTGGACGAATCTGAATTTGCAACCTCTGGGTTAGAAGGATTGAGAGTGGACGGCTCAGAATTTTTGGATCATGAAGATGGTGAAATTACCCCAAACTCCATCCTTGAGAACCCTTTGAATAATAGTTATGCAGGTTCATCATGCTCTAGTGGGGTTGACACGGGCCATCCTGGAATTTCACATGAACCCCACAAGCTTACCAGGAAGAAGACAGGCAGTGCAGGCTTCCTCCCCAGAATGGTCTTGTCCCTCAGCAACAGGAGAAAGGGCGCTCCGCAGAGAGCCCCTCTGTCCTAAATAATTCAATAGTGAAATGGAATTTAAAAATAATAATAATAATAAAAGAAAATTTGAGAGGGGATGAGGAGATGGGTTTTTTACTGTAGTTAGTGTAGTTATTAATAATAATAATTATTATTATTATTAATATTTTACATATATATATATATATATATTTAGATTCGTTTAATCGGGCATGAATTTTATCTATCGGGTTATCGTGTTAGGGCTTCTTGTATTGGTTAACTTATATTTCCATTTGATTTTTTTTTTTTAAATCGGATAATGTGTTGGCAATGGCGATGCGTTTCCATTGCTGATCCTGATGGAACAGAGGAGGCAGCGAAAGGGTGCTGAAAGGTGATGATCCTCTTTGTTTCCATCAAATTTTGTATATGATGTAATGGAACTTGTAACGTCCATGTTAATGATATAGTTAATTGACTGATTATTCAATGGTGTGTTCCTGTTCGACCATACCTCTTGCTTCTTGTCTTGTTAATGTGTTTTCCCTTACATATATATATATATATATATATATATATAGTCAAATGACTGATTATTCAATGGTGTTTTCCTGTTCGATCAGACCTCCTGCTTCTTGTCTTGTTATTCTTACGATGGAAGCAGGATGGATTTGAGTTGGGATTAATAATTCCGTTACTGTCTTATGGGAATTCTCAAATCATGCTAAAATTTTATGGAGTTTTTTTTTTTTATGAAATATTCGTTATTCATCTTAAACTCAAATCATGCTCAAATTTTATGGAGTTTTTTTTTTTTATGAAATATTTGTTATTCATCTTAAACTTTACATTGATTTAAAATCTATTAAAATTAAAAAAAAATAATTCAATTATTAGTTAAAATTTTTATTTATTTATTATGATTATTTTTATAAAATATAAAATAATATTTGTATTTTTAATATATTTAATTATATATTTTTTAATATTATTTAAAAATTTATATGTTAATAAATAAAATTATCGATATAAAAATATTTTTAATTATAATAAAATAAAATTATTAGATCAATCATATAATTTAATAAATGATAAAAAAAATATAGTTAAGAAGTTTTAATAGAAATAGAAAAGTTCTAAACATATATAGCAAAAATGTTAATCTTATATTTTTTGGAATTCTTAATTGGCAGTTGATTTTTATAATATTTAAATCTTATCTTCTTTATCATCTATCTTTGAACCTATCGAAAGGGGAAAAAAATCCCATAAAACATATTAGAGATTATGCAAATAATAGTTACTCTATGTATAAATAACTTATTGTATAATCAAAATTTTTACCTTATTTCATTTGATAACCAACTTTGATTGCACATCAATGCTTTTATTGTATTAGGATTTAGTCTACTTCTATGTGAGTTAATTACTCGTCCACTAGTATTAAATACAGACTCAGAAGCAATCGTAGACATAGGAATAACTAACATATTTTTAGCTAGTTCTTGTAATATATGATATTTAATTCCATTCACTTTCCACCAGCTAAGAATATCAAAATCATTAGAGTCTAAGGTAACACAACTTATTCTAAATAGTGATCCAATTCCGACTTGACTTGGCCATCAATATTAATAGTACTTAAGAATTGCATCAACCTTGATTTTCTTAAAGAATCGAAAGGAACAATTTAAGTAGTAGCTAAAGTATTCCCAGAAAAACTACTACTACTACTATTCAAACCTTTAAAAAGTCGAGATCTACCGCTTGATTGATATTCATGAGCTAATTCGTAACAAATGTTTATAATATTTTGAATCTCTACAAATGCATTTACTCTATAAATAGAAGGAAACACAAAATCCATTGCCTTCATCTTAAAACATGGATCCAAAATAGTACAAACAACCACAATGATGTGTACATCACTTTAATATTTTTCAAACTTATCAAACATTTTCCCGCCATCATTTTAGTATTCATATCTAAAGAGCCTTTCCATTCAACCAATGATGCTCTAATCTCAAAAAACTTTTCAAAATAATAATTTGTAGTTGGATATTGAGTACCAGAAAAAATATTGGTTACCTCATAAAAGATCGCTAACTTTTAGCAAATTGCTTCTGCTACCTCCCAATCATCATCGGTGGGAAAACATTTATAATGTCTATCCATAAATTGAACTCTATAAAAAAACTTCTTTGTATCCAATGGCTATCATTAACATGCCATATGTAGAGTTCCACCGAGTTTTGCAATCTAAGGTAAGCTTTCTATCATATGGAATATCTAATTACTTACATGCTTCTCTAAATTTCTCGACTCTTGATAGTGTCACCGACCAAAATGCAATACTATCATGGACTTTCTGAATTGCACTTTCTATCACAGCCACACCCTCCTTCACAATTAAGTTTAAAATATGTATACAACAACGCATGTACATGACCTTTCCCCAAAGAATTAACTCATCTCTTCTTAGTTTCATGGTCAAAGTTGTAACCATGGCATCATTCGTTGAAATTATCTACAATGATTGTAGATAATTTTTTATCTAATCCCCATCTCATCAAAGAGTTAAACAAACAATTGGCAAACACCTCATTTGTGTGTGGCGTTAGAACACACAAAAAATTGCATAAAAATATAAAAAACCTCAATATAAGATAATTTTCCATTATTGATTATGAAAAGATAATATAAGTAAAGAATCTTACTTCATAAGTCGATTTTTAAGTCTCCAATTATGATAAATGAAGTGTGTTGTGACAGTCATGTATCCTTTTTTCTAATTTGATGTCAATAAATCCGTTGTTACTGCAACTCGAGAATGTAGTGCTTTCAACAACACTCTCAATTTTTCCTTTTCCCCATTATAGATGTTCATGATTTCCTTTTTTATGGTGTTCCGACTAACATGCTTAAAAAGTGGTTGCATACTTACAAGAAAATCCCTAAAATACTCATGCTCAACTATTGAAATGGGGTATTCATGAATAATTATTGCTTTTACAAGTCTTTACCTACAAATATCTTGATTGAAAGTCCAATCTCCTACGTTCAAACAACTCTCATTCTCATTTTGTCGTTTCTCAATGGATAGTAGGTATTGCCTTATGTCTTTCTGCTTCTTCATTTGTATACACTTCTCCAAATGATTACGCAAATACTTAGTTCCTTGTTTACTACCTGCTTTTAGTGTTTTGGGACAATGATTATAGATAGCAACATCCACCCCATTAACCGTTTTTCTCACCATACCATTCCATATAAGAGAAATCAACTTACGTTTATTGGGATTATCACGTTAATCGACATTGCTTCTTACTTGAGAACTTGTTGTGCTTGTGGGATTTGTTGTTGGTGCTTCTGTTTCAAATCTGAGTAATGGTAATGGACCTTCCTCTTCCTCAACATCAATGGGATGTGTATCAATGAGCATATCAAATTCATCCATTTCTATATTATATAAAAGTAAAAAATAAATAAATAAAATTCATCAACTTATCCATAGAAATCATAGAAAATATGTAAATTAAGGTGAACTTCAATTCTCGCATTATAAATTCAAAGGCATAAGAAATGGATGGATAATTATGAGGTATAATTCAAAAAGTACAAAATTCATTATCTATGACCGTCACATATTAAATATATTTTGACACAAAAATATTTGATAGTTAGATGAGATTGGACACAAGTGAAGTGCAAGGGTGAAGAACATCTAACGTTATAAAATCGACTAACAACTTAAGAACAAAACTTTATATCAATTAGGAGTAGTACTGATATAGTAATTGTATCAAGAACAAAGTCATAAATTCGTAGGATCTTTCTCTCTTATCCCAATTATCTTACTACAATACAAGAACAAAAGTTTATATCAAATGGTGAGTTTAATTAGAAGGAGAAATTTGAATTTAATTTATTCTATTCAAAAATCACCATTAGACTATAAAGATCATAGTTAGATGAGATTGGACAAAAGACTAACAACGCTACAGCAAACACACATCCTTGCACGAATACACATGCCCATATATACAAATAAACCACAAAATGGTAAATGGACCACAACTTACGAACAACTTACCTATTTGCGTGTGACTTGCAAGTGGAATAGTGGCTGCGACAGACGATAGAGGACAGTCGAGCTCGAGATAATGCTGCTCCTGTGCGTGCAAGTGTGACGGTGGGCGGTGTAGATGACAGAAGATAGACGAGATCGAGAGTCAAGTCAATCCATGAGACGATGCGAGTGAGTGCGATGGTGGTCAGTGCGTGCAACTGTGCGATAGACGATAGAAGACAGATGAACGAGATCGAGTAAGATCGAGATCAACAACAGAAGACAGATGAGAACGAGATCGAGCCGATGCATACAATAGGTGACGGCAGCTTACACAGGAGGAGGGCGACGACAAGAACGAGATCAAGTCGAGTTCCAATTCTAGCCAGACCTAGGGTTTCTACAGTAGCATCTTGATTTTTTTTTTGATCAAAAGTGTGTGTGTGTGTCTTAATGTGTGTCTATGTGATTTGTGAGGTGTAAGACTAAATTTCAAGTGAAGGTGGACCATGGAGGTCAAGTGGAAGTAGACCGTGATCGTGAGTTAGGAGTGGACCGTAGACATAGGTGTCTCGGTGTATGTCACTGTGTCTCTGTTGTGTGTATGTCTCACTGTCTCAGTGTGTGTTGTGTTTGTGTAGGTGTCCAGGCAGTGTTGTGTCTTAGCTTAGTGTGCTGTGTGGATACTGTCGTGTCGCAATGTGTGTGTGTGTCATTGTGTCTTAGTGTGTATTTTTTTTCTTTTAATCTCTTTAATATTTTTTTAATATTATCATAAGCAGTACAATAGTGGGTAAAGCTATCTTAAATTTTTTAAAAACTTTTATTAAATATATAATAATATTTATAACTAAATTATATATATATATGTTAATGGGTTAAGAATACTAACAGGTTTAATATTTGTTCCATTACCTTTTTTCAAACTCTACAGGATTTTTAAAATGAAACTCATAACCCGTCCCAAACCTTATAGGATTTTTAGTACGACGGGTGAATCGAAAACCCGATAAAATCTATCCCACTAACATCCCTAGTTATTCTATGTGTTTCCATATATATATATATATGTGTGTGTGTGTGTGTGGCTTGGAAAATCAGGCAGGTCCATTCTACTGATAGGTCTGATGGCATTAGGTTTATTTCTCCATGTATTATTAGAAGCTGCTTTTTTGGTTCCATTATTTTGAAGTAATGACACCTGACAAAAGCTGTATGTTTGAATCTGCTTTTTGCATAACCGTGCAGTTATTATAAAATCAATAGATATATTTTGCATTATATAATTATATGGTGACAGTATATATTGGAAAGTCGGACGTGAATTTACACTGTAAGTTTACAGTGAAACCTGGCCGAAAAAAGTATGCACTAAGAAGTTTTGGGAGGCGTTGCGGACTGGCTTGCAATTATGGTGCAAGAGCAGGATTTAGAAGATAGAGATATGGTATTTGATAAGCCACCATTGGGTATTCTGCAATTGTTGAAAAAGCATACGAGTAATTGTGGTTTGTTCAGGAAAGTAGTAGAGGCATGCGGATACAGCGGAGCAGCAGGATTTTGCTGTTTGTGATGTAAATAATTCCTCATCCTACTGTCGTTATGGAATTATGTCCTTTTACTGCTTATCATTACACACCCCCCACCCCCAAAAAACAAAGAAAAAAGAAAAGGGAGTTTTGGGATGATCGAAGTGATGCTATTTCAAACCCGAATTTCTATCCTAAGATTGCGGTTCTTTGTAGGGATTTTTTATTACGTATTCCTTGAATTACAATTTTTTTTTTTTTTTGGTCAGTGAGTGCACAATTATTGTTTAGAATATAGAGTTTCATGTCAGCGGACGATGAAAGTTACAATTTTGGAAAAAAAAAAGAAAGAAAAGAAAACTATGACATAAACATAATATGAAAGTTATTATTATTTTAAGGTAGTAATATGGATATTGATATTTTAATAGGTAGATCAATTTCAAATTTTTTGTCTTTGTAATTAAAATAAAAATTACACGATTTTTTATTTTTGACTAACCGTATATATCGTACAATAACTATATCATACTAACCTACTGACACGAAGCTTTAAAGTAAATCGAATAATTAGCAGATGTAGGGCAAGCGACTTCTCACCTGGAGTTAACTGTACGGTAACGGAGGGAAGTGGCGCGGTGGGACAAAGTGCCACGCCACCTCCCACATTAGGCCAGAGGGTATGTCATCCGTACAAGCTTTTATTGTAATGGTTTTGGCCATTTGTGAGTTGTCTTCTAGTGATGCAACATGACCAAAAGATCAAGTTACAAGGCAGAGGGCAAGCAATGGGCGTGTAAAGGATCAATTCTAGGGTTTTTTTATAATCAAAGCTCTCATGGCCTCGAGCAGAGATCTTTTTTCCTTTTTTCTGTGGTAGTTTTTGTTTGTTAGCAGGCTGTAACAATTAATCAAGTTTAAATACTTAAATATGGGATATGGATAGATATGGGATGAAATCGGGAATTGTGCCATATACAGATTAAAGAGACTATTGATGATGCCCGAGAAAGAGATGAGTAAATTTGAATGTTTATTTTTATTCACATCTTTCATTCCATTTATATAACATATGGAATTTTACTTAAAAATATATATTAGGGTTTTTAATATTATATTTATAACAAACATAAAAATTAATACAAGTTTAAAAGTGGTAAACATTAGATGCATTTAGTCTTACCTATCTTTTTACCGAGCATCCCTAGGAATCTAGTTCGGTTTCTGTCTATTTGGATTTTGTCCCAACTTTACGAAGTTTTATTTTTATTTTCTAGTTCTAACATATATTATTGAAAGGAAAAAAAAATCCAAACAAAAACAAGGAAGTTTTAGAATTTGAAACAAAAAGGATCTATTATCAATAATGTTAAAGCATGTGTAAGAGAGTTTTCATGTAACACCTCTCAAAAATCATCATCTTATAAATAAATTCCTTTGATCAACACTCAAATTATAAAATATTTCTCCTATATCACAAATAGCTTAAGCTTATTTCTATTAAATTAATAAAGTTTCTTCATTTTGCTATCTTTTGCTTTTCTATACATCTACATTTTCCACTTTAAGTAAAAAAACTAGATTCTAACAAATCATGGTGTGTAAATTCGAAATGGTTTTAATTCTTATGAAAATTATTAGCAAGCTATAATAATTGATTGAGTTTAAATACTTAATATGTGATATGGATAGAGATGAGGAAAAATTTTAGCATGTAGTTATTTAAAAGAAACTATATGATGTAATCGCTTTGGAGTTATGGTATATCACCCTAAATTATAGTATATAAGACTCATTAATAATATAAATAAAAATGTTGATAACCTTCTTGATATTATTGACAATTCATTTTTTACTATTGATAATTTCATTTGTACTATTAATATACTTTATTTATTATAGTTTGATGTAATATATTATAACTAAAAAATAATAACATTATATAGTTACTTTTGAGTAACTACACTTTAAAATCTCCCTACAAATGAGGTAAAATCAAGAATTGTACCATTGTGACTAGGAGAGCGTCAATGATGCTTAGGAAATAGATAAGTAAGCTCAAGTGAATTTATCTTTACCAACACCTTTGATTCAATTTATGATATCTAGAATTTTAAACACAATATTGCGTTCACCATCTCAAAGGTGAGATCACCATAATGCAATTAGCTTTGGACAAATTCACGATTGATGAGAAGGCCCTGAAGGAACAAATCTTATGACTAAAGAAGGATTTTATGCACTGTGTCATATATCTAAGAATTGGAGGAGTTTGAGAGGACAACCAAGGGGAGGCTTCATCCTAAGGTTCTCTTAGAGATCCAAGTGAGCAACATGGTGGAGCTACTAGTTTAGGTCATGGTAGAGGGATAGCATGAGGTAAGGCACTAGATTCATTAGTGCAACCTCTACTATGACTTGAGCTAACTTTAATAGAAGATGAGAGTTTTCGACGCCCCTTAGAGGCAAGAGAAGAGAGAGAGCTTGCTAAAGGGGTGGTTGAAAACAATTCTTAAATCAGAGATGAGGAGCCTACCCCTCCTTCTCCATTAGCGAATGAAGAAGTGCCCCCACCCTTGCATTGGTTGAGGATGAGGTGCTTCCACCTCCTCTTGAAGGCAACCCTTCAAAAATCTTGTTGCCTCCATAGGAGCCAGAGCTAACACTTCCTCCAGCTCATTAAGAGCTTAAGCCAGCCTTTAGGTCTACCCTTGCTAAATCCCATCTAAGAATAGATTTCATGAATGTTTAGACTTTGTACCATCCTTTTTCTTTTTTTACTTCTATTATGTTTTTCTAGGTTGGTATACCAACTTGTACGAATATAAAGAGACTTTTCACGAACAAAAATAATTTTTTGAATTTTTGTGTTTATTATTTTATTTCTACATTATTTTTATCTTAGTTATGGTTAGAACCCTTATGTTCCTTTTCTTGTAGATCAAGTTGTGTTTTGATAGGAAATTAGATGTGACTCAAGGACTTATCCCCTATTATGTGTGCCTTAGACATTTAGATGTTTGTTTGGTAAGTGAAGGTATCCCATTTTGCTGGTGTAGAATAAAGTCCACCCAAATGTGCCTTAGAAGGCTTTGGTATCTCATTCACTTAGTCATTAAGTGAAAGCCATTAGCATTATATTGCCTCGGTAAGCACCAATTATTGATTATTGTTCTTGTCACTTGCATCTTAGGCTTGATCTAATCTTCAAATTGAGGATTACAAGACCTACAAGACAAAGCATGTGAGCTATAGGGCATTGGAGCTGTCTCTAGCGTTTAGACTTTAATGCTTAAGTCAAATAAACGCTAATAAGAAGTAATAATGATGGCAAGAGAGAAAGAGTATGTAAGCCAAGAGAATTCAATCTCCGTACTTTATGGATTGACTAGGTATTTATAATAGAGGGTATAGTAAGATATTTATGGTAAGGGTATCTTTTTTAAAGATATCTACACTCATCATGTAAAGATATAAGTATTATTCATAATTTTATTTAAGTGTTATGTTTACATATATTAATTAACTAAAATAATGAAAAAATAAATAGAAAAAAACATGCTAACTTTTTTTATAAATATCTTTTAATTCACTAAAATAATAATAATAATTTAAAATTTTAAAAATTAAAAAAAAAACTTCTAACCACCTTAAAGCTAAGGAGTAGCCTACAACCATCTTGAGTGGAAGGTAGTCACATGATTCCCTATAGGTGGTTGCCAATCACAATTTGTGAAGTCAATCCATCAATCTACCTCTGATGATAAGTGCTTAACCACCACTTAAGGTAGTCATGCAATCCCCTTGAGGCAGTAGGCGACAATCCACTACTGTTATTTAAGAAACAAAATTTTCTTGAAAGCACAATTAGGCTACACAATCAAATTGGATTTTCAAGCATTTTTCTCATTCTCTCTCTCTCTCTCTCTCTCTCTCTCTCTCTTAATAGTGTTAGTAAGTTGAACGATCCCCTTTAAATTATAGATTGTTGTAGGTCATGACCCACTTCACAACCTGTGGTTGCTTTGGCCACTTTAAGGTTGAGGAGTGGCTAAAAAGGTTCTTTCTCTTTTTTTTTATTTAGAATTTTTTCTTTTTTTTTTTCAAATTTTTAATTTATTATTGCTGATTTACTTAATTTATATATAGGGGTTATTTTACTTTTTTATTATTATAGTTGATTAATACATATAAAATAAAATTATGAACTAATGTCGATGTGGTGATGACACTTCAACATTTATGCAACATTAGCATCTAGGTAACTAAAAGTAGGAGTGTGTCTATTGTATTTTGAAAAAGTGGTGTATTGATGTAATTTACAAAGTTCATAGGAGTGGTTAATGTAATTTACCTATTGAAAAAAGTGATAAAGTTTAAGCAATGAACTTTACATTATCCCACAATTTTATTTGGAAATTAAACTAGTGTTTTTTATTTTATGTTTGTGCCAAACTTAAAAGCTAATATAATTTACAAGTAAAATCCTAAGTTTAATAATTGGATGGAAGAGGATGGTGAAATAGGTGGATATAAATTACTTAAGTAGGGGATGACAATAAGTGTGCACATTTATTATATTATAAATCTTACAACTCATGTAATTTAGCATGTCTTCATTGATTAATTCCATAAAATGAATAAGTTATGCAAATATGTATTAATACAATAAAATAGTAAAAAGGGGATCAAATATTACACAAATGTCATTTTTTTGCAAAATTCTGCACCCTTGCCATGTGAACTAAAAAAAGATTAGAAAAATTAGCTTTCATGCTATTGATAGATCATGGCTAGCTAGCTAGCTAGACGCTTAGCCACCTATCCAACTACTTCCTCCTCCCATATGGATGCCATCTTAATTGCATTGAGTACAAGTTAGTCCCAAATAGCAATCAAGAGGGAGGAGATGAATTAATTGCTTAAAATTAAAAAATATTTTTAAACTAATTCAAGAATTTCCCTATTGATTATTTCTAGTAAAACTAAATTAAATATTGCAGTAAAAAAAACAAATGAGTACACAATGAAATTAAAATAGTAAAAAGAGTAAAGGATAAGAAGATAAGGAAAGTGATTTATAGTGGTTTCTTCTTGCAAGTTAAAATAGACTACGTAAAAGAAAAGAGTAGAGGATGAGAAGATCAGGAAAGCGATTTATAGTAGTTCCTCCTTGTGAATTAATCCACTCTTCTAGCCTCTACTTGTTATGGTCTTGATCATCTTCACCGATTTGTTCAACTATATCAAACTAACAAAACTTTGAGGATTACAATACAATTAGGCATCGCAACTCAGTCATATACTACTTTGTCTCACTTAACTTCTCATAATGTTAATCACTTAGTACTTTAGTGTACTAATTTGTAACTCCTCACATTTAACTTCTACAAGATCAAATTACTATCTTAAATATAAAAAATAAAATAAAAATTAAGTCCTTAATAAGATTGGAACATAAAAATTTTAAAATTTTGATTTCTATGTGTTACCTATGAGTTATCTCATATACCCCCTTCTTTTCTTGATCTAACTCTATTGATATTTTTATTGCTTATCCCTTTTGAACATTGCCACATGAATGATTTTTCAAATATTTAGCATTCTTTATTTTAAGCAAGTTTATCTATAGTAATCATCTTGTCAAATTTGCTTTATATATCCTTGAAGTGCTTAAATAACTTTCTTTCTTAACCTTCAAATAATTATTGTCCTTCCTTTTTTATCTTCTTCTTCTAATATCATGCAATGACTAAAATCCCCATGATATTTGAGAATTAGTCTTTAATAGAACAAGTCATATATATTATCTAAATATATATAACCGGTTGAGGTAGGTCTCGATATCTTATTGTCTAACATCAATATGAGGTTGTAATCCTTATTTACATTCAGGAAAACTTTGTATTTAAAATCTCGTTTTGAAAAGTTTTTTTTTTTTTTTCATTTCAATAGTTCGAAAGCTTCTTTCCCAATTTTGATGCTTCTAATTCTAATATGTTCCAATGCGTTTTCAATACTTCCAAAATAACAAACTTGCTCCCTGAGAATCATAGCTTATTTCCAAAAACATATTTTCTATGCTTTGAACCATCCTTTCCAGGCTTTCAACCTTCGTTTCCAATGATAGAAAAACATATACTTTGCACATTTCTTTTTGCACATAGCAACTTGATAAACTTGATGAATAGTATGTGTTTTGAATGTTATATGTTTTATTATAATCAAAACTTGATCTAACTTATTCTTCGAGATTTAATAGTACATAAGCATTGTAACTCCTATTGAACCGCCTCTTAAGTGTGAATTTTGTTAAGAAGCATGATTATTGAGTATTGCAAATGTAATAGAGTTAGGTATTAATAGTTAAGGAGTTATACTGTAGATGCAACATGAGCTCATGGATAAGGTATCTATAAGCATTTGCTTGTAAATCCTTTTGATGGGTTGTTACCTATTGAGATGATCATAAATCAAGTTGCAGATAGTGAGGTTAGATTAAGTTAGGAGGTGTAAACATCACTATAAAATGGACACCCTTGAGTTATTTGGTCTTATAAGGAAAGTTGATTACTATGATGCAATGAAAGGGAATATTTATGGATTCCCTTTTCATCATACAAAGTGAACATCTCCAAACACAAGTGATTCGTTTGCTTGATAATACTTAGATGGGTATCGACTTTAGTCTATGTCCTAAGAGTTTGTTTATTGCCTAGTTTATTACAATACTTATATTGACTAAGCTATTATATTGATTTCATTTATCCATCTTACTCATTATTTATATGTTATTTGCTTAGTACTTGTTTGGTTACATATATGTTATGGCATATCATGAAAAAAGGTCCTTTAGGTCAAGTTTTTCAAAAGCTTGGTTTTTACTTAGCTAAATGCTTAGTATATAAAGCTTGGTTTTTATGTATATATAATCCGCATTGCTCGGTTATTCTCAATTAAGTTTCCTACTTTCAAGTTGTATGTCTTAGCTATTACTCAATTTATCAAATAGTGGTTTGGCAAACCCATATGATCTTTAATAGGTTACTGGTATCAGTTATTTCACGTGCTTTAGAAAGACATATAGACATTTGCATCAACACATGATTGAAATTTGCTTGATTCTTGCTTTTCTTGCTCTATATGACAAACTTAGCTTGATTATTAACTGTAAGGTCATTTATTTCATTTTTCCCAAGATACAGGTGAAGAAGGTGGGTGCCGCTATTATAGATCCTAAATTAGCAACCAAGAAGGAAACAAATCATTAATCGTAAAACTTTAAGTTTAATTTTGCTCCCTCTAAAAATCTTAATTAAGTGTTTAGATGTGCACAACATAAGCAATAAATAACAAGAAATATTAAAATAATAGAGAGAGAAGTCTAAATGTATAGAGATTTAGTCTTGCGCATTAATTTTTTCTACCAATTCAATCATTAAGAATCCACTAAACTTCTTAAAAGTTATTAAGAATCCACTAAGCTTCTCCAAGTTTAAGAATGAATACAATAATTTATTTGTACCACACGAGTCTTCCAACTCTCATAATCATGAGAAGAAATCCTCTAATCGTTGCGAATTTCTTACTTCTCCCAGTTCTCCGTGACCCTATCTAGTCTAACTTGTCAAACCACTTCTCACTCCCGTGATCACTTATTTAAAAAGAAAATCCCCACCACAGGATTCAATAGCCACTAAATGACAATCTTAGTCGTAACTTCTACGCATGATGGCTGTAAGCCCTTATAGCTACTTTAACTTGTAAGCCCTCTTTTCAACCATGTTATGACCATAGCCGAATTCTCCCATACATAGGGAAGTTGAGCACGTCCAAACAAGAACTTAATAATTTTTTTTTGTTATAAATCTTCTCCTAGTTCATTCAAAAAAAAAAAAAAAAGTCAATGAATCAAGAAACTTGTGATTAAACGAGTTCTATGAAGAATATTCCATGCTGCTTCGGCAAAGGAATCGTTTTTGAAAAATTTGTCTAGGCCAAAAATAATTCCTAAGGAAAACTTGCGGATAAATCGTCAAAATTAAGTAGACAAATTCAGACAAAGTGCTTATGGAAGTTTTTCAAGGATTATCCTTTAAGGGATCATCTTTCCACAAGAAGGATATATACACTTGACAGAAACAAGAAGAGTTGACAAAACAGCTTTAGTACTTACAATCACGCCCGCTTCAAATTTGTAAACTTGTTAAAAATAAAACTTCCAGGCCAGCTTTTTGGAGGATGAATATTGCTCTTGAACAAAAGGGAAAACTCCAGTTGCTGTGAGGAAAACTTGGAAACCTTACTAGTAGAGGCGATTTCAAAAATAGAAACTAGGAAGCTAAAATTAGTTCCAATTAAGCCTTAAAATACAAAATTAATTTTCATCACTTTAATTAAGAAAATATGAAGAAAAATTATGATCAATAACTAATTCAAGTTGCTTATTATTAGTTTTTATTAAGTATATTATTCAAATACACTCGATCAATAAAAGCGTTAAATTTTAGTTTTTAAAAACTAATTTAAAAACGAGTTACTCAAAACCGCCACATTATAAAGTATCAAGAGCATATATAAAACAAAAGGAGATTAGAAATTTCATGAAAAGATCTTTTGTAATAGAGTAGAAAGTTTCATAGATTGTGGTTTTTAAATGACGGCGGCAAAGCCAATATAAAATAAATAAATAAATAAATGGAAAAATATTAGTGCATATTTATGTGGCATTATTTGTGAAGTAGCTACTAAACGATGGCTTACATCTCTGCATTGTGTTAATAATAGAATTTGCCTGACTCTCTAACTAATGAAATGAAGAAAATAAAAACATTTATAAATCCACAAGGGCAATGAGACTAAAACCAATTCATGAGATTAACGACAACCTCATTGAAGAAATCAGAGAGGGGGTTGTATTGATTGGTATGTAAATTTTAAACTACTTTAAATAATCCCTTGTTTTCACGTTTAAGCAGCAGAAGAATTTGACCAATGTAGCCAGACAATTTACAAAAATGCAGTAAATTAAGAGAGTAGGAAAGGAGACAATCAAGTGTTAAAAACATATAAAACTTTATTCAATGCTGCTTAATCATATGCAGCAACGGAAGTAAAATAGATCCTTTACATACCTCCAGCCATTGCAAAGCAAATAGGTGTCATGCTCGGTGGAGAATGATTTTGCGCCTCGATTACGGTTGGTGCTTCTAAACCTTAACTCACTCAATATAGATGATGTATTTTCTGTAGTGGTGAGTAGGATTAGAGACCCCGTAATTCTCTTATTTATAACTCATTCCATCAATGAGTTGTTTTACAAAATTAGGAATTATTTGGAACATATCTTTCCTGATATAGTGGGATTTATTATTATTCCTGATTTAGTGGGATTTATTATTCCCGATTTAGTAGGATAATATTGTTCTTAATATTATGGGATTCATGGACCATATCTTGAGGTTATTTGTTTCCAATTAAAAAGGAAAGAGAATAACCAACATTCTCCCACTTGGTCTATGTATTCCATAATTTATCTTAATGAGAAACAAAATTCATGAATCATGGTGATAGGTCCTCTAATGACGAGTATTATCTCCCATGTATTACAATGCATTGTGCTTCTTAATCCCATAGAACTTGATGAATAAACCCGATGTTCATTCTGGGTCCAAACTTAATGATATTTCTCAAAATAAATGAATAAACAAATGTGTACACAAGGCTAAATGAGAAAACATCATCTGAATAAGAGTTTCATTAACATTAAACATAATCAAAGATTACATTATGGAACCAAGTTCCATTCTCATCACATGATCCTTAAAACTCTTTAGTTGTATGTGTCGAGTCTAATTTTTGAATTCCCATTCCTAATCCGATCTAAACTAAACCCTATGCTCATCTAATCTAGATCCTCGACTTGAGTTGGGAATTTCGTTTGATTTTTGGAGTCGCCACCCAACTGTTGTTGGGAAAAAGTGAATTAAGACTAAATGAGCGGATTAGTCTTAATTTGGACTACTAGTCGTCGTTATTTCCTCTTCTCGTTTTTGTGAGAAGAGAAAAAGGAAAAACCAGAGTTTCTAAGTCCGGAGGCTAACCTATTAAAACCTATACGGTTACCACCTAATCTCCTAAAATTGTTCATCTTTAGAAATGTGTTTCATTGTGTTTCTGTTAATTTTTGTTATGTCATTGAATTTATTTCAGAAAAAAAGATTTTTCATTTATTTTATGGGTTGACCCGAATGGGTGCCTACGTACCTGCTACTCAGGATCAAACAAGCCGTAGTTCGCTTTTATAAAAATCTTTAGTGCATGGGTGAGTTTTAATTTTGAAATTTCTTTCGATTTATGTTCTTACCATTTTTGGGATTTTCCCTAAAAAACTCTAAACCTAAGCTTGATTTCATTTTGAAAATGATTTTGTAGGGAAAACATCAATTTTTATTTATTTGACGAAAATGATTTTTCTAAGTGCTAAAACTTATTTATTATTTTTTTATGATTTTTTTGTTATTTTTGTGATTTTTGATTTTTGTTGAAAATTTTATCCTAAGTTTATTATCTATCCTATTTTGAAATCTAAAACTTTACTATTATTTTCCTAATATTTTTATTGTTTTTCTGCATTTTATTATTTTTTTATTTTATTTTATTTTTTATTTTTTTATTTTACATTATTAAATCCTAAAAAACCTAATTTCTACATTTTCCTATTTATTGAAAATAGAAGTAAATAAATACCTAATAACTAAACAAATAACAAAAACAAAAAAAAATAACAATAATAACAAATAATAATTTTAGAATAAATAAACAAACAAAATAAATAAAATAAATAAAAAATCTGGAAAATTCGACTTACCTGGATCCGGGTCGGTGCGCGGGTCGGGTCAGTCGGGTCGAATCGGGTCGATCGGACACGGCGGCTGGGTTGGCTTGTTCACGGCGTTCCGACGGTCCTTTGCAGCGGGTGAAGTGTCGAATCCTAGCTTCTTGAGGGTGCTGAATCCGATGGTGGTGGCGGTTTACTCCCAGAACGTCTCCTTGCGGTAGCTCAACTCCGATCGGCGGTCGCAACTTTGGGTTTCCTCCGATCTACACTCTTTTCTCTCTCTCTCGCAATTCTGATATCTGTTCTTGCTTCCTCATCTCCTCCTCTATTTATAGGCGCTTGAAACCGAGCTGGATAAGCTCGGATTTCCTCCGATTGAAGCTGATCGGATTTTCGGTTGAAAAACCAACTTCGATTCGTGCCCATCCAACGATTTGTTGCGATTTGATTTTAATTAGATAATGTTTATCTTATTTTTGTTGAAGATCTGTTGGATTTGTGCAAAAAAATCGAATCAAAAACGGCCGAAATACGAATTTTTTCTTCGCCGGCGATCTCGGGCTCGAGGTAGGAGACGATCACGCGCTCGACGCATGCGTTTCTTCCAGCCAATCAGATGCTGCCACAGATAAGTCGAAAAATTGCAAAATGCGGAAACTGCTTCCTCGGCGATTTGAACGTCTGACCGAGCCCCCCCCCGCGCGCGCGCGCCTAACCATGGTCCGGACCAGCTGAGTTAGCCCACTTTCCTGATTTTTCTAATTTCGCAAATTGCATATATGCAATGCGATTTTTCTATTTTTTTGTATTTTTTTGAAATTTCAAAAATTTGTAAAAATTGTTTATTATTCATTATTGCTATTTCCGAAATCATTTTTCAAAATTGAAGCATTTTCCTATTTATTTTTATTTTTTGAACATTTTTATTATTTTATGCTAAATTAGGGAAAAATTAGGAAAAATTGAAAATTGATTATTATTGAAAATTATTGACACATAGGGCAAAAATGGGGTGTTTACAGCTGCCCCTCTTTGTGGTAAAGTTTGAAAAACTTAACTATAAAGACAAACAAAAGATGCCATTTTTGACCTCTTGAATTAGGTATTAGTAGGAAAATGCCCCAAGAGTTGATAATCCTACGATTGAAGATGTTCCTAACAATTCAAGGTAATGTTCCCACTCCAAAAAGTGCTTTATGGGCTAACTAATTGGCGACATGACACATCTCAAGCATCGAGTAGGAATGTATGAGAAATGATGATAGGAAGCGTCTTATCAGACTTGCAACATTCGAAAGAAAATTTACTTAGGAAGCGCCCTTATGAGCTGGCTACCTGTCGATAGAAGCGTCTTGTTAGACTAGCAACTGTTTGGGAAGGATGTTTCCGAAAAGTGCCCCAAGAGCTGACTAATCGGGAGAATCTAGGAAAGTGCCCATATTGGGCTGACTAACCTTAAAATAGATTTTACGAAAGTGCCCATCTTGGGCTGACTAACCTGTGGTAGTGTCTCAAAAGGTGCCCTTATGAGCTGACCCTAAGAACGGATTTTTAGGAAAGAGGCCATATTGGGCTGACTAACCTTTGATAAAATTCTTAGGAAAGTGCCCATCTTGGGCTAACTAACCTTAGATAGAACTGTCTCAAAATGTGCCCTTATGAGCTGACCCTGAGAACAGGTTTTTTTCGGGAAAGTGCCCATATTGGGTTGACTAACCCTTGGAATGATTTTTAGGAAAGTGCCCCAAGAGTTGACTAACCTAAAATAGAACTGTCTCAAAAGGTGCCCGTATGAGCTGACCCTGAGAACATGTTTTTTCGGGAAAGTGCCCATATTAGGCTGACTAACCCTTGGATTGACTTTTAGGAAACTGCCCCAAGAGCTGACTAACCTAAAATAGAACTGTCTCAAAAGGTGCCCTTATGAGATGACCCTGAGAACAGGTTTTTTTTTTTTTTTTTTTTTTCCCGGGAAAGTGCCCATATTGGGCTGACTAACCCTAGGATTGATTTTTAGGAAAGTGCCCCAAGAGCTGACTAACCTAAAATAGAACTGTCTCAAAAGGTGCCCTTATGAGCTCACCCTGAGAATAGGTTTTTTCGGGAAAGTGCCCATATTGGGCTGACTAACCTAAAATAGAACTGTCTCAAAAGGTGCCCTTATGAGCTGACCTTGAGAATAGGTTTTTTCGGGAAAGTGCCCATATTGGGCAGACTAACCCAAGGATTGATTTTTAGGAAAGTACCCCAAAAGCTGACAAACCTAAAATAGAACTGTCTCAAAAGGTGCCCATATGAGCTGACCCTGAGAATAGTTTTTTTCGGGAAAGTGCCCATATTGGGCTGACTAACCCTTGGATTGACTTTTAGGAAAGTGCCCCAAGAGCAGACTAACCTAAAATAGAACTGTCTCAAAAGGTGCCCATATGAGCTGACCTTGAGAACAGGTTTTTTCGGGAAAGTGCCCATATTGGGCTGACTAACCCTTGGAATGACTTTTAGGAAAGTGCCCCAAGAGCTGACTAACCTAAAATAGAACTGTCTCAAAAGGTGCCCTTATGAGCTGACCCTGAGAACAGGTTTTTTTCGGGAAAGTGCCCATATTGGGCTAACTAACCCTTGGATTGATTTTTAGGAAAGTGCCCCAAGAGCTGACTAACATAAAATAGAACTGTCTCAAAAGGTGCCCTTATGAGCTGACCCCGAGAACAGGTTTTTTCGGGAAAGTGCCCATATTGGGCTGACTAACCTTTGATAAAATTCTCAGGAAAGAGCCCATCTTGGGCTGACTAACCTGTGGTAGTGTCTCAAAAGGTGCCCTTATGAGCTGACCCTGAGAACGGATTTTTAGGAAAGTGCCCATATTGGGCTGACTAACCTTTGATAAAATTCTAAGGAAAGTGCCCATCTTGGGCTGACTAACCTGTGGTAGTGTCTCAAAAGGTGCCCTTATGAGCTGACCCTAAGAACGGATTTTTAGGAAAGTGGCCATATTGGGCTGACTAACCTATGATAAAATTCTTAGGAAAGTGCCCATCTTGGGCTGACTAACATTAGATAGAACTGTCTCGAAAGGTGCCTTTATGAGCTGACCCTGAGAACAGGTTTTTTTTCGGGAAAGTGCCCATATTGGGCTGACTAACCCTTGGATTGATTTTTAGGAAAGTGCCCCAAGAGCTGACTAACCTAAAATAGAACTGTCTCAAAAGGTGCCCTTATGAGCTGACTCTGAGAACAGGTTTTTTCGGGAAAGTGCCCATATTGGGCTGACTAACCCTTGGATTGACTTTTAGGAAAGTGCCCTAAGAGCTGACTAACCTAAAATAGAACTGTCTCAAAAGGTGCCCTTATGAGCTGACCCTGAGAACAAGTTTTTTTTTTTTTTTTTTTCCGGGAAAGTGCCCATATTGGGCTGACTGACCCTAGGATTGATTTTTAGGAAAGTGCCCCAAGAGCTGACTAACCTTAGATAGAACTGTCTCAAAAGGTGCCCTTATGAGCTGACCCTGAGAATAGGTTTCTTCGGGAAAGTGCCCATATTGGGCTGACTAACCCTAGGATTGATTTTTAGGAAAGTGCCCCAAGAGCTGACTAACATAAAATAGAATTGTCTCAAAAGGAGCCCTTATGAGCTGACCCTGAGAACATGTTTTTTTCGGGAAAGTGCCCATATTGGGCTGACTAACCCTTGGATTGACTTTTAGGAAAGTGCCCCAAGAGCTGACTAACCTAAAATAGAACTGTCTCAAAAGGTGCCCTTATGAGCTGACCCAAAAAACAGGTTTTTTCGGGAAAGTGCCCATATTGGGCTGACTAACCCTTCGATTGATTTTTAGGAAAGTGCACCAAGAGCTGACTAGCCTAAAATAAAACTGTCTCAAAAGGTACCCTTATGAACTGACCCTGAGAACAGGTTTTTTCGGGAAAGTGCCCATATTGGGCTGACTAACCCTTGGATTGACTTTTAGAAAAGTGCCCTAAGAGCTGACTAACCTAAAATAGAACTGTCTCAAAAGGTTCCCCTATGAGCTTACCCTGAGAACAGTTTTTTTTTTTTTTTCCGGGAAAGTGCCCATATTGGGCTGACTAACCCTAGGATTGATTTTTAGGAAAGTGCCCCAAGAGCTGACTAACCTAAAATAGAATTGTCTCAAAAGGTGCCATTATGAGCTGACCCTGAGAACATGTTTTTTTGGGAAAGTGCCCATATTGGGCTGACTAACCCTTAGATTAACTTTTAGGAAAGTGCCCCAAGAGCTGACTAACCTAAAATAGAACTGTCTCAAAAGGTGCCCTTATGAGCTAACCCTGAGAACAGTTTTTTTTTTTTTTTTTCCCGGGAAAGTGCCCATATTGGGCTGACTAACCCTTGGATTGACTTTTAGGAAAGTGCCCCAAGAGCAGACTAACCTAAAATAGAACTGTCTCAAAAGGTTCCCTTATGAGCTGACCCTGAGAACAGGTTTTTTCGGGAAAGTGCCCATATTGGGCTGACTAATCCTTGAAATGACTTTTAGGAAAGTGCCCCAAGAGCTGACTAACCTAAAATAGAACTGTCTCAAAAGGTGCCCTTATGAGCTGACCCTGAGAACAGGTTTTTTTCGGGAAAGTGCCCATATTGGGCTGACTAACCCTTGGATTGATTTTTAGGAAAGTGCCCCAAGAGCTGACTAACCTAAAATAGAACTGTCTCAAAAGGTGCCCTTATGAGCTGACCATTGAGGACAGGTTTTTTCGGGAAAGTTCCCATATTGGGCAGACTAACCCTTGATAAAATTCTTAGGAAAGTGCCCATCTTGGGCTGACTAACCTTAGATAGAACAGTCTCACAAGGTGCCCTTATGAGCTGACCCTGAGAACAGGTTTTTTCGGGAAAGTGCCCATATTGGGCTGACTAACCTTTGATAAAATCCTCAGGAAAGTGCCCATCTTGGGCTGACTAACCTGTGGTAGTGTCTCAAAAAGTTCCCCTTATGAGCTGACCCTGAGAACGGATTTTTAGGAAAGTGCCCATATTGGGCTGACTAACCTTTGATAAAATTCTAAGGAAAGTGCCCATCTTGGGCTGACTAACCTGTGGTAGTGTCTCAAAAGGTGCCCTTATGAGCTAACCCTAAGAACGGATTTTTAGGAAAGTGGCCATATTGGGCTGACTAACCTTTGATAAAATTCTTAGGAAAGTGCCCATCTTGGGCTGACTAACCTTAGATAGAACTGTCTCGAAAGGTGCCCTTATGAGCTGACCCTGAGAACAGGTTTTTTTCGGGAAAGTGCCCATATTGGGCTGACTAACCCTTGGATTGATTTTTAGGAAAGTGCCCCAAGAGCTAACTAACCTAAAATAGAACTGTCTCAAAAGGTGCCCTTATGAGCTGACCCTGAGAACAGGTTTTTTCGGGAAAGTGCCCATATTGGGCTGACTAACCCTTGAAAGACTTTTAGGAAAGTGCCCAAGAGCTGACTAACCTAAAATAGAACTGTCTCAAAAGGTGCCCTTATGAGCTGACCCTGAGAACAGGTTTTTTTCGGAAAGTGCCCATATTGGGCTGACTAACCCTTGATTGATTTTTAGGAAAGTGCCCAAGAGCTGACTAACCTAAAATAGAACTGTCTCAAAAGGTGCCCTTATGAGCTGACCATTGAGGACAGGTTTTTTCGGAAAGTGCCTATATTGGGCTGACTAACCCTTGGATTGATTTTTAGGAAAGTGCCCCAAGAGCTGACTAACCTAAAATAGAACTGTCTCAAAAGGTGCCCTTATGAGCTGACCATTGAGGACAGGTTTTTTCGGGAAAGTGCCCATATTGGGCTGACTAACCCTTGATAAAATTCTTAGGAAAGTGCCCATCTTGGGCTGACTAACCTTAGATAGAACTGTCTCAAAAGGTGCCCTTATGAGCTGACCCTGAGAACAGGTTTTTTCGGGAAAGTGCCCATATTGGGCTGACTAACCCTTGGATTGACTTTTAGGAAAGTGCCCTAAGAGCTGACTAACCTAAAATAGAACTGTCTCAAAAGGTGCCCTTATGAGCTGACCCTGAGAACAGGTTTTTTTTTTTCCGGGAAAGTGCCCATATTGGGCTGACTAACCCTAGGATTGATTTTTAGGAAAGTGCCCCAAGAGCTGACTAACCTTAGATAGAACTGTCTCAAAAGGTGCCCTTATGAGTTGACCCTGAGAATAGGTTTTTTCGGGAAAGTACCCATATTGGGCTGACTAAACCTAGGATTGATTTTTAGGAAAGTGCCCCAAGAGCTGACTAACCTAAAATAGAACTGTCTCAAAAGGTGCCCTTATGAGCTGACCTTGAGAACAGGTTTTTTTTGAGAAAGTGCCCATATTGGGCTGACTAACCCTTGGATTGATTTTTAGGAAAGTGCCCCAAGAGCTGACTAACCTAAAATAGAACTGTCTCAAAAGGTGCCCTTATGAGCTGACCATTGAGGACAGGTTTTTTCGGGAAAGTGCCCATATTGGGCTTACTAACCCTTGGATTGGTTTTTAGGAAAGTGCCCCAAGAGCTGACTAACCTTAGATAGAACTGTCTCAAAAGGTGACCTTATGAGTTGACCCTAAGAATAGGTTTTTTCGGGAAAGTGCCCATATTGGGCTGACTAACCCTAGGATTGATTTTTAGGAAAGTGCCCCAAGAGCTGACTAACCTAAAATAGAACTGTCTCAAAAGGTGCCCTTATGAGCTGACCCTGAGAACAGGTTTTTTCGGGAAAGTGCCCATATTGGGCTGACTAACCCTTGATTGACTTTTAGGAAAGTGCCCCAAGAGCTGACTAACCTAAAAATAGAACTGTCTCAAAAGGTGCCCTTATGAGCTGACCCTGAGAACTGTTTTTTTTTCGCGAAAGTGCCCATATTGGGCGGACTAACCCTTGGATTGATTTTTAGGAAAGTGCCCCAAGAGTTGACTAACCTAAAATAGAACTGTCTCAAAAGGTGCCCTTATGAGCTGACCATTGAAGACAGGTTTTTTCGGGAAAGTGCCCATATTGGGCTGACTAACCCTTGGATTGATTTTTAGGAAAGTGCCCCAAGAGTTGACTAACCTAAAATAGAACTGTCTCAAAAGGTGCCCTTATGAGCTGACCATTGAAGACAGGTTTTTTCGGGAAAGTGCCCATATTGGGCTGACTAACCCTTGATAAAATTCTTAGGAAAGTGCCCATCTTGGGCTGACTAACCTTAGATAGAACTGTCTCAAAAGGTGCCCTTATGAGCTGACCCTGAGAACAGGTTTTTTCGGGAAAGTGCCCATATTGGGCTGACTAACCTTTGATAAAATTCTTAGGAAAGTGCCTATCTTGGGTTGACTAACCTGTGGTAGTGTCTCAAAAGGTGCCCTTATGAGCTGACCCTGAGAACTGATTTTTAGGAAAGTGCCCATATTGGGCTGACTAACCTTTGATAAAATTCTTAGGAAAGTGCCCATCTTGGGCTGACTAACCTGTGGTAGTGTCTCAAAAGGTGCCCTTATGAGCTGACCCTGAGAACGGATTTTTAGGAAAGTGGCCATATTGGGCTTACTAACCTTTGATAAAATTCTTGGGAAAGTGCCCATCTTGGGCTGACTAACCTTAGATAGAACTATCTCAAAAGGTGCCCTTATGAGCTGACCATTGAGGACAGGTTTTTTTCGGGAAAGTGCCCATATTGGGCTGACTAACCCTTGGATTGATTTTTAGGAAAGTGCCCCAAGAGCTGACTAACCTAAAATAGAACTGTGTCAAAAGGTGCCCTTATGAGCTGACCTTGAGAACATGTTTTTTCGGGAAAGTGCCCATATTGGGCTGACTAACCCTTGGATTGATTTTTAGGAAAGTGCCCCAAGAGTTAACTAACCTAAAATAGAACTGTCTCAAAAGGTGCCCTTATGAGCTGACCCTGAGAACAAGTTTTTTCGGGGAAGTGCCCATATTGGGCTGACTAACCCTTGGATTGATTTTTAGGAAAGTGCCCCAAGAGCTGACTAACCTAAAATAGAACTGTCTCAAAAGGTGCCCTTATGAGCTGACCTTGAGAACAGGTTTTTTTGAGAAAGTGCCCATATTGGGCTGACTAACCCTTGGATTGATTTTTAGGAAAGTGCCCCAAGAGCTGACTAACCTAAAATAGAACTGTCTCAAAAGGTGCCCTTTTGAGCTGACCATTGAGGACAGGTTTTTTCGGGAAAGTGCCCATATTGGGCTGACTAACCCTTGGATTGATTTTTAGGAAAGTGCCCCAAGAGCTGACTAACCTAAAATAGAACTGTCTCAAAAGGTGCCCTTATGAGCTGACCCTGAGAACAGGTTTTTTCGGGAAAGTGCCCATATTGGGTTGACTAACCCTTGGATTGACTTTTAGGAAAGTGCCCCGAGAGTTGACTAACCTAAAATAGAACTGTCTCAAAAGGTGCCCTTATGAGCTAACCCTGAGAACAGGTTTTTTCGGGAAAGTGCCCATATTGGGCTGACTAACCCTATTAAAGGAAATGTCTAGACACGTGCTTCATTATGAGCTGACTCATCTGGTACTCTTGAACATGCTTCTTACTAAGCTAGATGTTGTGGTGCCTTTCATGATGTGATGATAGTTACCTATTTTAATATGCTTGCCAGTTTATCTCGGATAGCAACCAAACAACTGAATCTTCGTGTTGGTTTGCTCCTGCTTCTTTTCTTCTTATCTTGACACTGGATTGAAAATCTTGATGTGCCTCTTTTCTTTATGCACCAAGCTCTTTCGACGGTAATGTTATCCTAATAATGTGCTCAGTTTTAATGCTTAGGAGTAGACAAAATTATATCACAAATTACATTAAGATTCATTGTCATTTTAGTGTTTATCTTTCATTGACAAAGTGGTGGGTAATGTGTTTAGGCGTATTTATTGTGATGAGAATTGATTGGGATTGTTGACCATTTAGGGATATTAGCTTTGCTTGTAGAAAAGTAAAAACTCGACTCAACGAACTTTGTATCGAATATTGGCTTTCATAAACATTGGCAAAATTTCAATTCCCTTGCCTAAGGATAGTACATCTTTACAGCATCTGTGTTGATGGGGTCTCTCAATTCTGGACCATCCATCTGAGTTAATATTAGAGCACCACCTGACAGAACCTTTTTCACCACAAACGGGCCTTCATAATTTGGAGTGAATTTTCCTCTAGAGTCTTGGGTGTTCGGGAGAACTTTTCTTAGTACTAGATCGCCCTCTTTGAAGTACCGAGGTCTCATCTTCTTGTTGAATGCTCGGGCTATCCTCTGTTGGTAACACTGACCATGACATAGCGCAGTAAGTCTTCTTTCATCAATCAGATTCAGCTGATCAAGCCTTTTCTTTACCCAATCCGATTCTGTTAATTGAGTTTCTGACAAGATTCCGAATGATGGTATCTCGACTTCCACTGGTAGCACTGCTTCTATACCATATACCAATGAGTAAGGGGTAGCTCCTGTAGATGTTCTTATTGAAGTTCTATAAGCCATGAGAGCAAATGGTAACATTTCGTGCCAATCTTTGTAAGTTGTTGTCATTTTCTCGATGATCTTCTTGATATTTTTGTTAGCTGCTTCTACTGCCCCATTCATTTGAGGTCGGTAGGAGGTTGAATTTCTGTGGTTTATGTGGAATTGTTGACATAAACCTGTCATCGATTTATTGTTGAGATTAGTACCATTGTCGGTGATGATCGACTCAGGAACTCCATATCGGGCTATTATGTCCCTTTTTAAGAAGCGGACTATTACCCCTTTTGTGACATTGGTATATGATGACGCTTCTACCCATTTGGTGAAGTAATCAATCGCTACCAGTATAAATCTGTGGCCATTGGATGCCGTTGGAGTGATTTGGCCGATTATGTCGATTCCCCACATGGAGAAAGGCCACGGCGCCAATAACAAGTGTAGCTCGTTAGGTGGAGCATTGATCCGGTTTGCGTATACTTGGCACAGATGGCAGTGCTTAACATACCTTATGTAATCCGACTCCATGGTTAACCAGTAATACCCTAACCTCATGATTTTTCGGGCCAACATGTAGCCGTTCATATGAGGTCCACATACCCCTTCATGTATTTCCTTCATGAGTTCGCATGCTTCATTTTTGTCCACACATCTCAATAGGGTGGTATCATATGATCTCTTGTAGAGTATAGACCCACTTAATAAGAAATGACTTGCCAACCTTCTAAGCGTTCTTTGGTCGTTCTTGCTAGCCATTTCAGGGTATTTACCTTCTTGGAGGAAGGTCTCGATGTCATGATACCAGGGCTTATCATCTTGTATCTTTTCAATTGTCAAACAATAAGCGGGCCGACTTTCGATGTCTATTTTCATCGGTTGAACTTCGGCTCCTCCTGTTATTTGAATTATGGACGCTAGTGTGGCTAGGGCATCTGCGAACTGATTCTGAATTCTCGGGATGTACGTGAAGGTGATTGCCTTAAACTCCTCAATCAGCTCTGTCAAGTGTTGATGGTACGGTATCAGTTTGGGGTCTTTAGTTTTGTATTCCCCTCTTGTTTGTAGTATGATGAGCGACGAGTCCCCGTACACCTCTAATTCGCGGATTCCCATTTGGCAGGCCATCTTGAGGCCAAGAATACATGCTTCATATTCCGTGATATTATTGGTATAGGAAAATGTAAGTCTTGTCGCTGCAGGGAATTGAGTGCCGTCTGGGGATATCAATACCGCCCCAACCCCACAACCGAATACATTGGCAGCCCCGTCGAAGAACAGTTTCCACCCACCATTCTGCTCTCTCCCAGAGTTTTCTACCGGCATATCTTCTACTGTTAATATGTTCTCGTTTGGAAATTGGACTTGTATTTCTTGGGTATCTGTCTCGATAGGGTTTTCGGCCAACTGATCGGCTAAGGCTTGCCCCTTTATCGAGTTTTGATTTACATACGTGATGTCAAACTCAGATAGAAGCATCTGCCATTTAGAGATTCTACCCATCAATGCTGGCTTCTCTGCCAAGTATTTCAAGGGATCGTATCTTGTCAACAGCTCAATATGATAGTAAAGGGTGTATTGCCTTAGTCGATGCATGACCCAAATTAACGCACGTCTTCTCCACCTCTGAGTACCTTTGTTCCCCATCTGTGAACTTCTTGCTCAAATAATATATGGGACGTTCTCTTCCCTCTTCATATTTCTGCCCCAACACACATCCCATGGATTCAGGGAGTATGGTGAGGTATAAGAATAAGGGTTTTCCTTGTTTCGGGACTATCAAGACCGAGGGTTTTATAAGATAGTCTTTAATTGTCTTGAACGCTTCTTCACATTCGTCGTCCCATTCTATTGCGGCGTTCTTCTTCAACAGGCGGAATAGCGGCCGGCATTTGTCGGTGAGTTGTGAGATAAACCGAGCTATATAATTTAGTCTCCCCAGCAAGCTTCTTACTTCTTTAACGGAGCGTGGGGAAGGTAACTCTAATATGGACTTTACCTTGTCAGGGTCAATCTTAATGCCCTCCTGGCTGATGACGAACCCTAACAATTTCCCCGTTGTAACCCCGAAAGTACATTTTTCCGGGTTTAACTTAAGCTGAAATTTCCTCAGTCATTTAAACAACTTCCTTAGGATATCTACATGGCTTTCTCTTTCTTTGGATTTAGCTATCATGTCGTCGACGTATACCTCAACCTCACGATGCATCATGTCGTGAAGTATGGCAACCATGGCTCTCTGATACGTTGCCCCGACGTTTTTCAGACCGAAGGGCATGACTTTGTAATAGAAAGTTCCCCATGTCGTGATGAAGGTTGTTTTGGTCTTGTCTTCCTCGGCCATTTTTATTTGATTGTATCCTGAGAAACCGTCCATGAATGAGAAGAGATGGTTTCCCGCGGTGTTATCCACTAGAACATCAATGTGAGGTAGGGGGAAGTTATCCTTTGGCGTGGCTTGGTTTAAGTCCCGAAAGTCCACGCATACGCGCACTTTTCCGTTCTTTTTTATAACGGGGACTACATTTGCCACCCATTCTGGGTAGTCGGATACTTCGATGAACCCTACTTCTAGTAGTTTCTTGACTTCTTCTTTGATTTTTAGCAAGATGTCGGGCCTAAATCTTCTTAGTTTTTGTTTTTTAGGTTTGACATCTTCCCTTGTGGGAAGCCTGTGAACTACTATCGACTGGTCTAGCCCTGGCATGTCACCATATGACCAGGCAAACACATCTGCATATTCGATTAATAGCTCGGTTATCTCACATTTTTGCTCGGCACTCAAACTGGTCCCGATTTTGAGGTTCTTAGGGTTTTCCATGCTTCCTAGATTTACTGTCTCCACAGGCTCGTCGATCGAGATTCCGCTTTGTTCATGTTTTAGCCAATTTTCTTGTATTATTTCATGGTCTAAGATATCGTCTTCAACAACTGACCCAGCAGCGTTGGGAACGATATCAGCGTTTTTACGTTCTACTTGCGCAAAATATCCCTGATGTTCGATGGTGGGAGATCTGAGTGACATAAAAAATGAAATCATATATAATAATAAAAGAAACAAACTGTAATGGAATTCGATAAATAGTCTCAATAAAATTTGTTCAATGATTTTTTTTCTACTCTTGAGCTAACCTAGCGCTATTGATAGGACAACAAAACCAGTTGTTCAGAGCTGGATGTTGGTTGGACATGCGGGAGATTGATTCCCCTTTGTTGTTGTCCTCTTTGTTTATTCGAAGCTCTTGAATGGTATTTGCCCTTCGGAAAGATTGTTGGAGAGGTGGGATGCACATCTGGGTGTCGGTCAGCTTCTTCCTTATTCTGCCTTTGACACTTCTTGCCTGTGCTTCTTCCCTGGCTGTAGGAATGTAGTCAACGCTGGTCTTATTGCGATTGTCACTGTTGTTGCCACTGTTTGCCATTCTGGTTCTTGAATGAGTGTAAATTGGGCTTCTAGGAGGGTTCGGTTGCTTAGAAGCTATTTTGATACCTGGCGCGCATTTTTTCTTTTTTAGTATGATGTATGCAAATGCTATGCATGTGTCACGCGGATGCTAAAAGATAAAAGGGTTGACAACTGATTGACAATGTATTATTAAAACTTTACTTCTGGAGTTCAATAAAAATGAAAGATTACAAATAATGCTCTATTTTCTAGCTCTTTTGGTCTTCTGTAGTGGAGGCTCAGGCTTCCCACTGATGATGGCTTTTAGTTCTTTGACCCTAGCTTGGCACTTCTCTAATTGTGCTTCCAGGGCCTGTTTCTTTGGTCAGATTCCTTGAAGCGTCCCTTCCAGATGTCTTTCTGATGGGGATCAGCTAACATCAAGAGTTCAAGAGTCAAAATCCAATGACCCGTTACATGGTATTGGAGGTCCAATGACAAGAGCTAGAGCTAAGCGGATGAGAGAAGCTTTGTAAGGATTAGTGATGGAGCTGCAAGAGAAGGAACCGAGCTTTACCAAGGGAGAATCGACTTTTATTCACATAATCCAAGCTTCCAAAGAGGATCCGAGAGAACCAGCCTTGAATGGAGGACAGAGGCTGACACGGTTTCGGGCACGGCTTGAGGCACGACCTGAAGGTCTGTCACAGACTCTGACACGGTTCCGGGCACGGCTTGAGGCACGGCCTGAAGGTCTGTCACAGACTCTGACACGGTTCCGGGCACGGCTTGAGACACGGCCTGAAGGTCTGCCACAGACTCTGACACGGTTCCGGGCACGGCTTAGGACACGGCTTGTAGAACTTTCACAGAAGCTTACACGGGTTAAGACACGGCTTAGGACACGGCCGTGTACTGCACTCGTCACATGTTCAGACGCGAATATTATTATTTATTTCCACGTGTACGCTTAGATTTTTTCCCCTTTTTAGGTATTTTACGGGGCCATATAAATACTCTTTTGTCAGACCAATTGACGGATAGTTGTTGAATACACATTTTGAGAGCTCTCTCTCTTTGTTCTTTGCGAAAGAACTCCTTTTCGATTTCTTCGATCTAAACGCTCGGGGAAGTCATCTTGATAACTTAGGTTTCAATCAGCAAGTGTGGTTGGGGTCTAGTTCCGTTCATCACTTGTTCAAGACGATACTTGGGAATCCGATTTCAAATCACGATCGACGGGTTCTAGGTTTAATATACCTAGGGTTCGCATCATTTGGTATCAGAGCCTCGGCTTCTTGATTCAAGTACTTCTATCCTTTTCGATTAATTATCGTTGTCTTCTTTAAAAAAAAAAAAGAAGAAGAAGAAGGAAATTTGTATTAAAAAAAAAGAAGAAGAACATTTCAGTAATCTAGTATCTATATTTTTTCCGTTCATTCGAATTGTATTCATTGTGTCCCTATTGGAGTCCTTGTCCGTGTTTCACTTAATTGGCTGTTGAATTGGAACCGTTTGTTTAAAAAGTTGAGTTGCCTTAGTGGTTTATGTTAAAGAAATTTTGATTGAGTTCTGATCAAAGAGCCTATAAGAGCGAGTTGTGAGGATCATCTATTTATTGAACAAAACACGAGTGAATCTATATCTGTGAGTGTAAACAGGTGAGGGAGTGAATTGTGAGGTTTATATTTTTTTTTGTGTTATTTCTAACCCTTTTGTTGCAGCAATATGTCTGATCAAAGTCCTACTAATGGAGAGAAGGGAGGCGTAGATAAGAAATTGATGTTTGAGGCATTATTCGGTGAGATGAGAAAAATGCTGAGTGCTGAAATGGAGCAAGTCCATGAGAGGTTGGATAAGATGGAGCAGAGTAGGGAATCGTTAGGTAGTAATGTTGTGGGGAGAAGAACCAATAGGCATTCAAGAGGGGGAGTGAGTATAGAAGAGAAGGAGGATACTGATTCAGGGGAATATGGTTTCATGAGGGAGAGAAGGGATACCCAACGGCGAGATGGTAATTTGGGTAGTATTAAGATGAAGATACCTTCCTTTCAAGGGAAGAATGATCCAGAGCTGTATTTGGAGTGGGAGAGAAAATTAGACCATGTATTTGATTGCCATAATTACAGTGAGGAGAAGAAGATAAAGTTAGCTGCAATTGAATTTTTTGATTATGCCAGTGTATGGTGGGATCAGCTGGTGCGTAATAGGAGAAGGTATGGTGAGAGGCCTGTTAGCACTTGGAATGAGATGAAAACAATTATACGAAAGAGATTTATCCCTAGTCATTATTATAGGGATTTGCATAGGAAATTACAGGGGTTGACACAAGGGTCCAAGAGTGTAGAGGATTATTATAAGGAGATGGAGATAACTATGACTAGAGCTAAAGTAGATGAGGAAGATGAGGCTACAATGGCTAGATTCATCAATGGGTTGAATCGGGAGATCGCTGATGTAGTAGGCTTACAACATTATGTGGATATTGAGGAATTGTTGCATAAGGCGATCAAGGTAGAGAAGCAATTGAAGTATAAAGGGAATTCTAAATCTTGGGCGACTTCTAACTCTTCATGGAAGTCAAATTGGAAGAAGAACACTGCAAACTCAAAACCAAAAGAGGATGTGAAGGCTAAGAGTCCAGTTACTTCCACTAAAGGTAAATCTGACACTAAACCATTCACTAGAACTCGTGATGTCAAATGTTTCAGGTGTCAGGGGTTTGGACATATTGCATCTCAATGTCCAAATCAAAGGGCTATGATCATTCGGGATAATGGAGATCTGGAGAGTATTAGTTCCAGTGATGATGACATGCCACCATTGGAAGATTGTAGTGATGTGGACGTTGAGGGACCCGTGAGTGGGGAATTGCTAGTTACTAGACGAGTCCTTAGTACTCAGCCTAAGGATGATGG
Organism: Laguncularia racemosa; assembly: GCA_037954665.1. Taxonomy (NCBI): domain Eukaryota; kingdom Viridiplantae; phylum Streptophyta; class Magnoliopsida; order Myrtales; family Combretaceae; genus Laguncularia; species Laguncularia racemosa. The sequence goes on along the minus strand of JBBMOL010000112.1, from coordinate 17,555 downwards.
TGAAGGGGTTCAGCGTGAGCATATTTTTTACACTCGGTGTCATGTGCAGAAGAAGGTATGCAGCTTGATTATTGATAGTGATAGCTGTACTAATGTTGCTAGTACCTTATTGGTTAATAAGTTGAGGTTGAAGACTTCGAAGCATCAGAAACCATACCGGTTACAGTGGTTGAATGAGTGTGGGGAAGTGAAGGTGACCAGGCAGGCTCTTATTTCATTTTCTATTGGGAGTTATCATGATGAGGTGATGTGTGATGTAGTTCCCATGCAGGCTAGTCACATATTGTTGGGGCGACCGTGGCAGTTCGATCGGAGGGTAATGTATGATGGGTACAAGAACCATTACTCTTTTGTTTTAAACAAGAGAAATGTGGTTCTAACTCCCCAGAAACCATGGGAGGCTTGTGAGGATCAAGTGAGGCTAGCAAAAGAGTTTAGAGAGAAACACTTGAGTGGACAAGAAAAGAGTGAAAAAGAAGGAAAGAGTGCGAGGCAAACACATGTGAGCCAAGAGAGTGAAGAGCTTAACACACTGAGTGGAGAGAAAATTGCAGGAGAGAGTGGAGTTGCAAGAAAAAGTGAGGTTAAAGGTGCAATAGTGGCCAGGAAACAACTACTTGTACTCATGTACAAGGATTTATATTTTACTACTACTAACCTTAACTCTTCTTTGCCAAGTGTGGTTGTGTCTCTTTTGCAGGAATATGGGGACTTGTTTCCTGAGGAAGTCCCAAGGGGATTGCCTCCACTAAGAGGCATTGAGCACCAGATTGACTTTATCCCAGGTGTTTCCATTCCTAATCGGCTAGCTTATCGGGCCAATCCAGAGGAAACTAAGGAGATCCAAAGGCAGGTTGATGATCTAGTAGAGAAGGGGTTTGTGAGAGAAAGCCTCAATCCATGCTCAATTCCTATCATCTTGGTTCCCAAGAAGGATGGAACATGGCGGATGTGTGTTGACTGTCGAGCAATCAACAAGATCACAGTTAAGTATAGACATCCTATCCCTAGACTTGATGATATGCTCGATGAGTTGCATGGTGCCTGTTTGTTTTCCAAAATTGATTTAAAGAATGGTTATTACCAAATTCGCATGAAAGAGGGAGATGAGTGGAAAACGGCTTTTAAAACTAAACATGGTTTATATGAGTGGATGGTAATGCCTTTTGGATTAACAAATGCGCCTAGCACATTTATGAGGTTGATGAATCATGTTCTTCGCGTTTTCATTGGAAAGTTTGTTGTTGTCTACTTTGATGATATCTTAGTTTACAGCACGACTTTAAATGAACATATTCAGCATTTACAAAGTGTGTTTACTGTTTTGCGAGAAAACAAGTTGTATGCAAACTTGAAGAAGTGCACCTTTTGTATGGAATATGTGGTTTTTCTTGGATTTGTTGTAGGTGCAGATGGGATTGCTATGGATGAAGAAAAGGTGAAGGCAATTAGGGAGTGGCCAACACCTAGGAACGCAAGTGAGGTCAGGAGCTTTCATGGATTAGCAAGTTTTTATAGGAGGTTTGTTAGGGACTTTAGTTCTATAGCTGCTCCTTTAAATGATCTTGTTAAGAAGAATACTGAGTTTAGGTGGACTAAAGTGCATGAGGAGGCTTTTAATGTTTTGAAAGGTAAGTTGACTAATGCACCATTACTTATTCTACCTAATTTTGAGAAGGTTTTTGAAATTGAATGCAATGCTTCTGGGAAAGGTATTGGTGGTGTTTTGATGCAGAAATCTAAACCGATCGCTTATTTTAGCGAAAAACTCAGTGGCGTTGCATTAAATTACCCAGTCTATGACAAGGAGTTATATGCTCTGGTGAGGACCTTGCAAACTTGGCAACATTACCTCTGGCCTAAGGAGTTCATCATTCATTCCGATCATGAGAGTTTGAAGTTTCTGAAAACTCAAGGTAAGTTGAACAAGAGACATGCAAAGTGGCTGGAGTTCATTGAGACATTTCCGTATGTGATTAAATACAAGCAAGGAAAAGAGAATGTGGTGGCTGATGCACTTTCTCGAAGGTATTCGCTTTTGACTTATTTGCATACTAGATTGCTTGGATTTGAACTCATTAAGGAATTGTATGAGACTGATGCTGATTTTGGTCAAATTTGGGTTGCTTGTGTTGAGTCTGGATATGCTGACTTTTATAGGCATGATGGGTACTTATTTAAGAAAGATAGGTTGTGTGTGCCTAAAAGTTCTGTGCGTGAATTGCTTGTGAGGGAAACACATGGGGGTGGTTTAATGGGACACTTTGGTGTTTAAAAAGACTTTAGATATTTTGCGTGAACACTTTTATTGGCCAAAAAATGAAGCATGATGTGCAAACTGTGTGTGACAAGTGCATTACATGTAGACAGGCTAAATCCAAAGTAATGCCCCATGGAGAATACATTCCATTACCCGTGCCTAATCAACCCTGGACTGACATTTCTATGGATTTTGTGTTAGGGTTACCACGGTCTCAAAGTGGAAAAGATAGCATATTTGTTGTTGTTGATAGGTTTAGCAAGATGGCTCATTTCATTGCCTGTTCTAAATCTAATGATGCACAACATATTGCTGATTTGTTCTTTAGAGAGATTGTGCGATTGCATGGCTTGCCCAATTCTATTGTGAGTGATAGGGATGTGAAATTCTTGAGTCATTTTTGGCGTACTCTGTGGAATAGGCTAGGCACTAAGCCGTTGTTCTCTACTATTGCACACCCTCAAACTGATGGTCAGACCGAAGTAGTTAATAGGACTCTTTCAACCTTGTTGCGTGCTGTGATTCATCAAAATTTGAAACAATGGGAGAAATGTCTACCCCATGTAGAATTTGCATATAATAGGACTGTGCATTCCACTACATCTTACTCTCCATTTGAGATTGTGTATGGTTTTAATCCTTTGACTCCACTGGATATTTTGCCTTTGCCGTTAATGAATTTGTTGATCTTGATGGAAAGAAAAAGGCAGAATTTGTGCGGGAATTGCATGCTCAGGTGCGGGCTAACATTGAGAAGAAGAATGAGCATTATGCTCGCCAGGCCAATAAGGGTCGTGTGAAGGTCGTCTTTCATCCAGGAGATTGGGTGTGGGTGCATCTGCGAAAGGAGCGATTTGCCGAACAGCGAAAATCTAAGTTGCACCCTAGGGGAGATGGGCTATTCCAAGTGTTGGAACGCATCAATGATAACGCTTACAAGATTGACTTACCAAGTCACTATGGTAATGTAAGCGCAACTTTTAATGTTTCTGACCTTACTCTATATGATGCAGGTGATTCGAGGACGAATCTTTTCGAGGAAGGAGGGAATGATGGGGATCAGCTAACATCAAGAGTTCAAGAGTCAAAATCCAATGACCCGTTACATGGTATTTGAGGTCCAATGACAAGAGCTAGAGCTAAGCGGATGAGAGAAGCTTTGCAAGGATTAGTGATGGAGCTGCAAGAGAAGGAACCGAGCTTTACCAAGGGAGAATCGACTTTTATTCACATAATCCAAGCTTCCAAAGAGGATCCCGAGAGAACCGGCCTTGAATGGAGGACAGAGGCTGACACGGTTCCGGGCACGGCTTGAGGCACGACCTGAAGGTCTGTCACAGACTCTGACACGGTTCCGGGCACGGCTTGAGGCACGGCCTGAAGGTCTGTCACAGACTCTGACACGGTTCCGGGCACGGCTTGAGACACGGCCTGAAGGTCTGCCACAGACTCTGACACGGTTCCGGGCACGGCTTGGGACACGGTTCCAGGCACGGCTTGGGACACGGCTTGTAGAACTTTCACAGAAGCTTACACGGGTTAAGACACGGCTTAGGACACGGCCGTGTACTGCACTCGTCACATGTTCAGACGCGAATATTATTATTTATTTCCACGTGTACGCTTAGATTTTTTCCCCTTTTTAGGTATTTTACGGGGCCATATAAATACTCTTTTGTCAGACCAATTGACGGATAGTTGTTGAATACACATTTTGAGGCTCTCTCTCTTTTGTTCTTTGCGAAAGAACTCCTTTTCGATTTCTTCGATCTAAACGCTCGGGGAAGTCATCTTGATAACTTAGGTTTCAATCAGCAGGTGTGGTTGGGGTCTAGTTCCGTTCATCACTTGTTCAAGACGATACTTGGGAATCCGATTTCAAATCACGATCGACGGGTTCTAGGTTTAATATACCTAGGGTTCGCATCACTTTCTTATAGTCTGCAGCTTCGAAGTATACTTCCATCCGGGCCTTGACCTGCTCCAGGTAGATCTCTGTCTCTGGATTGATCTTATCTGGTCTTGGCTGGGTGACGTCTGGAACCCGGTATGCTCTTTCCCCTATCTGGTATAGCTGACGGATTACAAACTCTCTGGTGGCTCGGTGTTTTCCCACTTCACCATCTAGCTCGCCGAGGTCCACATTCGAGCTTTCGATTCTGGCTTCCCAAAGTGCTTTGACCTCTGTTAGCTTAGCAAATTTCTCGGCTACCAACAGGTTCGGATCCTGGTACTCAAAGGTGACTGCTTCGAGTGAAGGCCGATAAACTATGTCTTGGATGGTACCGAATTGGCGGACTACGGGGTTGGGGTGATATCCGATACATCCGTTGATCCGATTAATGGCACTGCTTGGAAATTACTGCAGTTAAGATGATTTTATCGCAGCAACTCCACCTGGCTGTCCATAGAATATCTTCAGCGCTAAGGCTTCTAAGCAGATCTACCCAACTGTGGCTGGTAATGTTGTCGGGTAACTTCACCTTTTCTATACAGGAATCCACCAGATTCACCTGTTGGTCTAGGGTTTTCCTGACCATGTTCAGCCCGAAGCACTTGAGGTGGCTTACGAACCATATTAGCAGAAGGTTGATGCTGGAGCGGAGGATCCCATGGCCCTTCTTCTTAAGGAAATTCAAATTCCGGATTGGTCAGCCAGTAGAGCCGGGATGTAAGATCTTCCTTCCAGGAATTGGGTTACCAGCTCTGCAACCCGGTAGTGAATATAGAAGGTCCCGGTGGGGAACAGTATGGTGGCGAAGGCTATCAAGATGAAAGCGTTCACCCTTCTCTGTCTGTAAGTCTTAGGGTCTCCACACAGGATGTCCTTTCTATCCCCATTGTCTTCTTGGGCAATAAACCAGGCTTCTAAGTCATCCATTCGTATGCAATACCCATTACAGTCTGCCGGGCTTTGTTGACCGCTGTTTTGTGGATGCCTAGCAGTCTACTGAAGGTGCCGGCTGGCCGGCCTCGAGGTCTGGCGTGTAAATCTGATCAGTCAGTGCTGGAGCCTGTAGCAACTGGGTGTACTCCTCCAGGGTAGGGGTGATCTCATGCAGCCCGATGAAGAAAGCTGCGGGCTCGATCTCCCATAACTGGAGCATGGCCAGACCATAGGTAAATTCGCCTCTGACTTAGTCAGTGAGAGGGTGGGGTCGATCTTCTGCTGGATGAAGGCCTGCTCCTCTGGGTTGTACAAGGTAAACCAGTGGTCCAGTACCAATTTTGGGTCCAAAGGTTTGTACACCCGAATCTCTTTGCGGAGGAGGTGGTTGGCTGCACTGCTAGCCATCTATTACAATAGGAAACAACCTAGTTACAAACAGAACTATGAAAATGTTACAGGGAAATAGTCCTGAACTCCAAGGACAAAATAACAAACCATTACATTGTCATCCAATTGTCAACCCCTCGTACGATGTTATGTATGCAAGTAGGTTGGTTCTAATTGGTTCCCGAGCTCTATGGCCTCCCGCATTCTCGAAGAAATGGATCTCAGCCATATCGAAGCATAGGGTGGGGTAGCCTAATCGGTCTCGAACGGTGAATCAACTCACTTCGCCCGAAACCTACACAATGGCTCCCCGTCTTAGGTTTCTAGGACGGTCCGGGTTCGATCGCATCTACTCACACAAACATATGTATGCATGCAAAACCCCCACAGTAAAGAAACTAAAATCTAACTAAATCCTGCAAAGTTAGTAACAAAGTAATGATTGAAACACATTTTTCTTAAAGAGAACAGCTTGGAGAGATTCAGGTGGCTAGCCTGCTGGTATGGGTCCCCAGCGGAGTCGCCATCTTTTTCGAGTCTAATTTTTGAATTCTCATTCCTAATCCGATCTAAACTAAACCCTATGCTCATCTAATCTAGATCCTCGACTTGAGTTAGGAATTTCGTTTGATTTTTGGAGTCGCCACCTAACTGTTGTTGGGAAAAAGTGAATTAAGACTAAAGGAGCGGATTAGTCTTAATTTGGACTGCTAGTCGTCGTTATTTCCCCTTTCATTTTTGTGAGAAAGAGAAAAAGGGAAAACCAAGTTTCTAAGTCCGGAGGCTAACCTATTAAAACCTTTACGGTTACCACCTAATCTCCTAAAATTGTTCTCTTTAGAAATGTGTTTTCTATTGTGTTTTGTTAATTTTTTTATGTCTTTGAATTTTTCAAAAAAGGATTTTTCATTTATTTTATGGGTTGACCCGAATGGGTGCCTACGTACCTGCTATCAGGATCAAACAAGCCGTAGTTCGCTTTTCTGAAAATCTTTAGTGCATGGGTGAGTTTTAATTTTGAAATTTCTTTCGATTTATGTTCTTACCATTTTTGGGATTTTTCCTAAAAAACTCTAAACCTAAGCTTGATTTCATTTTGAAAATGATTTTGTAGGGAAAACATCAATTTTGATTTATTTGACGAAAATGATTTTTCTAAGTGCTAAAACTTATTTTTATATTTTTATGATTTTTTTGTTATTTTTGTTTTTTTGTGATTTTTTATTTTTGTGTTGAAATTTTATCCTAATGTTTATTATCTATCTTATTTTGAAATCTAAAACTTTACTATTATTTTCCTATATTTTTATTGTTTTTTCTGCATTTTTATTATTTTTTATTATTTATTTTTTTATTTTACATTATTAAATCTAAAAAACCTAATTTCTACATTTTTCTATTTATTAAAATAGAAGTAAATAAATACCTAATAACTAAACAAATAACAAAAAAAAAAAAAAATAACAAATAATAAATTTAGAATAAATAAACAAACAAATAAATAAAATAAATAAAAAATCTGGAAAATCCGACTTACCTGGATCCGGGTCGGTGCGCGGGTCGGGTCGGGTCGGAATCGGATCGGTCGGACACGGCGGCGGGGTTGGCTCGTTCACGGCGTTTCGGTGGTCCTTTGCGGCGGGTGAAGTGTCGAATCCTAGCTTCTTGAGGGTGCTGAATCCGATGGTGGTGGCGGTTTACTCCCAGAACGTCTCCTTGCGGTGGCTCAACTCCGATCGGCGGTCGCAACTTTGGGTTTCCTCCGATCTACGCTCTTTTCTCTCTCTCTCGCAATTCTGATAAGCTCGGATTTCCTCCGATTGAAGCTGATCGGATTTTTGGTTGAAAAACCAACTCCGATTCGTGCCCATCCAACGATTTGTTGCGATTTGATTTTAATTAGATAATATTTATCTTATTTTCATTGAAGATCTGTTGGATTTGTGCAAAAAAATCGAATCAAAACGGCCGAAATATGAATTTTTTTCTTCGTTGGCGATCTCGGGCTCGAGGTAGGAGACATCACGCGCCCGGCGCGTGCGTTTCTTCCAGCCAATCAGATGCTGCCACGTGTCCTGGATAAGTCGAAAAATTGCAAAACGCGGAAACTGCTTCCTCCGCGATTCGAACGTCTGACCGAGCCCCCCCCCGGCGCGCGCCTAGCCATGGTCCGGACCAGCTGGGCTAGCCCACTTTCGCGATTTTATTTATTTCGCAAATTGCATATATGCAATGCAATTTTTCTATTTTTTTGTATTTTTTGAAATTTCAAAAATTTGTAAAAATTGTTTATTATTCATTATTGCTATTTCCGAAATCATTTTTCAAAATTGAAGTGTTTTCCTATTTATTTTTATTTTTTGAACATTTTTATTATTTTATGCTAAATTAGGGAAAAATTGGGAAAAATTAGGAAAAATTGAAAATTGATTATTATTGAAAATTATTGACTCCTAGGGTAAAAATGGGGTGTTTACATTTGTTTAATAATTTTTTTCTACTTTTGAGCTAACCTAGCGCTACTGATAGGATAACAAAACCAATTGTTCAGAGCGGATGCTGGTTGGACGTGCGGGGGTTTGATTTCCCTTGGCTGTCGTCTTCTTTATTTATCTGAGGCTCTTGAACGATGTTTGCCTTTCAGAAAGATTGTTGGAGAGGTGGGATGCACATCTGGGTGTCAATCAGCTTCCCCCTTATTCTGCCTTTAACACCTTTTGTTTGCACTTCTTCTGCGGCCGTAGGAATGTACCCCAGTCCAAACGTCCCATGCTGCCCCTCTTTAAACTGATGACCCTCCTTGCTGGTTACCATGTTCACTTCATTGAAAATCTGCAGCCCCAGGTCTTTTGAACCCTCTTCCCCAATATAAGGTATGGCAGTCTCTTTGTATATGGCGTAATCCTATTCGCCCAGTACTGTGACTATCTGCCCGCTTGCAATGAACTTGACCCTTTGGTGGAGACTAGTGGGGTTGGCTCTAGCAGCATGTATCTAGGGTCGTCCCAAAAGCAAGTTAAAAGACCTTGGGATGTCAAGGACCTGGAAGGAGATGTGGAATACTTGTGGACCGATTTCCACCGATAGGTTCACCTCTCCCACTATGTCTCTCTTTGACCCGTCGAAGGCTCTGACCACGTGGAGCTAGGTTTTATGTTGCTTGGATCGAACCCCAATAAATCGAGCGTTGCCAATGGGCAAACGTTGAGAGATGATCCGTTGTCAATGAGTACTCGGGAGACAATGGTGTCGTTGCACTTAACCACTATGAACAGTGGTTTGGTATGTTGGTCTCCCTCTTCTCCTAGTTCTTCCGGAGAGAAGGCTATCTGGTCCATTGTGAAGATGGAGTCCGCCACGTGACCTATCTTGTCTGTAGCGATACCTTCCGGGACCTGAATCTTTTTCAGCACTTTAAAGAGCGCTTCCCTGTGGGGCTCGGATGTTGTGAGAAGGCCCATGATTGATATTTGTGCTGGAACTTTATTTAATTATTCCATGATCTTGTATTCACTGGCCTTGACCATCTTTGTAAATGTAGCAAGTCCCCCTTCCTCTTCTTCTCCTTTTTCCACGTTGGGTTCTTCAGTCGGGCTTTTATACTTTGGATCGTATAATCTCCCAAAGCGGGTGATGCCTCCCACTATAGGAGGTTGCTCTTGTTCGAGGGCCCGATAGTTGAACGGTGCAGCCTTGTAATTCTCTGCCGCTATCAAAACATTGAATACATATCTTTTTATTGGGATTTGTACCTCAGCTGATTGTCCCTTATAGCATTGTATAACCCTGGGCTTCTGATGAGAGTTGATCATGTTGATAGTCTTCCCCTCTTCCTTTGACGGGTTGTCTTCTTTCTCAAATTCTGGTCCCCATCCACTAGGCGGCCCTTGCTCAGTCGGGGTATAAGAATAGTTTACCAAATACTGAAATCTCCCGTGTGATTCTCCCAAAGTTCCAACTGTTGGGTCTTCGACTAACCACCTATTTTTAATGTGTGCCTTTGGTGTTTCTTCTAGAGCTTGATGGGATTGCTTCTTCTGCTGCTCTGTCGTATTCTGCTTAGGGGCTTCTTTGGGAACCGACTCCTCAGATGTGATCATATTAATGGTGGGCTTATGATTGGGTAGTGGGTTGGTATTGACATTGGGTGCTGGGGTGTTCACAAAATCCAGCTGTATGATTCCTGCATCGATTAAGTCTTGGATCTTGTGCCGGAGCCTCCAGCACCTATCTGTAGAATGCCCCTCCTGACCTATGTGGTAGTCAAATTTGAGGTTTGAGTTGAAGTTCTTGGGCTTGTACCGGTTATTGGGGAGCTTAAAACTGATCAAGTTGTCTGCCCTCAACCCAGCGAAGACTTGACTGAGTGGTATGGGGATTGGAGTGAACTGCCTTGGGGCCCTAGCGACCTGGGCGTGACCTGTCGTGGGTTGTTGGGCTGGGATATTCGTGGTCTGGAATGTCATATGAGTCCTAGATTTTTTTGCCTTACCGGAGTGGACTGTGCTGACAGTGGACTCTTTAGCTCTGTTTCCTCCTAAAGGCCTTTGTGTCGGTGTGACCCTAGGAGGCTCCATTGTTTGGAGTCTTCCGATGGTGATGGCATTCTCAATCCTGCATCCCGCAGCCACTACCTCTGCAAAACTGGATGAGGTCTGGCCTACCAGGTGTGAAAAGTAGGTCTTGTCTAGGGTATTGACAAATATGGATGTCAATTCCTTCTCAGATATCGGGATTGCTACCTTGGTGGCCTGGGCTCTCCAGCGCTGAGTATACTCCTTGAATGGCTCAACATGCCTTTTTCGGAGACTCCCCAGATCGATTACAGATGGGGCGACTTCGATATTGAACTTATATTGGTCATAAAACGCCCGAGCTAGCTTCTCCCAAGTGTTGACAATGTTGAAGTCCAGGTGGGCATACCAGACCAGTGCAGGGCCTGTGAGGCTATCTTGGAATGTCTAGAGCATGAGCTAGTCGTATTGAGCATACTTGCTCATTTTCTGGGCATATAGCCTGGTATGCATTTTGGGGCAGCCGGGTCCCATCATACTTTTCGAAATCTGGGGTCTTGAACTTCTCAGGGTATACCTCTTCCCTATATGCTGGTAGATTGGTGATCCTGGCTTGTTCAAAACCATCAGGGCCCTCAATCGTTTTCATCTTATCATGGAGTTGTTGGAAGAGTCGCTTCTCCATCTCCTTCTGCCTCTCTTCCATTTCCCTTTTCAAGTCGTCAGAGGTTGGTCCCTAGTTGATCTTTGGCTCATATTCAAAAGCCGGGTTAAGGTGGGAATTAATTTCTTCATACTCCGGAGGCTGTCCCTCCACTGATTTCCCTTTCTTGGCCCTTGAATGTTCTTCCTGGGTTGGCTGAGTGGTGCGAAGGAGGCCGATGCTTTCAGTTAGGAGGTGGACCTGAGCAGCCAATTGTTGGACCGTTTGTTCTAAGGATACAATCCTGGAGTCTGAGGCAGCTTCAGCATTTGTGTTGTTGCGGTTGTCACTACTGTTGGCCATTTTTGTTCTTGAACGTGTGAGAATTGGACTTCTGGGAGGGTTCGGTTGCCTGGGAGCTATCTTGATACCTGGGCGTGCATTTTGTTTTTTAGTGTGATGTATGCAAAATGATATGCATGTGTCACGCAGATGCTAAAAATAAAAGGGTTAACAATTGATTGACAATGTAATATTGAACTTCACTTTTATTAATATTGAAAATTTTGGAGTTCGATAATCAAAATAAAAGATTACAAATAATGATCTATTTCCTAGCTCTTTTAGTCTTCTGTTGTGGAGGCTCAGACTTCCCATTGATGACAGCTTCTAATTCTTTGACTTTGGCTTGGGTCTTCTCCAATTGTGCTTCCAAAGCCTTGTTCCTTTGGTCGGATTCTTTGAAACGTCCCTTCCAGATGTCTTTCTTATGATCTGCAACTTCAAAGTATACCTCCATTCGGGCCTTAAACTGTTCTAGGTATACTTCTGTCTCTGGATTGATCTTGTCTGGTCTTGGTTGGGTGACATCTGGAACTCGATATGCTCTTTCCCCTGTCTGGTATAGCTGGCGGATTACAAACTCTCTGGTGGCTTGGTGTTTTCCCACTTCGCCATCTAATTCCCCGAGGTCCACATTCGGGCTTTCAATTCTGGCTTCCCAAAGTGCTTTGACCTCTGCTAGCTTAGCAAACTTCTCGGCTACCAACAGGTTCGGATCTTGGTATTTAAAGGTGACTGCTTCCAGCGAGGGCCGATAAACTATATCTTGGATGGTACCAAACTGGCAGACCACTGAGTTGGGGTGATATCCAATACATCCGCTGATTCCGATTAAAGGTACTGTTTGGAGGTTTCTGCAGGTCAAGATGATTTTGTTACAGCAACTCCACCTAGCTGTCCACAGAATATCCTCAACACTGAAACTTCTAAGTACCTCTACCCAACTGTGGCTGGTGAGGTCATCGGGTAGCTTCACCTTTTCTATACATGAGTTTATGAGATCCACCTGCTGGGCTAAGGTTTTTCGGACCATGTTCAACCCGAAGCACTTAAGGTGGCTTACAAACCATATCAGCAGAAGGTTGAGGCTTGAGCGAAGGATCCTATGGCCTTTCTTCTTGAGGAAATTCAAGTTTCGGATCTGTTCAGCCAGTAGAGCCAGGATGTAAGATCTTCCCTTCAGAAATTGTGTTACTAGCTCTGCAACCCGGTAGTGAATATAGAAGGTCCCGGTGGGGAACAGTATGGTGGCAAAGGCTGTCAAGATGAAAGCGTTCACCCTTCTCTGTCTGTAAGTTTTGGGGTCCCCACACAGTATGTCCTTCCTATCCCCATTGTCCTCTCGGGCGATGAACTAGGCTTCTAAATCATCCATACGTATGCAATATCCATTACAGTCTGCCAGGGCTTTGTTGACGGCTGTTCTTAACGGATGCCTAATATCTACTGAAGGTACCGGCTGGCCCGGCCTCAAGGTCTGGTGCATAGATTTGATCAGTTAGTGCTGGAGCCTGTAGCAACTGGGTGTACTCCTCCAGGGTAGGGGTGATCTCATGCGGCCCGATAAAGAAAGCAGCGGGCTCGATTTCCCATAATTGGAGCATGGCCCGGACTAAAGGCAAATTCACCTCTATCTTTGTTAGTGAGAGGATGGAACCCGATCTTTTGCTGGATGAAGACCTGCTCCTCTGGGTTGTACAAGGTAAACTAATGGTCCAGTACCCAACTTTGGGTCCAAAGGTTTGTACACCCGAATTTCTTTACGGAGGAGAAAGGTCGACTTGCGGTGCTAGCCATCTATTTACAATAAGAAATTGCCTAATTACAAATAGAACTATGAAACATTACAGGGAAATAAATTCAAACTCCATGAACAAAATAACAAACCATTACATTGTCATCAATTGTTAACCCTCATGATGTTATGTATGCAAGTAGGTTGGTTTTAACTGGTTCCCGAGCTCTATGACCTCCCGTATTCTCGGAGAAATGGATCTCAGGCCATATCGAAGCATAGGGTGGGGTTGCCTAATCGGTCCCGAACGGTGAATCAACTCACTTCGCCCGAAACCTACACAATGGCTCCCCGTCTTAGGTTTCTAGGACAGTCGGGTTCGACCGCATCTATTCACACAAATATATGCATGCATGCCCCCACAGTAAAGAAAAAAAAATCTAGCTAATCCCTGAAAAGTTAGTAACAGAATAATAATTGAAAGACATTTCTTTAAAAGAACAACCTGAGGAGATTCAGGTGGCTAGCCTACTAGAATGAGTCCCCAGCGGAGTCGCCATCCTGTCGAGTCTAATTTTTTGCATTCCCATTCCTAATTCGATCTAGACTAGACCCTATGCTCATTTAATGTAGATCCTCGACTTGAGTTAGAAATTTCGTTTGATTTTTGGAGTTGCCACCCAACTGTTGTTGGGAAATATTGAATTAAGACTAAAGAAGCGGATTAGTCTTAATTTGGACCACTAGTCGTCATTATTTCCTCTTCTCGTTTTTGAAAAGAGGAAAAGGGAAAACCAGAGTTTCTAAGTCCGGAGGCTAACCTATTAAAACCTTACGGTTACTACCTAATCTCTTAAAATTGTTCCTATTTAGAAATCTGTTTTATTGTGTTTCTGTTACTTTTTATTATTTCAAGAAAATGATTTTTTTTATTTCATTTTATGGGTTGACCCGAATGGGTGCCTACGTACCTGCTATCCAGGATCAAACAAGCCATAGTTCGCTTTTCTGAAAACTTTAAGTTTGTTTGTGAATTTTAATTTTGAAATCTCTTTTGATTTATGTTTTTATCATTTTTGGGATTTTTTTCTAAAAAAATCTAAGTTTAAGCTTTAATCTGATTTTTGAAAATGATTTTTAGGGAAAACATCAATTTTGGATTTATTTGAGAAAAAATGGTTTTTTTTTTTTCTAAGTGTTAAAACTCATTTTTTTTTTAATTTTTATTAATTTTTATGATTTTTATGTTTTTTTTATGATTTTTAATAAATTTTGTGATTTTTTGTGATTTTTATGAAAAATTTTATCCTAAGTTATTATCTATCCATATTTTGAGATCTAAAATTTTTATTAATTATTTTTCCTAATATTTATTATTTTTCTATATTTTATTATGTTTTTTATTCTTTTCTACATTATTAAAATCTAAAAAAACCCTAATTTCTACATTTTCCCACTTATTGAAAATAAAACCTAAACCAATAAATAAAAAAATAAATAACAAATAATAAATCAATTCGGAATAAATAAATAAATAAAATAAATTAATTAATTAAAAAAATCTGGAAAATCTGACTTACCTGGATCCGGGTCGGTGCGCTGGTCGGGTCGGTCGGGTCGAATCGGGTTGAAGCGAGTCGGGTCGGATCGGTCGGACGCGGCGGCGGAGGATGCTCGTTCACGGCGTTCTGGCGGTCTTTCATCGTGGGTGAGGTGTTGAATCCTCGCTTCTTGAGGGTGCTGAATCCAATGTGGCGGTGGTTTGCTCCCAGATCGTCTCCTGGTGGTGGGTTTAACTCCCGGGCGGCAATTGCGATTTTGGGTCTCCTTCGATTTGCACTCTTTTCTCACTGTCTCTCAATTCTGATTCATGTGTTGGCTTTCTCCCCTTCGATTCCTATTTATAGGCACTTGAAACCGAGCTGGATAAGCTCAGATTTCCTCCGATCGAAGTTATCGGATTTTCGATTAAAAAAACCAACTCCGATTTGTGTAAATTCTTTGATTTGTTGCGATTTGATTTCAATTAGATAATGTTTATCTTATTTCTATTGAAGATCTGTTGGATTTGTGTAAAAAATCGAATCGAAACGGCCGAAATTCGAATTTTCTCTTCCGCCGGCGATCTTGGACCCGAGGTAAAAGATGATCACGCGCCCGACGCGTGCGCTCCCTCCAGCCATCGGATGCTGCCATGTGTCCTGGATAAGTAAGAAAATGCAAAACACGGAAACTGCTCCTCTTGCGATTCGAACCTGCGACCGAGCCCCCTCGTGTGCGCCCTTAACTCGTGGTCCAGACTAGCTGGGCTAGCCCACTTTCCTGATTTTTCTAATTTCACAAATTGCATATATGCAATGTGATTTTTTTATTTATTTGTATTTTTTGAAATTTCAAAAATTTGTAAAAATTGTTTATTATTTAATATTGCCATTTCTGAAATCATTTTTCAAAATTGATGTGTTTTTCCTATTTATTTTTATTTTTTTGAATATTTTATTATTTTTGCTAAATTAAGAAAAATTGGAAAAAATTAAAAATTGATTTTTTTCTTCTTAGGGAAAAAAGGGGGTTTACGGGTTCTTGAGATAGCATGACCCCTTATGCCTACCGCCTTTGACCCCCAAGGGGGGGAGTTGGGGTTTTTGTGTGGACCCGGTGTCAAAAGTCACTTGGGTTAATTCCTCCCTGCTTGAGGATATTTTGGACGGTTGGTGGAGGGTCTCTTTCCAAAGTAGATTAAAAGGGGTTCATAAAATTCGGGTCGCCTTGGGTGAGGGGAAGATGCTTTAAAGAAAATGAGGGGTTATCGAATGGTTGTTATGCCTTTGGGCCTCGCAGCAGGTCCTTCATGCGCGTGTGAACCGGGTTTAAAACCCCTTTTAAAGGCGGTTCTTGTTTTTAAATTTTGATGATACCAAATTATAGAAAGACTGGGATGGTCTGTGACTTAAAGGATGTTTTGATGTATGAAAGGAAAAGCTTTGCTAATTCAAGAAGTGTGTTTTATGTCATGGGTGTGTTCTTAGGCTTCATAGTGAGGGGTGAGGATACACAGGGGATGAGGTAAGGTGGGGCCCATTAGATTTTGGGCCCTTCCCGATTGAGAAGTTTTTAGGGTTGGTGGTTTTTGGGCGTTTCATTGGCTTTTTTAACTGGTGTCCCCCATGGGTCCCTGAAAAGGGAAAAGTTTCATTGGGAGGGGAAGTGTCGGGATTGCGGTGCTCAAAGAGAGATTTGTAGTGTGTCGGTTTTGGGCCCCTTTTGGATTTGAAAACTTTCGAAGTCGATTTGTTCCCAAAAAGGTGTAGGTATTGGCGTTTGCTTTTGAAAAAGGGCCCGGGGCCCTTCCATAGTGAAACTCTGCGAACTGGGGAAAAAATGGTCCAGTCGATAAAGAAAATTTTTTTCATGGAGAGCCCGGGTGGGGGGGGCAATTGGGTTTGGAAAAAGGTTTTTTTTATCGATTGGTGCCTGAAAACCTGGTAATCGACCCCGATTGAAAGTGCTGCAGTGGAAAATTTCGCAAAAATTTAATTTCGCGTGATAAATCTGGGGTTGAAAAAGGGCCCAAAAACTAAGCTAAAGAGGGATTTGTTGGTTCCCTGGGGTGAAAGGTGGTTTGGTTTTTTGGGGTTGTATGAAAAATGAAGATTTGGAGTATTAGGGAAAAACCCCCAAAAAGGGAAAACCCAAGAAGTTTTAATTTGGAGGGGGTTTTAATGAGGGGTAAAACCCGTTTGCATTCCTGAATCCTCCTTAAAGGGGGAAAATTTATCAGAGCCTCCTGGGGGGATTAGCCCGGGATTTGGGGGGTGAAAAACACTAGCAGCAGAGCTGCAAGTACCTTGGCCTCAGTTGAGAAGGGATGTGGGCGAATGTGCAAGGTGTTTTCATCTGTCAGAATAAAAAAGGGATTTCAGAATACTGGGTTGTACACTCCGTACCAGTACCTAAGAATATTGGAGGATCTATCCCGGATTTGTGTTAGGTTTGCCCCGTACCCAACGAGGTGTGCACATTTTTGTGTTTGGAGGTTCTCCAAGATGGGTCACTTCATTCCTTGTGAAAAAGGCGATCACAAGGCGGCCAAAAATATTCTTTAAGGAGGTGTGGGTTGCATGGGGTTTTCCAAGTCCCTACATCTGATAGGGACCCGATTCCTTAGCCATTTTTTGGGGATGCTATGGTAATTTTAATTGTCCCTTAATTCAGCAGCACAACCCCCCCTCAAACCGAAAGGGCAAATAGAAGGGCGAAAAGGCTCTTGGAAATTAATATGAAGCATCTGTGGAGAGAAACCGAAGCAATGGGACCTGACACTTCCAACCCGGTTCCCCCACACAAATTTCCCTACATTTTAACTATAGAAGTCACCCTTTTTCGTGGTTATCCAAGGCACCTTTTTAGCTTGGATTTAGCTTCTTTACCCCAAAGGGGGTTGGACCAAGTTGTGCTAAAACCCCGGGGGAACGTAACATGGTGGATTGCGTAAAGGAGCAAATTGAGAAGGTGAATGGCAGTATAAGAAAGCCGCCGACAAAATCGGAGGAAGAAATGTTGAGGTGGGAGATCAAGTGTGGTTTTTTTTTTAAGGAAAAAAGCTTTCCCGAGGGAGTTACAAGTGGCAACCGAAGAAATATGGGTCTTCCCCAAATTTTCGCCAAGATCAAGACAACGCCTATGGGTTGGGCTCCCCGGAAATATGAAAAACTCCAAGACTTCAATGTGCTGATTGTCCCCCTTTTGAGATGACGAACCCTTTTTTTCCCGAAGAGAATTGG